>CM065127.1:17190000-17662500 GCA_033026305.1 Cirrhinus molitorella | reverse complement strand
AAATATACCTTAAACCTAACCACTTCTAAGCAATAGAAGATAAAATAGAAAGATAAATAGTAATAAATAAATAATAATGAAAATAATATATAATGAATTGATGATAATAATAATATTATTATTATTATTATTATTATTATTATTATATGTAATAGAATATAATAATAATAATGATATGTAATGAATATAATATATTAATAATGTAATGAATTAATAATCCTAATTTTATAATATTGTAATAATGAAGTAATTAAATAATAATAATAATAATAATAATAATAATAATAATAATATTAATTAGTAGTAGTAGTAGTAGTAATAGTAGTATTAAATGCCATCCAATATTTGATTTGAGAGCATACAGATTTGGTAAGTAATTGAGTAAGTAAATAATGACAATTTATATTGGGGTGAATCATTGCTTTAAATTGGGTATACACAATGCCAAACAAAATGTCTGCAAATGTGAACTTGATCTGCTACATTTTAGACAAAAAGCACCCTTAAGAAAAATTTAAAGACAGCAATTCCCACCCCTTCTTGTTGAATGTGTACAGTAGATGATAGATGAACACAAATTTCTTGAAGGACTGGCTGATCTTGCAAGCTGCTGCAAGCAGAGTCTTATTTTTGAGTGTTGTCTTATCTTGTTATTTTGAATACCATTTTGCCTGTGTGTGTGTGTGTGTGCGTGCGCGCGCATTGAAACTTAATATACAGTAGTCGTTATGTAACAGCAGATTGTCACAAATTATGTGATAGATTATCACAAAAGTGAACCCACAAGACTTAGTTCAAAGATGCAAAGTATGAATTGCTTGCCAGATTCCTTGTCTTTCTTTAAACACTGTAGGCATGTCGAAACAGAGGTCTCTCTTCAGTAGACGTGTGTTAAATCCTTCTGACATGAGCACAATACATGTAAAATCAGGTTGATTAGAAGGTATAACATACTACACAGAACCTAAAGACTGGAATTATCACACCACTACTGTAGATGTTTATATTTGGGACTTCAGTTTGAATCATAAGTGGCTAATCTGGGTCTTTACACATTCAAAAGACAGTTGAGAGATTGCTACACTTACATGACACTCCAGTCAGACTCTTAATATGGCTTACAAGACAATGAATGTATTGTGCAAGAAACAACTATAAACAAGTAGCCAAAGGTAACAAGTCAAGTACTAATCTTCAGTGGTAGTTCAGTTGCAGTCAGAGTGCCAAAACTATATTAGTCTTACATGTGAGGCAGTGTGGTGTTATTGAAAAGAGTATAAATAGATTGTTGGATTGTTCTTTGTAGTTTAGTCCAGGTTATAAATACATCACCATTCACAACTTTAAAGGCAATGTTTTTGTCTTTTCAAAAACATTCAACAAAATTCAGCTTTGCCATCACAGTAGCAAGTTATATTGTAAAATATATTACAATAGAAATGTGTTATTTAAATTTTTTATAATATTTCACAGTATTGCTTATATTACTGTATTTTATATTGAATAAATGTATAAATGAGATTTCTGTTAAAAATCATACCAACCACAAACATTTGAGTAGTATTGAGTAGTTGTGTGTGTATGTATATGCAGTATCTATTTATTTTATTTAATGTATTATTTAATTTAATTTTATTTAATTTTAATTAATTTAATTGTTTTATTGTATTTTATTTCATGTATTGTTTTATTTTATGTAATTGTATTTTTTCATGTATTTAATTTTAATTTATATTATTATTAATAAATCATTTAAATGTAATTATTTATTTTATTTTCATTTTTTCTGTTTTATTTTATTTCTCTATTTTATTTTATGTGATTTTATTCATTTGTTTCACTATTTATTGTAAATAAAATTTTATTTTTGGATTTTATTTTATATATATATATATATATATATATATATATATTTTTTTTTAATAGAATTTTTTTTTCATTTATTTTTTATTTTAATTTATTTCATTTTATTTTTCTATTTTATTTTGGCTTTTTGATTTTTTTTTCATTCATTTTATTTAATAGTATTGTTAGCAAATAAGTCACATTTATTTATTTTATTTAGATATTTTGTTTTATTTTTTATTTTATTTTATTTTGTCATTTTATTTATTTATTTTTTGTTAATTTTATTTAATATTTTAATTTTGTGTCATTTTATTTTATTATTTTTTTTCTTTTTATTCATATATTATTATTATATTATATAATAATAATAATACTTATTATTATTATTATTATTATTTTATTTTATTTCTCTATTTTATTTCATTTGATGTATCCAGTTATATTTATTGTGTTTGTTTTATTATTTATTTTTTAATTTAATTTTATTTTTGTATTGAATTTCATATAATTATTTAATTTTATTTTATTATTTCATTTTAATTTCATTTGTAATTTGATTTTATGTATTATTTTATTTTCATTTATTTAAATTTCTTTCTTTTTTATTTTATTTTGTCATTTTATTTTTTTTATTCAATTTTTTTATTCAATTTTTCATTTATTATTATTACATTTTTCTGTTTTATTTAATTTTTCTGTTCATTTATGTTTATTTGTTTTATTATTTATTGTTAATTTTATTTTATTTTTGTATTTTATTTTATATAAATGTTATTTTTAATTTATTTAATTTTAATGTAATTTTTCATTTATTATTTAATTTTTCTGTTTCTCTTGTTTATTTTATGTAATTTTATGTATTTATGTATGTATTTATGTATTTATGTAATTTTTATTATTTTATTATTTATTGTTAATTTGGTTATTTTTTGTATTTTATTGTATGTTTTTTATGTAATTTATTGTTAATTTAATTTTATTTTGTATGTATTTTGTATTTATTATTTATTTCTAATTTTATTTATTATTTTTTTATGTTATTTATTAGTTTATAGTGAGTATTCATTCAGTCAGTTATTTATCAAATTCAATATATATATTTTTTGCTACAACAATTTCTTCAAAATAAACCTCACTCACCTGTACAAGTCCAGAACTGTACTAATAAAACATATAGATCTTTACACCACCAATTAATCGCCCTTCTAAGATGTTCTTTTGCATTGTGTATGTCTGCATTTCGGCGAATGGTGTAAAGCCTTAGAGATACCAAGCATGTACATACATGGAAGATAATAGGACATCCTGAGCTCAGTGCTGCAGGGTGGGCCTGAAGTACAGTCAAGCCATTGTTGTTTCCACAGTATGTGTGCGCTTATGTTAGTGTCTCTGTGTGTGTGTGTGCATGCGAGAAGATGAGAAAGAGGAAAACACACAGCAATGGAGCTGTAGGAAGATTATTGTGAAAAGAAGGGGGGAAATAATCATCAGAGGAAGCCCAAATGGGATCCCGCTCCTCAAACATACAAATGATCTTGTGTTAACAGCTGGGCTCCAACATCTGTCTGCAGAGTCACATGCCCGGAGAGCAGATGCTTCTGCTGCCTGAGCTGTTTGTTATTGTGCTTTGTGTTGCCCTTGGGCTGGGCAAAAGGAAGGTGGGCCTTTTTGTTACATGTTGTATGGCTGCAGGGCTCAGACTGTACATGTGAGACAGACACCGCAATCAAGTTACGATCAAACATTGTTTGAATCGCCGACTTTAGCGCTCCGCAGTGGTTTTGTCTTTGTGCTTTGCTGCTTCTTGCTATTTTATCTCTGTGAAGAGCTTGAATTATTGGATTCCCTGCATTTCTTTATCTTGTTGCGTCAAAAATGAGTTATTCAAGGCTGAGTCAGTACTTACAATTTATTTTTTTCTATTTTGATTATTGCTTTAATATTCTTAACATTTCTTTACATTTCAGTTTTAAAGTTGAATTTTCAGCAGACATTACTCCAGTCTTCAGTGTCACATGATTGACAAAAATCATTCTAATATGCTCATTTGGTACTTAAATAAACAATATTATCAATGATGAAATCATTGTGATGCTAAATATTGTGGTGAAAACTATGATACTTTTTTTTCGGGATTCTGTAGTGGGAATCATGACATTTTTCAGGATTAATAGAAAGATCCTAAACGCAACATTTATTCTAAATTATTACATTTATTTAATATGTTATTTTTATGTTTTTTCATGTCACTTTTGCCCAGTGTATTACTGTTTTATCTCTATGAAGTGATTGAATTATTGGATTCAATTCAAGGTCAGTACTTATATTTTTTGTCTATTTTGATTGTTACAAATTAAAATAACTATTTAAATAACTCTTTTTTTCCTGTGATGAGAAGCTGAATTTTCATCAGCTGTTACTTCAGTCTTCAATGTCACATGATTGGTCAGAAATCATTGTAATATGTTGATTTGGTGTGCAATAAATATTTCTTGTTATTATTAATGTTAAAAAAAAAAAAAAGTGTGGTGCTAAATATTTTGGTGAAAACCGTGATACTTTTTTTTTCAGGATTCTTGAATGGGAATTATTTAATGGAAAGGTTATAAAATCAGCATTTGTTCTAAATTATTACATTTTATTTTTAGTTTTGTTTTTGCTGTCACTTTTGATCAATTTATTACCATTTTATATCTATGAAGAGACTAAATTATTGGACTTAATTCAGTACTTACATTTTTGTCTATTTTGATTATTAAAAATGAACTATTTTCAGAAATCATTCTGATTTGCTGCTCAAGAAACATTTCCTAAATATTTATTTAATAATTATAAATATTTTGGTGAAAACCATGATACATTTTTCAGGATTCTTGAATGGGAATCCTTCCATTTTTTATTTTTTTATTTTATTTTTTTTTTAGGATTAATAGAAAAATCATAAAAGCAGCATTTATTTTAAATTATATATATTTTTATACATTATTTATTTATTTATTTAGTCATTGTTACTTTTGATCAGTTCATTACTGATTTATTGAATTAATCAGTTTGAATAATTTAATTATTACATCAAATTGAATTATTGGATTAAGTTAAAGGTTGAGTAAGTTTTTGTCTAAACATTTTTACAAATGAAAATAGCCATTTTTAGTTGTAATATATTTTAAAATGTAATTTATTCCTGTGATGTAAAGCTGAATTGTTTAGTAGTCAGTACTCCAGGTTTCATGATTTGTCAGAAATCATAATAATATGCTGACATGACTTTTCTTCTTATCTTCATTAGATAATATAATTTTTCAGGATTAATAGAAAGGTCATAAAAGCAGTGTTTATTATAAATGATGACATTTTTATTTATTTATTTATTTAATTTGTATTATGTTGTATTATTACAAATTAAAATACATATTTTCAATTGTAATATATTTTAAAATGTAATTTATTCCTGTGATATGAAGATGAATTTTCAACATCATTACTACAGTCTTCAATGTCACGATTCGTCAGAAATCATTCTAAATTGCTGATTTGGTGCTCAAGAAACATTTCTTCTTATTATCAACATTAAGAACATTGTGATGCAAAATATTTTTATGAGAATCTTTTTTTTTAGAATTAATAGAAAAGTCATTAAAACAGCATTTGTTCTAAATTAATTGTTTTTGTACATTATTGTTATGCTTTTACTGTCACTTTTGAACAATTCATTAATATTTTATCTCTATGAAGATATTGAATTATTGGATTTATTTCAGTGTCTACATTTTTGTTACTAAAATGCAAATTTATATCTGTTTTCAATTGTAATATACACTACCAGTCAAAAGATTTTATGTGTGTGTTTTTTTTTTTAAAGAAGTCTCTTCTGCTCACTGAGCCTGCATTAATTTGAGTACAACAAAAACAGTAACATTTTTATTTTTTTTTTTATTTTTTTTTTATGATTTAAAATGTTTTCTATTTGAATATATTCCTGTGATCAAAGCTAAATTTTCTGCATCATTCCTCCAGTCTTCAGTGTCACACGATCCTTCAATAATCATTCTAATAAGCTAATTTGCTGTTCAAGAAACATTTATTGTTATTGCTTTTATTGTTGTTATTATTATTATCATCAATATTTACATTTAGAGATTAGAGATTGCAATATTAAAGATTTAGCATTTGGCTTAAAAGTCGTAAGAACAGACTTACTCTAAATACAAATCCTTTGTAACATTATCAATATCTTTACAGTCACTTTTGATCAACTGTTGCTTTTATCTCTAAGAAGTGGTTGAATATTTGTATTCCCTGCATTCCTTTATTTATCTCGTTGCTTCCCAGCAGCCAAAATGAGTCAAGGCTGACTCAGTACTTACATTTTTGTCTATTCTGATCATTGTTGACACAGTCGAGCTTCCAGAGAAAAACGGAAGTCCTCTAATGAGAGTGATGCATGTAGGAGGACGATACCGGTCGGCGACAGCTGTAAGACAGTTCGGCGAGCGTCGGGTGTGAATTTCACATCCTACCTTCTAACGTGTCACAGCAGGGTGTAATGATATGAAGTGGGCAGCGAAATGCCTCCCCTGATAGATGGTGAGGCTAAAAGTTGACACACATAAAGCTGCCCTATAATCAGATAATAAACATCTTTCTCATCAAGCCAAGCAAAACAAAATCATTAGGCAGGGGACTGCAATTTACTTTCCCTGACCCTCGTATCGATTACGCAATGGCTTCTACACAAATATCAAAGTAATTATTGATTGCTGAAGGAGAGGAAAAACATAACAGCTGGATCCGAGATAGCTGAGTGTGGGAGAGAGCTAGAAAGTGTGGAAAGAAATATGACGCTGGTGCTGTGGTCAGACCATCACAATAGAAGCAGCGCAGGGACGTGATTAGGTGTATTAATTACCCATGCTGGCCCTAAAGTGTGTTTGGACTCAGCGGGGAAAGAACCAGGAGGAAGTTTAGCGGCAAAAACATCAGACGCTGTAGAGTCCGTCGAGGGAGTCCTCTCCCAGCTCCGTTCTGCTTCCTCTGGTTGTTTTCTTCAGACGTTTCACATGCCGAACAAGCCTCGGGGTTCTCGTCTGGATGCTGGAAAAAGCGAGTTTGTTTCTATTGTTGATGAGGATCAGCTTCTTAGTTAAAAGGTGAATTAGAGGGTTCAATAACAGTAGAGGACCTGAATAAACACAAAGAGTTTAATGCTGGCCGCGGTCGACGTGTCAGGCGAATTCAAAACGTCTGTTTGGATTGGAGACAATCGTGGAAAAGTGCTACAGTGACGATGTTGTAAATGAATATTGCGCTGCTCCTTTTTAATCTCTCATGGCTTTATCAAGTTATCAGATTGTTCAGAGAGATTTGTTTGAAGGATAATGTCCCTCCCGTAATTTTTTTCAGTTTGAATTCAATTTTATAGCTGACTACCATTTGACAGTTTGGCCTCGGCCTCATCATGTTCAGGCTAAAGCAACAAAAGATATAGAAGTATCTGCCCACTTGAAGACTAAATGTTTTAACTTAAACCACAATCTTAAAGGGTTACTCCACCCCAAAATAAAAATTGTGTCATTAATCACTTACCCCCATGTCGTTCCAAACCCGTAAAAGGTTCGATCGTCTTCGGAACACAATTCAAGATATCTTGGATGAAATCCGATACATTTTTGACTGTCCCATTGACTGTCAAGGCCCAGAGACATATGAAATACGTTGTCAAAATAGTCCATCTGCCATCAGTGGTTCAACCATAATTTTACGAAGCTACGAGAATACTTTTTGTATGCAAAGAAAACAAAAATAACGGCTTTAGTCAACAATTCGTCTCCTCTATGTGCTATATACATGTATGCGCTGTTTTTGTTCGAATAGTAGCATAAATACACGTAGAAAACGTATCCTTGTTGTGGCTGATACAGAAGAGCGTACGTTGTTTACGTCCAGTGGATACTTTCCAAAATGGTGCTACGGTGACATAGAGGAGACAAATTGTTGACTAAAGTCGTAATTTCTGTTTTCTTTGCGTACAAAAAGTATTCGCATAGCTTCGTAAAATTATGGTTGAACCACTGATGGCAGATGGACTATTTTGACAACGTATTTCATATGTCTCTGGGCCTTGACAGTGTTATGTACTTGAGTGTCAATGGGACAGTCAAAAAGCTACCAGATTTCATCCAAAATATTTTAAATTGTGTCCCAAAGACGATCAAACCTTTTACGGGTTTGGAACGACATGGGGGTAAGTGATTAATGACAAAATTTTCATTTTGGGCGGAATATCCCTTTAACCCTAACCATGTAGTTAATAATATTACTATTATAAGTTCTTAATTGCGTAATTGCTAGGGAAATCCATAAGAAATCCATTGTTTTGTCGCAGAAGGTTACTTTCGGTTTTGCGAAGCTGCACCGGCAGTGGTTCTACTGCATAGACGGATGTTATACAACACTGCGATTTCCGTGGCTGCTCAGAGCGCTGTAATAGGTCAGATTACACGCCACTGTAGCGCGCTTGGTCACTCAGAGCCGTGTAACCAGACACCAGAGCGGATAGAGAGAGAGAACGATTCCGGTTCAGCCGTTCTGCTGTGAAGTCTTGCTAAGCGCTTGGAGTGTTTTGAAGACGAATGGGGCGTGCAGCTTCGTGGCGGACACAGATAGTCGCCAAAACCAAAACTAACCAGATAAAGATAAGAAAACAGACCAGAAGCCATGGAGAGGACATGACACACAGCTGATAAGTGTGTCTACAAGTATTTATAGAGGCTATATTCAGGTTTGTGATATAATTATAATTAGTTTGAAAAGTGAAAGCACCGCAAACAACCTGATAAACGATGTATTGAGTCTATTGGCCACTAACAGTACAGTACAGGAGGTGTTTCATGTTTCTGGGACATCCTGACAGAGAGTCAAAGTAGTAGTATCAAATAGTAGTAGAATTCTAGTAGAATCAAACTATATAAGTAGCAGAGAGCTGGAGCAAACGAAACCTGAAACATTTGAATTTGGGTAGAAAAATTTAGGCGAAAATAGAAAATGCTGCAGAGCTTAAGAGGTTAAAACTTAATTGAACATTCCAAATGTTTCTTAGAGTGGACAAGCCAGTGTTTATTTCTGACTAGTCTATATTGGAGTCATTTCATTTTAGTTTACTCTGTTAAGCTGGCTGCACTAAAGAGAGAAATGTTTTATTCTGACTATATTTATTTCATTTTTGTTTTCTCAGATATGCTGAATGCACTAAAAATGTGAAGCCAAAGTTAATAAAGAAAAAGTTAAGTTATTGTTGTTATTAAGTTAAGTGAATCTATTGTTCCTTAGCATTGCTGCTAAGATGACATGAACCCTACCCCCAAAGCAAACAGAACCCGAACCGGACCGAACTGTGGCTGCAAAATCGTGACCTGAACCGAATCGTGCCATTGGTGTATCGTTACACCCCTAGTAATTGCATTATAAGGGACCATTCACACAGAACGCATTTTTCCATTCTAATTCGCTACTTTTCCATTGTTTTTCTATGTAAACGTGCTTGACGATTGTGCATGACTGTTGCGCTCACAAATTTTGCAGCGCCTCGCACAGGAGCACCACGTTTTTAAGACGCCGTGTCAAGTTAAAAGAATTTCAACTTTTACACACAGCGCCGCTCATCAAAGTCAGTTCCAAAGCAGTGAACCAATCAGAAGAACTCGGAAGCGGGGCAAGTGTTGCAAGCTTCTATTTACATTAGCAAGTTGGCATGACAACTGTTTTATTTGACGGCAACATGGCGGACGAGGCGCTCATAGTGGCTGTGTCTGGATACCCTGAATTATATAACATTTCTTCAAGCGATTATCACAACTTGTTCATTAAAAAAAGCAGCTTGGAGAGAAATATCTCAGTCACTGAAAAAACAAAAAAACAAAAAAAAAAAAACAAAAAAAAAAAAAAAAATATATATATATATATATATATATATACTGAAAATGCCCTTTATTGTCATTATTGCATCATTGTGTTTTTAGACGCAAAGATGCGTTCTGTGTTAATTAACCCTTAACAACATCAGGAATTCAACTTAAAGGGCTAGTTCACCCAAAAATTTAAATCCTGTCATTAATTACTCACCCTCATGTTGTTCTAAACCTGTAAGACCTTTGTTCATCTTCAGAACACAAATTAAGATATTTTTGATGAAATCTAAGCTCACGCTGAGCTCACGTTTAAGACCTAAAAAGTTAGTAAGGACATTGTGTAAAATAGTCTATGTTAGGGGGTTTTCAAACTGGGGTCTGCAAAATAATTTGCTGTACCATATTTTCCGGACTACAATTCATCTTCTGAAACGTGGTATGATTTATATTCCAAGGTGATTAATATAATGCATTTAATGTCAAACTGTCAAATAAGCAAAACTTACACACTTAAAAGTGGACACTTAAAGGTTTCTATAAATATTTTTCTCATGTCTCTGTGACATAAATAGATGATTATTATTATAATGATTATTATTAGTATGTGCTCCTAGTTTACATATTTTTTATCACTCCTTGTGAATAGGGGAGGCCTGAATATGCTTAATAATCTATGAATGTAATAAAAAGGTAGATATGTACAGTACATTAGCTTGTTAATGCTGTTGCTGGCATGAAAATAGCATGCTGTAAAGACTTTAAAGTGCATCAAAGGTACTGTTTCTCAAAGCAGAGCATGACTTGATTTCAAGGTGAACACTAGCAGAGGTCATTTGCAGACTGAACTTTGTTGGAAGATGAGTAAAAGGATAGATAGCGAATCACGAAAGAAGAAAGAAAGCACTGACTTAGGAGGAGTTTTTCAGGCAAGTTGATTCACACCTGCACTCTCTCCGTGGCAGCACGTCGGGCTGGGGTCGTCTGTTGCACGGCAGGAGGATTTGGGGATGATTAATTGCGCTGTCTGCTGAATGGAGCTCTCGAAACAGCGGGATCCTCTGCATATGTAAATACAAGCAGTCTCAGCACAGCACCGAGGAGCAGGATTAACAAAACGACTCTGCTCCCGGATTCCGACCAATTCACCAATCTTTTCTATTAGCACTGACAACCCACAGGCGTGTGAGAAATCCCACAGCCCTTTCATCTTCCCAAATAAAAAACACATTAAATATCAGGCAACCCTTGTCGTGCACAGTGGAGTGGCCTGAGAAATGAAAATCCACAGCTTAGCGGCATTTCTGCACAATCCTGTAATGAGACTATAACGTCAGTGAGCACAATCCAAATGGAAAGTTGGAAAAACGCTGTGTTTATTATTATTGAAATGTAATTTAATTAATTTAATAAATAGTTTTTCAATGCTTATAATAAAAGTTTTTTATTTTTTATTTTTTATTTTTTTTAGATATTTCAAAATTATGGTTGTTATGGTAGTTTATGGTATATTACTAATAGTATTCATAATAATAAAGTAACAAACTACAATAATAACATTATTATTATTATTATTATTATTATTATTATTATTATTATCATTATTATTATTATTCATTTATTTTGTATACCACTGCTACTACTACTACTACTACTACTACTACTAAATATTTAATAATAGTTTATTATTAATAGTAATAAGGGTAATATATTAGTATAATAATAATAATAATTAATAGTAGTGTTATTATTATTTAGCAATTGTTAATTATTATTGTTATTAATTATTACTGGACTACCACTACTAAATATTTGTAGCATTTTATTAGTTTATTGTTAATAATAATAATATTAGTAATATATTAGTAATAATAATTATAATAACTAGTATAAGTAGTAGTGTAACTATTATTATTACTAATTATATTATTATTATTATTAGTAGTAGTAGTAGTAGTATTGCTAATATTATTAATAATAATAATATACTAATAATAATAGTTACACTATAGTTACTACTACTACTACTAATTATTATTATTATTATATATTGCTAATATTATTAATAATAATAAACTAATAAATATATAAAACAAATATTTAGTAGTAGTAATGTTAGTGTAATAATAATATTAATAGTAATACTGCTACTGCTAATTATTATTATTATTATTATTATTATTATTATTATTTAAGTGATAACCTTCTGTTTGCAACAAGAAAATAAGACTGGTTAATATTTCTACTGTTAATGCTGGCAATATTGTTCTGTACTATTCACTAAATTTAAGGCACATTGGGGACATTTGTGAATTGTTTTACATCCTAATTTAAAAACCATTATTGCACCTTTGTTTTAACTTAGATAGAGAACAGACGATTATGGATTATTATTCACAACTTTAATTAGGACTGTAGGTTATGAATAGAGAATACCGTGGAGTTACAGTCAATAAATTAATCCTAACAGTTTCTGGTCTCCTCTTAACCTGCTCTTTGTTTACAGAAAATCCACCTCTTCCTTAAGTATGAATTAAGGGATTTCTATATTCCCTTAATAGCCCATTCATTTCTCCTCTATTCATCCCCAGGGTGCACATCACCCCAGAAATTATTCATTTTGACCAAATGTCACAAAAATATGCTCTATGCAAGAAGGAGATTTATCCTAAGATTTCTTTTACGTGACTAAAAGTGTGTGTGGGTTAGAAAGTGAGACAGAAATGGGGGATGTCAGGAGGTTGAGAGTCTCTTTAAATTACCAGTGCACATTTTACCTTTCATGGTATTGATTGTACATGGAAGGGATCATTTAGATTTGAAGTTTTTCTTTCTTCTTCTTTCTTTGTCACTGGATCCTGGGGATCTTATAAATTCCAGGCCACTTTCATCAGAGGAATATACTTTTCCCCCTCATGGTGACCTTTAGAAATCCCTCTGAAACGCCAGACACCCCCAGAAGTCAGAGATATCACATTATCACGTTTTCGTTTTTTTTTTTTCTCTCTTTTTTTTTTGGTGAGCTTTTATTCTTTTCGCTTTTCCTTTTCTACCGGAATCTATACTTTTTCATGGCATTTGGAAAGGTCAGACATGTGTTGAACATCCAAGTTGCTAATGTTTGCAAAACTTCCTTTTTTTCATTGACGGAGGGGAATATGGCTGGTGGCTCCTTTAAACACAGTCCGTTTGTTGTGAAGAGGAGCCATGTAGAGTTACAGCCATTGTCACAACCTGGCACTCTTTATGTGCACTAAAATATTGTTTTAGTGATTTGATACTGTATTCAGATAACTCAAAGGCTAAAAAGCTTTGTTTTAAACCTGGGCTGAATAATTGTATGTTAATTCTGAAGCAATTAGCGACTCAGGAGCAGTTTGATCTTTAAGTGGACATATTATATCCCCTTATATCCTCCGGAAGCCCAGCATGGTGACTCCCAGATGATCCCATGGCCGTCAGTGCCCTAAACGCAGTTGCTTGCGAGAGGAAGGCCATGAATTACTGTACACTGCGGATTTCATTTTCTTTATGGTAACTATTAACCTCTCCCCAAATTCACCCCTTACTCTGAAGGTCAACAACCCATATGCGCAGCCTTTGTTCCAGCCCTGCTGACCCGTCCTTTACCTTACACACTAATATGTATGAAAATACTTTACAAATGTACAGAACTGTTCATAAAATGTACTATATTTGAAGTATAATTATTATATTATATTATAAAATAAAATTAGTTATTGTACCTTTTAGTTATAATACAATTAGTATTTTATTATAGTAATGTATATTTATATTGAATGTGCACAGATTAATAGTCTTTTAAGGAATATGAATTGTTTGTTAATCAATCTACTACAACACATTTTATTTATTTGCTAGATTATTATTTTTTATAAAGTGGTTTTTTAACTTTTTATTAAACGTAATATATACGTTTATATATAATATAATATAATATAATATAACATAAATTAGATAAGATTTGATTAAAATGGATTATTAAACAGTATTACATTTTGAAATAATAAAATGAGTTATTGTACCTTTTTAATATAATGTAATAAAAAAAAAGTACTATGTTCTACTACTTTATTGTAATATGATGTATCTTGACTTTATAACTTTAATATGTTTATGTATATTTATGTATTTTAATGTGCATGAATTAATGGTCTGTTAAGGATTATGTAATGTTTGTTATGAAACTACTTCAAAACATTTTATTTATTTACTCTATTATTTATTTTTTATTTTTATAAATTGTTGCTTAATACATGATTAACGTAAAACCATCAGCATTCAACAAAATAAACTAATTTACTTTTTTTTTTTTTTTAGAAATAGTAATATCTTTTGTATTAGGATATAATATAAAATGCCATATATATTATATTTAAAAAAAGATTGTGTGTTATTGTAACTTAAAAATATATAATATAATATAATATAATATAATATAATATAATTGAATGGTAACACTTTAGTTAACATGAACTAAGAATAAATAATACTTCTAGAGTACTTATTAATCTTAGTTAATATTTATGCATACTGCAATAAATTTGTATTGTTCATTGTTGGTTCATTTAAGCTAATACATTAACTCATGTTAACAAATGACACCTTATTTTAAAGTGTTACTAATATAAATTTGATATTATATCATGACTTTATAACTCACTTTAATACATGTTCATGTATATTGAATGTGCATGAATGAATGATCTGTTGAGGAACATGTAATGTTTGTTAATGAATCTACTACAAGACATTTTGTTTACTCTATTTATTATAAAGTGTTGCTAAATATGTAGTTAATACCATTAGCATTCAACAAAATTAGCTCATTTACAATTTAACAGAGGATTCATTAGAAATATTAATCTCTCCTGTTTCAAAAAAGAAAGAAAGCAGCTTTGCAAAATTAGGTCATTGAATGATCCTGAGCCTAATATACACGTTATAAAAGAAATATTGTGTTTAATATTTAAATCTAAGACGCCAACACAATACAAACAGCAGGTATGTGTGTGGCATGCATGCTGGGAGCTTAATTAGTTTAGTTCGGCATTCATCTTGAAGAAAGCCGCGGTTCCTTTGATGCGCCGAAAAAGGCAGACACGTCTGCGCATGTGCGCACGCACCACCTCTCGGTGTTGTTAAATCACTGCTTCACCATAATTTGACAGTTTAGTATTAATTAGTGAAACACCCCATATAGTTTAACACACTATTATTGATGACCAACCTCACTTAACTCGCCCTCCCTGCGCAAACCCCAGTTAGTTAGCCGCTCTCTGGAGTATCTCCTACTTTAGCAGACTGCCACTAAATGCATTATATTCTCACGGCTCCATCTCTCATACACCCGCCTCGCCCTGGGAGTCTGAACCAAATGCATAATTTAAAAAGTCCTTAATCTGCGATGGCATTCCCATTTGGTCGCCAGCAGACTGCACTTTATGATGTCAGCTTTCTTCCACAAAGGTCAATAGCAGTTTTCTCTAGCCCTTCTCTCCCTCCCTCTCTTTCTTTCTCTGAGGTCTGGTGTAATACGCTTTATGGGCTCGAGTCCTGACACCTGGTGACATGATAACCTTCCCACTGCTCCAGCCTCGGCTTTTTGCTGCTCTCTTGTCACTGTTCTTTCAGATCTTGAAGCCGGGTCATTATAAACCAAAAATATTTTCTCTCTTTTTATTTTTAGCATTTTCTGCAAAGCAGTAAAACCTGGGTGCATTTTCTCATATTTTATAAACTGCTGAGTTATTTATGATACACTTTAAGCTGATTTAATTGAATTCATTTGATATTTTTTCCTATCTCGGCTTACGTTTTCCTGAAAAGCTTAAATCTTTTGGCTCTGCAGCTACGACACGTTGCAAAACAAAGCAATGTTGGCGTGAATGGTTTGGCCATACCTTGGCAGATGATGGCAGTTTTTGGAAAAGCCTGTTTTGTAACTATATATATATATATATATATATATATATCTTTTTTTTTTTGTTACCTGATTTGGTGCCACTATTTTGAAACAGTTTTATTTTGTACAAAGAAAAGACATCCTGTTTTTGTTTTAAATGAATAAAAATGAATACAATGTGAATGTACACTGCTTCTTTGTGAGGAAATGGGACCAGTACCAGGCAAAAGTTTGGATGCATCTACTAGTCATGGTTTTTGAGTTTTTATTCATTTATTTATGTTTTGTCTGATAGTGTATATATAAAAGTAGCCCATCAAGTAATGCACTAATTTTCATAAAGAAAAAAAAATATCTAATGGAAAAAAATAATTAATTAATCAATTAAAATCCTGGAGTAGACTTATCCATTTAGAAATATAGAACTATCAACTATCTTTTTTTTTTATTATTCAATGTTATTATATTATATTATATTATATTATATTATATTATATTATATTATATTATATTATATTATATTATATTATATTATATTATACATTTTGTTCATATTTGAATGTGCATAAATTAATAATCTGTTAAGGATTATGTAATATTTGTTAATGAATCAACTACAGAACATTGTGTTTATTAACTATGTATTATAAAGTGTTGCTTAATATGAAATAATGTTAAAAAAAAATTATAGAGAATTTATAAGAAATATCTCATTTGTTTCAGGATGTATAATATAATATAATGTGATATAATAAATGTAACCCAGGACCACAAAATGTTTTATTTATTTATTTATTTATTTTTATATATTATTTATTTATAAAAAAATGCTTTCCATTGATGTATAGTTTGTTAAGATAGGACAATATTTGGCTGAGATACAACTATTCGAAAATCTGATATCTGAGGGTGCAAAATAAATATTGAGAAAATCACCTTGTTGTCTAAATGAAGTTCTTAGCAATGCATATTACTAATCAAAATATTCTATTCTATTCTATTCTATTCTATTCTATTCTATTCTATTCTATTCTTTTGAACAGTATTACATGATAAAATAATGATCATGAGTTGTTACTTTGAAATATATATATATATATATATATATATATATATATATATTTTTTTTTTTTTTTTTTTTTGGAAAATTACTGATTACAAACTAAATCCATGCAATGTTAAGAAATTAAATGTTCTTATTTATATTTTATTACAACGATTAGTTAATTAGAAAATTACATTGAAAATGCATTTGGGTAGTGATGTTTTTTTTCTTCTTCTTCTTTTCCTGTGCCTACAGTACAATCAAAAAAAGCGTAAATGACCTTTGCTGGTTTACATACAAGATTTATAGGCATATTTAGGAAAAACATGCCATATAATGTCAGTTTGCCCTCATTTTTGTATTTTAGGTTGAAGTAATTCTTGCAAATTTGAAGCAGGACTATCTATAGGTATTTGGAAGACATGCCAGTTTGCTTGGTGTTGTTAATGTTGTAGAATATACTGGTTTATAATAAACAATGATATGAAATATAAGATTGTGCAGGATAAAAATGCAGTTAAACTTGGATTAGTAGAGCACAAGGCAAACAGTTTTGAATCTTACCAGAGCCAATCGCTTTATGCGAGAAGATTCTTCTAATTTTTTAACCTAAGTACCACTGAAGTTCAATTCACCTCATACCTTAAACAGGCTTTTAGATCAGCTTTCACGCAACTCTACCAAACCCACCAACACCCAGCCATAAATCTACTGAGACTCAGGACCCTGAGAGAGCAACCCATTGGGCTCCACTGAAAGGACATCAGATGACACCCAAACTCCATCACAGAGAGAATAAAAAAGACATCACCTCGCAACAAGCTGGTGATAAAGGGTGCCTGGGCATGGGCGAAAATTAAGACTCTGTAACAAGGTCCCGGGCTCCCAGCCTGACAACCATTTTCCTCTGTATTTATCATCCCTCCATGCCATTGGCTATTACGTGTGAACCTGCTGTCTTGCGGTAGACCTGGAATTTATGGATGCTCCATTATTAGGGGATTGTGGGTAGAGGGGGAGGAAGGAAGGGGGCGCAGCTCTATGGTTTTCTGAGGATGTTACGATTGCCTCTTAGATTATGCCACTTGACAGGTTTGTCATCCCTGTGCACTGATGTGCTCTGCAGAGTGCTCTGATATCATTAGCTTCATTGCTCTTAATGTGTCTGCTCCCCTCCATAGCAAGACAGGTCATATATTGTGCAAATAGGTGGACAGCAGCTGAGAGCCGCGGATTACGGAAGGGAAGAAACTGCCGACTGGTTTATTTTCACTCACTTTGGTGAGACGTTAAGGATTATTACGGATACTTTTCTGAGGTCACAAGCAAACTTTATTACAGTGTCATAAATTGAACTGTATTTATTTGGCATCATATTTAGGCATCAGATTATGAGAAGCACAAAATAACCATGTTCCTTTGATTTCAATCTTTTTTTTTCTTAGACGTTTTGCACCAATGCTGCAAGTATCTGTGAGGAGTGTCAGAGCAAACGCTTGTCAAAACAGATAATGTACTCACCCCCTTGTTATCCAAGATGTTCATGTCTTTCTTTTTTCGTAAGGAAATTATGTTTTTTGGGGAAAACATTTCAGGATTTCTCTCCATATAAGTTCGAACTTCCAAAATGCAGTTTAAATGCAGCTTTAAAGGACTTCAAACGATCCCAGCCGAGGAAGAAGGGTCTTATCTAGCGAAACGATCGGTTATTTTCAAAACAAATTGACAATTTATATACTTTTTAACCTTAAATGCTTGTCTTGTCTCGTCTCTGCGATGCGCATGCGTAGTCTGTGTGATCTGGGTCAATACAGTTAGTTTTAAAGATGAAAACTAGAGTTTTTCGACATACCCTAACTATATTGACCCAGATCACACAGACTATACATCGCAGAGACAAGACAATATGAACATTTGAGGTTAAAAAGTATATCAATTGTCAATTTGTTTAGAAAATAACTGATTGTTTCGCTAGATTAGACCCTTCTTCCTCAGCTGGGATCGTTTAGAGCCCTTTAAAGCTGCATTTAAACTGCATTTTGGAAGTTCAGACTTGGGGGCACCATACAAGTCCATTGTATGGAGAGAAATCCTGAAATGTTTTCCTCATAAAACGCAATAATGTTTCTATACGACTGAAGAAAGAAAGACATGTACATCTTGGATGACAAGGGGTGAGTACATTTTCTGTAAATTTTTGTTCTGAAAGTGAACTAATCCTTTAACTGGCAACGATAACAATTAGACATGTATAATAAGTAAGGTTAACACTTAAGTTTAGGTACCAATTCTCACTATTAATTAGTTGCTTATTAGCATGCTTAATACTAGCATATTGGCTGTTTATTAGTACTTATAAAGCATAACCATATTTTAGATCCCTTAATCCTGTTCCATACCTATAACTATTAATAGGCAGCAAGAGTGTATTAATAAGCAGTTTAATGGTATGTACACACCAAAAGCAAATTTAATTGTTCATGCAAAAAGATTGCATACAAGGTGACTGCAAAGCTGCAAATTCATGCTGGGCAATGTGAATGACGCGAATTGTGCGACGTGCGCGCTTTCAGCTTTTTCACTATGAGTCATGTTTTTCACAGGATTTGTACCCAAGGAATCTTTATCCAAAGCCCAATTCCATGCCAGCTGAGCTACCGAGCACGCTTGTTGCATCCGAAAAATTAAAGATATGGAGCTGTAATCATAACTGTGTATGAAAACGATAACAAGTGCTTGCTGTTTTACCACATCTAGTGTTCATTTCTGTTGGAAACGGCAGTGATACGTACTTATTGGTACAATTTTTTCATCTTGCGAAAAAGTTCCCACAGGTATGTTTTCATCATGAGATCAGGTAGGCTTATTTACTTGTCCGGTTGTATCAGAAAATGGAGGAGAGCAATGTAAGTGAAGCAAAAAACACCTTGTGGAACAGTGTTTTAGTAGCATTACTGCAGTATTCCACGAACAAACTAAAAGTAGTTATTCTACTTAATTTATCTGTTTTCATTTAATCAACATGTTCTCTCTGAGACTCCCTCACATAGAAGAAATTTGATTCATTTGAGTGAATCGATTCCTTTGAATGGTTCATGTAAATAAACGATTCACTGATCAAATATATCACTTAGCGATTCCCTTGCATCCTCTTTAGTGTAACATTTTTTGGAATTATTATTAATACATTTAATAATCTTTATTATTTAACATTATTTAATAATAATCCTCATAATATTCTAATAACACTATATTTAATTATAATCATTATATTATATATATATATATATATATATATATTATAAATAACTTTTTTAACATGCAGTTGTGTACAATTGTACGAGTACAATTGTATATTATAAGTTTTTTTTTTTTGAGATTTTCGATTTTTATAATTTATTTATTGCAAACAATTATTTTATGATAAATACTTTTTCATCATTTTATTTTCATCATTATTATTAATGCATTTAATTATTTGTTGAACTGTCTTTTTCTGCATTTACACATTAAAGGTCTGATTCATACTGAATAATTCAGATGGATTCCTTTAGATGGTTCACATAAATAAATGATTCAATCAAATAGATGACCCCTAGTTTATTATTATTTAATCTAGTTTATTATTATTATTATTATTATTATTAGTCTCTTATGCTCACCAAGCCTAGTCAAAATGCTGCAAAAACAGTAATATTGTGAAATATTATTACCAAAATAACTGTTTTCTATTTTAATATATTTTAAAATGTAATTTATTAGTGTAATTTTCGACAGCCATTACTCCAGTTCTCAGTGTCAGATCATCCTTCAGAAATGTAATATTCTGATTTGGTGTATATATATATATATATATATATATATATATATATACACAGACACACACACACACACACACACACACAGTTTTTCCCAGTTTGGCATAAATTAAGCGTTAGGCCGTCATGCTTTGTTTCAAACGGAAATAATGCCTTTTTGAAGCTGTTCTGTGAAAATAAATAAATATGAAAAGGTAAATGCTCTACCATTGTAATAAACTCTATAAATATTGTGTAAACTCTCTATAAACAGTGTAGTAAAAGATTAGATTTAACTTCCTGTGACTCAGGGACATTTTTGTCTTCACAGAGCGCTGTTTTGATTTGCTGTATACAGTAGGAGGAGCTGGCGGGTGGATGGGGGGATGATTTGTGAATGCGGGACATGTGGTCAAATGGCTTAAAATGCAGAGCCGCATGAAATGGGTCAAGCACTGGTTATGTAATGAGCCACGCTAAATAAAAGTCCAGTGTAAACCCACCGTCAAAGCAGCAGACGTTGAATCGCTTGCATATGAGTTGATGACATTCACCTTAACATGCAAAAATGGTGTTTTATGATTCCAAAATGTAATATATGAAATAAAACATGTTAAACTTGCCTAGGGTAAGTTGGAAAAGAACAGGCACTCTTCAGTACATAAGCGAATATCAATCCATGGTTTATTGTGCTGTTCCAGGCTTCCTTTTGGCCTGCGCTAAGCAGACTGGGACGCTCCCATCCGGGCCTCTCTTTCTCTCTCTCTCTCTCTCTTTCTCTTTCTCTCTGGTGATTCCACTGGCAAGGTCCTGTAGGCCTGATGGAAAATGCAAGATAAGGATCCGCTGAGGCCAGGAGAAACGGCCGTCCAGAATCTGGTGAGGGAAATTAAACCAATTGAGGAAGTGGCTATTTTTCTGGGCCCAACGTGAGTTATTGGACCAAGACAGGGGGTGTATATTTTTGTTCGGATGGAGAAGGGAGTTGAAACGAGCGAATATTGCTGAAAGAGCGCCGCTCGCATTCAGGCCCAGACAAAAGCTGGAAATGAAATAACTTCCTTTCCTCAGGAAAACACTGCAGCTCCTGACAGAATAATAGCATCGCAGGAGAGGGAGAGGGGGCCGACAACGCTCGCTCACAAACACAGGAAACCGTCCGGCTGCCTGCTCAAGCTGTTAAAAGCGCACGGACACACACGTACAAACACACACACACCGACACATGGCACAGTGACAGTAAGAGGAGCCGGCTGAAAGTCCTTGGAATGGCAGGACATTTACCTTTGAGTCAATGATAAACAATTCATCTCTGACCTTCATAAATATTCACAGCCCTCCCTGGACCAACTCAAAAATCTGTCCCTTTACCACTATCTAATGTAAACCTCTCTTTTACTGTACAGTTTTATTTTCAAGAGACAGCTTTTACTTTTGACAGAAGAATAAACACTTATGGTAAATAATATAATATAATATAATATAATATAATATAATATAATATAATATATTTACGTATTATGGTAAAAGCTGTAAAATCCTTTTTTTTTTTTCAATTTAATTTTAAATGTAAAAGCTCATTAGGGACATTAATTTTATTAAATACATAAAAAACAGTATTACATTTGGTTCTAATTTATTTTAAGGTGTCCTTGTTGTAGTGTAGTAATTATTCATAATAATGTGAGCATCAATTTAAGGTAATAAATATGACTGATATATTTAATATTACTCAAATGTTTTATATAGTATAATATTAAATAGTAATATTAAATATATTAATAATATTAATTAACAACGTACTTACTACAGGGTTATGGTTAAGATTAAAGTTTGGATTAGGGTTAGTTGCATGTAATTATGCATACTTTATTTGACATAATTTAACTATTATTATAGAAAATGTATGTAATTTGTAACAAGACATTATTTTATTATTTATTGCAATGATATCATATTATATATATATATACATGTTTCAATATATTGACATATTATGGTAAAAGATTTTTTTTTTTTTTTTTTCAATTTGACATTAAGTGTAAAAGCTCATTTGGAGCATTACTTTTATTCATTCATTGGTTCATTCATTCGTAAATAAATAAGTAAATAAATACCATAAAAACCAGTATTAAATTTGGTTATACTTTATTTTAAGGTGCCCTTTTTATAGTGTAGTTATATATTTGAGTAATAATTAATAATAATTGATGCATCAATTTAAGGTAATAAATATTATTCATATATTGAATATTACTCAAATGTTTTATATAGTATAATATTTGAGTAATATTAAATATGTATAATATCTGAGTAGTATTAAATTTGGTTCTACTTTATTTTAAGGTGCCCTTATTATAGTGTAGTTATAGATTTGAGTAATACTTAATAATAATTTGAGCATCAGTTTAAGGTAATAAATATTACTCATATATTGAATATTACTCAAATGTTTCATATTATAATATTTGAGTAATATTAAATATGTAAATACTATTAATTAACAACTTACTACAGAGTTATGGTTAAGATTAGGGTTTGGATAAGGGTTAGTTGCATGTAGTTATTCATAATTTATTTTAAATAGTTTAAGTAACTATTAGTATAGAAAATATATGTAATTTGTAACAAGACATTTGACGTTCATCAGGAATACTTATTAAGATTAAAATAAATATATCAGACCGTTAATTTCTTGGGGAAAAGTTTCTTCACTGTTATGCTATTCACTGACTGCCATACCACAGTAAAATTACAGAAAAAAAAAAAGATTTTATACCCCTTTGGATCATTTTTGCTTCTCTGTGCGTGCTCCACTTTCAGAGACAGATTATATTTTGCCATTTCATTGCTGTGGACCTTTTTTTTTCAACCTTTGTGACCTCAACTGGGGCCTAGACCTCCTCAGTCAGGTCCCTATTAGGCAAATAAGGTCTGATAAATCTTTGGCACATCTTTAATGAGGACTCCTGAGCCGAGTGATGTTAATTAAGAGAGGTTAACCAAGATGTGAGTCGTTCTCTCCTCTCATATTTCACCCAGCTAATTTCTCCTCATTGCCCTGGCCTTGGTGATGTAATGCATTTATCTGGGCAAGAACACACCCTGTTCATCTCGTCTCCAGTGAGAGTAAAACACACAGATTCATGTCTTTTACTTCTTTTGGGTACAGCGTATAATCTTTAAAAGGGTAAAAGTGTCAAATAGTTCCAAACTGAGTCTTTTTTTGGAATCCGACTCATGTTTGACTATTCCCTAAAACACTGATATCTTGTGTCATTTGCATATGAGGTAGATTTTTAAAACGTAAGACGAAATGCAGCTTTAACGATGAGTGAATGGGTTTGAGGTATCAATCTTCTGTGTGTGTGCATCAGTGTGAGTCATGTAAGTGTTTGAATGCGCTGTGGTTTCTTTCAGCGTAGTCTTTAAAAGCTGTTTTCAATCAAGCAAATGATTCCTCTCTTGCAATATGTTAATGCAGGACTGATTTATCAGCGTAGTAAAAGTTAATTACCATATGTTTGTGACTCCTGTAAGATGATGTATTTAATGTTTATAAGTGGGATTATTAAAATGTCCTGACTGCTGATTACAGGAGACTCGATTCTTGAGACTACAGCTAATTATGTCTTCACATCATATATTTCAGCTGCGAACCGGACAAACGTTAAAACTCAGCATGCTTTTGTAAAGCTAAAACAGTGACATAGCTGTCTAAAATGTGGAAAGTAGTTCGCTGCCAAAAGTCGTTTAGACATTTAATCTTCCTCAAATGTTTCAGCGTGAGAAGGACCCTGGTGGATAATTTTAGCTCTGCTATCTAACGCCTGTTTGTTCTTTTAGGTGGGTTTTAGCTGGGAGTTTTAATTGCGGCTCTGTTTATGGACGCAAAGGTTGATTCTTGACCTGTGTGGGTTATCGTCTTCGCATAGCCGGTTTCCCCCCGTTCCAGCGAATCAATTGTGTGGTAATCTCCCACCTCAGCCTTCAATTGTGAGAAAACGTATCCATTACGATATACGCAGTTTAATCACTTGACCCAATGCTGCTCTCTCTCATAAGAAGAAAGGAAAGGTTAGGAGACAGAGGGGCCATTCGAATATGAAGGAAGGTTGACACATTTTTCTCTGTAAACTACTTGGCTTACATTGTTGTCTCCAGAGCCTGTGAGAACAAAATGCAATTACATGAATGCTTTTTTAATGTGTGAAAAAGTGTGGCGAAACCTTTTGGCCCCCTCATTGTATTTGCACTGCTTTTAGAGCATTAGTAGTTAATGATCATGATACTAAATAAATACTTTTTTTTTGGTTCAGCAGACTCCACGCAGCTGCTCTGTTATCGTAAGAAGATTTGTTACTTGTACTGTAGAGCGCTGAAGATCACTGTATCAGTTGTACGACAGAATGTGGTTTGCAGTACAGTATCAGATATCAGGGCCTGTCCTGTGAAACAGAAGACTCATACAGTGGACACATTGTGCTTCGGAGCAACCGAAGCACTAGAGCAGCTCCGGCGCTTTTGTGTCCCACAAATTGCTGCCGTTCCATCCACTTGTGCATTTGTAGGCGTTTCGGTCCCTGCGCTCCAATCTGACGTGCGTGTAAACGATCCAAACTTTCAGCATCTTGGCCATTACTTTGATACCTTTATGTTTTCACTTTTTTGCTTGGTCATATGGCAATTTTTAGCTTGAGATTTTCAATTGAATTTGATGGATTGACTTCTTTTTAATTTATGTCGCAAGCATCTAGAAGAAGCACTTATATTACAAATGTATGCCAAATAATGCTTACTAATGTAACTCTGAAGACATATAATTACATTATTTAAATTGTTTAGATAACAATGGCATTGCCTTTATTTACAGCAGCAGTTTAAGCTACTCTCATTCAGATTTATTGAAACATGTAGCTAATTTACTTACATTGGTACATTTTATGGAAATTAATGTGCTAATGTTACATTTTCAGCTTCTCCTTCAGAATGGATGTGTGTTTTCCTTTTTATTGTGGCGGGAGTGTATATATTTTAGGTAAATATAAGTACAGTTATAGGGTACAGCAAACTGACCCAAATTCAACACCTATTTATTATTTTAATTTTAATATTTTGTCCATCATATATCCGAATGTGTCTCAGTGGAATCTTGTTATTCCTGCTATTGTATTTTTTCATTAATCACTAGTATTTTTAGTAACATTTTACAATAAGGTCTCATTTGTTAACATACCTTTATTACACTATTTATTCATCTTTGTTAATGTTTGTTAATAAAAATACAGTCATTCATTGTTCATGTTAGTTCTAAGTGCATTAACTAATGTTAACATTTTACGTTTTAATAATCCATTAGTAAATGTTGAAATTAGCATCAGCTAAGATTAATAAATCCTCTTGAAGTATTGTTCGTAGTTCATGTTAACTAATGTAGTTAACTAATGCACCTTATTGTAAGGTGTAAACCAAATTTTAATGTAAATCTGAAAGAAGTGTACAGTGTAACCAATGGAAATTAACCATGGTTTTACTACAAATAAAGCCAAAAAACATGGTTACTTCAGTTAAATCATCTTAACCGCAAATTAACCGTGGTTTTGCTACACTAACCACAGTTTACCATGGTATTTGTAGTAAAACTGTCATTTTACAAATGGTAATGACCAAAATGGCAAAAAAAAAAAAAATACTTTTACTGTATATTGTTCATATTTTTTTCATTAAGATTTCTAAATGTTTTTAATGAAATAAGTTGCCTATTTTCAGTAAGCCTGCATTTGGTCAGAATTACAGTAAAAAAAAAAAGACATGCTGTGCAATATTAGTACAATGTAAAAATAGCTATTTTCTAATTTCATACATTTTAAAAATGTAATGTCTTCCTGTCTTCAGTGTCACATGATGCTTCAGAAATCATAATAATATGCTGATTTGGTGCTCAGGAAATATTTATTATTATTATCAATTTCCAAAACACTTGTGTTGGTTAATATTTTTGTGAAAACCATGATAGTTTTTTTTTTCCTGAATTCTTTGATGATTAGAACGTTCTTAAGATGAGCATTTAATATAATAAAACATCTTTCTTTTCTTGTCGCTTTTGATTAGTGCATTCTTGCTGAGCAGAATGATTCATTTCTTTAAAGAAATGTAAAGTTAGTTTAATGTAACAACTTTGATTTCAAATTGTCAAAAGTGATAACTAGACGTAATATGTAGCCCTAACACTGCTGTTGCCAATTAGATGTTTATTCGAAGCTGATCAATGGCAACGTCATATGGTATTTCTTCTCTCAATCTTTGCGTTCAATCTTTTTTGTTTACATCACGTAGGCGGCAGAATGATGAGCCGCTAACTTGGTTAAGAGGATCACTGAAAGCTTAAAGTGATCTATAAACTAAGGGATGCCAAGGTTCAGGCTTTGGTCAAGCCTTGCATATTTAATTTGCCCTCTGAGAAAGGATGTCAGTACATTCTGTTGCCATTCTTAACAGCTTCATAGTTACATAATTAATGTGACTGTGATAGCTATTAGACATCCTAGCTGTAAAGTCAGTCATATGTAAATTATTTTAGCCATATATTATATAAAATTAAATATAAAACGAATATAGTTATTTAAATGTATAATATACACATTTTTATCATTACACTCTATAACACAACATTTCAACACAGTTCTCATAAATCATGTTGGATCCATTCTTAGAGCTATTAAATCAAATTAAGATTATTTTTAAATATAACACACAGCACTACGATTTCATAGAATTCATATATAAACTTTAAACCACAGAATGATGAAACACACAAGCAATGCTGCTCTCTTACTGTAAGACGCTACCTACATTCACTCGATTAGCTGATTGCTGATTTTTTTTTCAGTTCTGTGTTCTAGTTTTGCTCCCATAATATGGGATACATTCTAATTTGATCTAATTTTAGACTCTTGACTAGCTACTGTATTCTCAAAAGAGCAAAGGTTTTAAGCTTACTTCAGGGTTAGTTGTAACAATAACATTGAGGTGCATGTAACTCCCTTTGTTTTGATGTTCAAAAATATGTTATCACAGGAAAATTGAATTCAGATATCTAACCAAGTATTGGGTTTTTACTCAAAAGCCTATTTCTAATTTCTCCTCCCAAAATGTAATATTTATAGTCTAGTTTTATTTCAGTGTAAGTGTGCCACATGCAAAGTACTGTTCATCCTCTATGGCTGAGACTTGATCTGTCTAATGAATAAATGTATATTTTATGCAAATCAGTCCTGCATTGAAGATTGATGATCTCAGCATATTCAGTGGTGCCGCTGGAAACCAATCAGACAACACGCTTTTAATAAGACACGCAGTGTTTTCCTTGAAGCCAAGGAAGGTGAAATACAGTTATATTGAACTGGCTTCAGGAGGAATGATTTAGCATCTAATAAATGAGGAACAAACAGCTAAAAATGTCTCGTGAAACCTTTTGGTGCATGTTTTCACAAAAGAAGCCCTCCCGTGCTCCATAACACAGGAAGTGTTTTGTTTTTTAGACTTCTTTAAGGCTCTTTTACTAGAAGGCATGGTTTCACTTACTGTATTTATTAAAATACCAAGTTATTTCATTGAAATTCAAAGTGAAATTACAGCAAAACTTTATTGCATAACTGTTCAAATCAAAATAGCTTGTGTCATAAAATACAGATACATTTAAATTGTTATATATAGTCTTGTAAATATACAGTGGGGTTCAAAACTCTAAAACATTGAAAGTCTAGGACTTTGGGGGAAAAAAATGACTTGAGTGAAAATGGTTATTAGTTTAATTCAGGTATCATTTGTCACTTTACAATGCCATTTGTTAACATAAATGTATTAACTCATTAATGAACAATGAAAATACATTTATTACACTATTTATTAGTCTTTGTTAATGTTATGTAATAAAAATACAGTGGTTCATTGTTCATGTTAACTCTTGTGACTGTAATAATAAATTAGTAAATGCTGAAATTAACATGAACTAAGATTAATAAATGCTGTAGAAGCATTATTCATTGTTAGTTCATGTTAACTAATGTAGTTAAAATATTGTAGAGGTTTAGCAGTTTGAGTTAATAGGTGCAGTTTGCAATGATACTTAGACACAGTAAATATGCTGAAAAATATGATTTTATCTAGTGGTAGAAACTACAAATCTACTTAGTAAGATTAAAGAGATCCAAAGGTTGCAAAAAGATACTTGATCCTTAATAAAAAATAATGCTTTTTATGGTAGAAACGCGAAATTCTTAGTGTGAAACTAGATGATCATGTGACACAGCATGATTTGATAATGATCCAAAGAGCATTTTATTTGCCTTAGTAGAATATCTGACTGTCTGTATTAAGGAGTCAGAAATGTATTTAAATATTGACCTAGAAATATTTTTTTTGTTTAAGCATATTTCTAACTATGAATCTGTGAACTCTTTTATCAGTGTGCAAAAAAAGCCCAAAGAGTATTTTACTATATCCTGGAATCATCAACAAATTATGGCTAAGTCGAGAGCACATTGATCCAAATGTGGTCTCACACCATTAAAAGTGTAATACTGTTGGTCAGCATACCCACAGGTACACTTGTAAATTATTGGCAAAGAATGAAGCAGATGAAAAAAGAGAACATGAAACCTCTATTTAGCAGGCTTAAATTTTTTCCAAAGGTCTCTGTGCTTAGCACCAGCGATGTGCTATTACAGCGGATGAGCTGCTAATTGCGAGCTGAATTATTGCTATTGATCTCAGCCCAGCCAGAGCCAAACAAACAAAGGCCTGAAATGCTAAAGGGGAGGGAAGTCTAGGAAATATGAGAGGTGACATTTCTGTTCAAACACATATTTCCTCCGGTATTTGGCAGCCGTGTGGAGAAACAAGCACCTTTCTATTGCTATTTGCATCGTTATAAGGCCATAAGGCCAGCGTTAGCTGTGTCATGCGGTTTCGTAGGTTGTCACTGGTTTATACTGTCAAGTCGTGAAGACCTTAAGTTATTTTCATTGTAATTATCACCTAACCATTGGATTAGAATTTTAATGAGAAAACTGGATCTGTTAATGATGATGCTAACACATGCTAGTGTCTTCGCTTACATAGTGACTTTTAATATGCATGTATTTATTGAGTTAATTAAAATGAGTTATATACATCACAATAATTTGCGGTCATGCATGTTGCAAATGTATCTATATTTTCCCTTCTGGAAAGCATTAGATCAAGCGAAGTATATGATTTTAGTTAGAGACATCAAAGTATCTTTTACTATTTCTGTAGTATATTGTATGTGGGTTAAAAACAACCCAGCGCTGAGTGAAATATGGACAAATCCAACAACTGGGTTGATTTGTTCCAGCCGTTTGGGTAGTTTTAACTCAACTATTGTTTAGAAATTACTATGGCTGGCTACAAATCATGCCAAAATAGCTTGTAAATTAAAAATCACACACATGATTAGTAGAGGCATCAGCAATAATTAAAAGGTAGACATTTATTTAAGCAATTAAACATTTATCCAGCCACTGGTTCCAAACAACCTAGTCACTGGGTTTGTCCATATTTCATATTGTGTATGTTATATACTATTCAGTTTTGTTTATGCATGGATAATCTCGATTTTCTAAAATGTTGTGTTGTTTCAACTCAACTTTGAGTCAAATATGGACTAACCCAACAGTTGGGTTACATTGTTCAGTTAAACTTTTTAACCCAAAAGTTGGTTAGTCCATATTTGACGCAAAGTTTGGTTGAAACAACACAACATTTTTTTAGAGTGTACAATAGAGCTTATTGCATGCAATGCAATTCAGCTTCCATTTCTATACACTGTAAAAAATAAAACACACAATTTGCTGATTCAACTTAAAATAATTTGTTACCTGGCTGCCTTAAAATTTTAAATTAAATCGACTCAAATATGTAAGTTGTCACTTAGTACAACTTAACGTTTCAAGTTGGCTAAACTTCTTTGAGTTGACTGAACTTAAAATTTTAAGGCAGCCAGGTAATAAATTATTTTAAGTTGATTCAACAATTAGTTTTTTTTTACAGTTAGTATACAGTATATATTCGTATACAATAGTGATTGAACTGGAATTAATTTTAGTAAATCTTTTCCCCCCGGTTTCACAGACAAGGCTTAAGCCTAGTCCTAGACTAAAATGCAAGTCTGAGCTGTTTCATCTGAAAGAAACTTGCACTGACTGATCTTATAATATATCAGTGCCTTTGTTTTGTCTCAAGATGCACACAAGTAATGTTTTTTTTTTTTTCTAAGCATGTTTATCAAAATTACTTAAATGTCCTTATTGGACTATGGCTTAATCCTGGTTTAGTCTAAGCCCTGTCTGTGAAACCGGGCCTTTATTTTTTATTTTGGCTATTCGGACAACCACATTTTACACAAAATTGGGTTAAAATAGTGCATGGATAATAAAGTACAATAAACAGATTTATTTCAATATGCTAACTACACACTACACATTTGTAATACTATTCTGCTATATTCGGTATACTGCATTATTGTTTTTGTATTATTATTATTATTATTCAGCCTAAAAGGCATTTGTTGAGTCTAACCTTTTGCCGTAAGTCATCCAATTATTCAAATATAAGACCAGGTTTATAAATCCATAAAGCACTGTTTTTTAAGGGGAACACCTGGGGGTAAAGCATCCCCTAATGAAGACCTATTATAATTAATAGTTTAATGGTTCACAAATCGGACCGAGAGACATACAAAACATACAGTATGTTAACTCCTAATACCCAAGGGCAGGATGTTTTATTCTGGGATTGTTGACTTTTCCCCCTTTTTTACAACCTGAAAACTCATCATTAATAGCACTACAGAAAACATACTGTAATGACATTACAAAAGAAAAAAATACAGTCACATTTGTTTTAATTTGTATGTATTGGTAGTTCCAAAGCATATTTGTGGTTTGGAATCATCACCAGGGAATCCTCAATATAATGGATCTAGCAGCATGAAAAGATTTTTTTATACTGTACAACAGACTGCACTGAAAACAGTTTGATGTAGAAACAATTTACAATACGGTTCATTCATTAACATTAGTTAACTACATTAGTCAACATGAACTAAGAATGAACAATACTTCTACAGGATTTGTTATTCTTAGTTAATGTTAATTTTAGCGTTTACTAATGCATTATTAAAATCACATTGTGAATGAACATGAATTAACAATGAATGACTGTATTTTTATTAACTAACATTAACTAAGATGAATAAACAGTGTAATAAATGTACTGTATACATTAACCAATGTTAACAAATGACACCTAATTGTAAAGTGCTACCAATTTTTCTTCTTTTTAACAGTGTATTATAACATCATGCAGTTTGATGACAAGGTTAGCTTAATAAGCTGTGTTTGTTGTGAACAGCATGTGTTCACCTTCCCGAGATAATATCAAACACGTGCCAAGAGAGAGGTCGTTTGACCTTTGGCAAATTGTGCTATACAGCACTTAAGATCTCTCAGTGATACAAAGTGAGTTAATGAGGATGTGGTCTCGCGGTTTCTACACCTCGTTCCTTTAACCACTCCTCTCCTCTCCTATCTTTCCCTGTTCTTTTTTTGTCCTCTCAAGCCAGAGACAAATCCCCATGCCTTGCCTGCTGCTTTTATTAAATTCTCCTCAATAAAAAAGCTCAGACAGGATTTATTAGGTACTCAGCACAGACGTTTAGTATTTCCCCCCAGTTATTAAGTGAAAATCAATAGAAAGCAAAGAAAATGGAAGTCATACAAGTGTTGTCGCCCTGATATTATGTCGGCTGTCGGGTTAGATTCATGACAGGGCCTCAGAGCGCTTGCGAGGTGGACTTTCTGCTTACATTGCAAGACCTAAAGTGGAGGTTATTCATTAGAGTAAGCCAGCGGTCAGATACATTTCCAGGCCATTTCACTCATCTATCTTTGAGAGGCCAGTATGGAGTGGGGAAGGATGCTGATATACCCTGATAGAGATGTCAGGTTTTATGCACCAATCCTCCGATTTATCGTTATTTTGTTCCCTAGACCTCTTTAACAGCCCGAGAGCTTCTATTATGAGGCATAAACTCTGTATGGAGCCGTATGTTGTCGCTGTATTTATCACAAGTAGAATGTAATTGATACTTTACCTGTTAAATCCTATTTGAAGATGGAACACAAGAATAATTACGCATACTTTTATACTTATGGTGTGCTAAATAACTGCAAAATAGCTTCAAGTTATGTATTTAAGAAAAGCTAATATTTTCGAATTGGATTTTACTGCTTAAAATGGTTGATTTAACAGCTAGCCGCTACGTCAGTCATTTGCACGCTGGAAAGCGCGACGAACGGCCTTCCATTTAAGTAACACTCTGTGCCAACGAAATTTATCACATGGAGACAAAGCCTTTGTCTCTGTATGTTAGTCAAAGTGAGCACAGTTAATATACATTCAAGAGAGGGGAGAAAACCTGTGAAATAAAGAACTTAAGCGCCGCACTAATTTAATTACTCTTAAGACCTCCATGACAGTAATGTAAATATTCTAACGCCTGGACCCGAGACACTTGGAGTAATTACTTAAAGCTTTCCCTCAGATCTCGGCCGACTTTTTTATTATCCAAAAGCTTTTTAACATTAGCACTGTCTTCCTGACAAATTAAATGAAATTTCATTACTCCAGCCATCCTAATGGCATGAAACTGTCTGCCGTGGTGTGGCGGCCCTCCTTGCCGACTACCCGAGCAGATTAATCAAATAGTCAGCTTCAGAGTCAAACTGAAGAGAGCATCGATCCGAAGGTCTGGGTGCATTGAAGGATTCAAGAGAAGGGAAGATTTGAACTTTGAATGAGAGACACCCACTAACTATCGATCTCCATATGTTAAACACAGAGACAATTTCGGGACAATTATTTAGTGGCAGACAGGAACCTATAATGTGAAGCTGAGCTTTATCATTCAAAGTAAGCCAATTATGCAAAATATAAATTAGAGCTGTCGATCTATTAAAATCTAACATTATATTATATTATATTATATTATATATTTTACTTTTTGTTTCTACTGTTGACTTATAGTCCTGCTCTAATATTCTATTCTATTCTATTCTATTTTTACTAGTTTTTATTTGTTTTAACCGTTGACCAATAGTCCTTGTCAAGTATTCTATTCTAATTTTTCTGATTATTCTAATCAATTTAATTTTTACTAGTTACTTTTTGTTTTAACCATTGACCAATATACCTACTCTAGTATTCTATTCTATTCTATTCTATTCTATTCTATTCATTATTTTTAACCATTGATGTATAGTCTAGTAATATTTTATTTTATATAGTTTTATTTTAACAATTGCATTTCTATTTTTTGTTTGCCGTAACCGATGACCTGCAGTCCTGCGCTAGTTCTATTCTATTCTATTCTATTCTATTCTATTTTACTATTTGTTTTAACTGTTGACCTAGTATTCTATTCTATTCTATTCTATTCTATTTTTACTAGTTACTTTTTGTTTTAACAGTTGACTTATAGTATTGCTGTAGTAATATTTTATTTAACTTTATTTTATTTTATATAAATTTATTTTATTATTTTTATTACTATTTTTTGTTTGCTGTAACCGATAACCTGCAGTCCTACGCTGTTCTATTCTATTCTATTCTATTCTATTCTATTGTTTTTACTTGTTACTTTTTATTTGAACAGTTGACCAATAGTCCTACTGTAGTATTCTATTCTATTCTGTTCTGTTCTATTCAATTCTATTCTATTCTATTCTATTCTATTAGTTTTACTTGTTACTTTTGTTTTTCCTACTCTAGTAATATTTTATTTTATTTTATTTTATTATTTTTATTACTATTTTTCGTTTGACCGATGACCTGCAGTCCTACGCTGGTTCTATTCTATTCAATTCTATTCCATTCTATTCTATTCTATTCTATTATATTTTACTAGTTACTTTTTATTTGTTTTAACTGTTGACCTATAGTCCTACACTAGTATTCTATTCTATCCATTTCTATTTGTTTCTATTCATTTCTATTCGTTTCTATTCTATTATTTTTACTTGTTGCTTTTTGTTGTAACTGTTGACCTACAGGCCTACTCTAGTAATATTTTAGTTTAGTTTATTGATAATAATATGTATTATAGTAAAATTTTACTACTGTGCAGTCGTGCACTGATGTTCACATTAATAATTGTAAAATGGGTTTTACTGATATATAATGACAATTTTACCTTACAAACAATTTGAATTAGTTCTGTTTAATGCTCTATTTGGGCTCAAATTATAAATTATGTATGTGTGTGTGTGTGTGTGTATGTATATGTATATGTATATGTATATGTATATGTATATGTATATGTATATGTATATACAAATAAATATATGAATTGACAGCTTTCTTGTATGAGCAGATCAGTTTGGTTTGGTCAATCCCCTTTTGTACCTACAGTTATTAACTCTCAAACTATTTAGCTGTATGTATGATTATGCTTATTTCTCTAATGATAATATAGAGAGAAGAAACATTAGGGGGGAGGTGAACTTATCTCGGACGGAACTGTGTTTTGCCATTAGTTGAAGATGTTTAACACCTTTAGGTTTTGTGGGGGTTAAGCTGCTTGGCCTTTGATCTCTCTGGGGTAAGGTCCTGCCAAAGGCCCTCTCCCCCTTCGTGCGGCCCTTCGGGGACTTTCAATCCAATTGCTGGCCCGCAATGGATGCAGATCTCAAGGTTACACCTGAGTGTTCAAGGGCAGGTCCAAGTGTAATCGGCACTTAGATCATAGATTAATCTTATTTGCTATCTATTAGGCTTGATTCTACCTTCCCTCGCTCCCCCTCCTAAAGCCAGGATTACGGTGATAGTTTAAGATAATGGATTCTTATGGAAGGGGAGGTCAAGAAGGCTTCGTGTTTCAGAAGCAACAGATAATATGATTAATCTAAAAGCCTCTTTCAAAGGGGGTCCCACCTTCACAGGCCTAATTGCCAAAGAGGGATAGAGGAGAGAATAAATCTGCAATGTTGCCCGCAAACCCACCGGATGAGACGCTTTAAATTCAACTAGAGTGTTTTATTAATTAGGCCTTTATTGTATAACCCGCGTGTGGGTGATGACAAAGACTTTTTTTTGATATCTGAATGTGTTCTTCATCCACTTATTTTTTAAGGGTAATCCACAGAGACTGGGTTTTCCATTCAAGACCGGTTCCTAGACGGGTTACGGGTAATTTTCATTTAACCTCCCGCAAAATGAAAATGCGGTGACCTGTTTGTGGTTTACAGGACTATGTGTAGATGAATATTGACATTATTAAGGGGTTTTACGTCGGTGCCATTGACATTTCCTTAATACAACAAAACAATAGCGGACATGCTTTGATGGAGAGCTTTCATTACTATATTTACTCCGCTCTCAAAATTCACTATTAACATTTATCCAATGCACGGCTTGGGAAAATGCAATGCGTAATCATTTCACTGAGATACTCAAAGGTTATGTCAAGTCGCATGGATTCCCTCCGCTGCAGCTTAACTCCGGGGGGGAAAAATCCTGTTCTTTCTGTGATTTCTATAGGTAGCCACTAGCCAAACTGATAAAAGATAAATAGTGATAAAAATATCCTAATGTGACAGCCCAGCAGATAACCTCAGGAGACACATCGGTTATCGGAGCCAGTCATCAGCAAGTGAATATTTATCACAAAGAACAGACTCATTGCGGCATCACCGCCTGCATGTTTACTAGCTAATACAAGCGGGAGACATGTAATCTTTTCAGGATAGAACAATTCCTGCTTCAATCTTACAGAAATACAAGGGGCAAATACATGTAAGCACAATACACAAAAACAAGAATCCACAAATGCCCCAAATGATAATACACTATATTCCGCTGTCTCTGTGGATTGTCTTTTCACTGTGGTGATGCAAATGACAGTATATGTATGAATACAATATCGTCAGAAAGCAAAGCCTGCTGGATCATCAGGCGTTAGACAATCTAGCTGGTGAAAGGATGGATAATGTGTATGTCTGCATTTTTCGAGAGGCTGTTTATAACTGGTATTTTGAAAGAAATTCTTTTTTTTTTATTCTGAAGGTCACTTATAAATAATACATAAGCGTAATCTATTATTAAACTATTGGGAAATGCCCAAAAAACATATTCTAAAAATATCATTACCATAAAGCGGGATTGATGTATGGCAAATAATGTTCGTGCCGTATTTAATGTTTCCCACACCGCTTTATAGAGAGGGGTAAACAATCAAATACAGACATTCTTTTATTCTGTCAAATCATAGAGCAGCTCAATCATAAATGACTGACAAATCCAGGGAAGTGAAAAGGTCCCAGAGTGTGCCCTCAAAGGCAGGAGAGCTTTTTCTTGTCAAACATAAACCAAATTAATGTTAGACCTTGTGGTGCCTTTAATATGAGGGCTTTATATAGTCATAAGATGGGAGGGAAATAGCATGGAGGGCTATTGCTCAGAGATTTACCATAGGTTAAATGACAGGGCTTTTTCAAAGCGCCGCTGACATGCTATTCATAACACATGACATACTGTAAGTGGAAGAGCAGTGCAAACTAGTATGTGATACCAGTAAATTAAATAAATAAAAATCTTAAACTCAAATTACAGTACCTTTTTAGTACAGTACGTTTGCATTTCCAATCATTTAAAGGGTTACCCCACCCCAAAATTAAAATTTTGTCATTAATCACTTACCCCCATGTCGTTCCAAACCCGTAAAAGCTCTGTTCATCTTCGGAACACAATTTAAGATATTATGGATGAAAATCAGGAGCTTTGTGGCTGTACCATTGACTGTCGTGAAAGACGTCGTCAAAATAGTCCATCTGCTATCAGTGGTTCAACCATAATTTTCCAAAGCTATGAGAATACTTTTTGTACACAAAGAAAAACAAAAATAACGACTTTTTTCAACAATTAGCCTCCTCTGTGTCACCGTAGCGCCATTTTAGAGAGTATCCACTGGACGCAAACAGCGTATGCTGTTCTCTGTCAGCTGCGTCATGCGGATACGCTCTTTTCATTTGAATCAAATTTGTAAATAAACTTAGACAATGTATTCGTGTGCTGTGGCTGACAGAGAACAGCGTATTTGGTTTTATTTTACAATGATTAGTTAAATTATTTTATTGATGATTATTATATAACAAATAGTTGATAAGTGAGTTTTCAGGAGCCATTACTTCAGTCTTCAGTGTCATAAGATTTTTCAGAAATCATTTTAATATGCTATCTAAAAATAGTTATTATTATTCTCAATTCTAATAGAAAGTATAGAAAAAAAACGTAACTTATTTTGCATTTACACTACCAGTCAAAAATTTTTGAACAGTAAGATTTTTTAGTTTCTATTCATCAAGCCTGCATTTATTTGATCCAAAGCTACAGCTAAAACAGTAAACATTTTTACAATTTAAAATAACTGTTTTCTATTTTGATATATTTTAAAATGTAATTTATGTGATTTCAAAGCAGATTTATTTTTTGTTCCATGATCCTTCAAAAATCATTGTAATATTCTGATTTGCTGCTTAAAAACATTATTATTATTATTGTTATTATTATTATTATTATTATTATTATTATTATGTGAATTATGATGAATTCAAAAGTTCAGAAGAACAGCATTTATCTGAAATAAATTTTATTATAACATTATAAGTGCTTTTATCATCACTTTTGATCAATTTAAAGCATCCTTGCTGAATGGTAAAGTGTACATTGTTACAAAAACATTTATATTTCAGATAAATGCAGATAAAATTAATAATATTATTAATAATAACAATACTAATAAATGTTTCTTAAACAGCAAATTAACATATTAGAATGATTTCTGAAGGTGATCGCATTCCCCAGGTCAAGCCACTTTTGAACCAGAAACAGCGGCAGAAGCGCCTGACCTGGGCTACAGAGAAGCAGCACTGGACTGTTGCTCAGTGGTCCAAAGTACTTTTTTCGTATGAAAGCAAATTTTGCATGTCATTCGGAAATCAAGGTGCCAGAGTCTGGAGGAAGACTGGGGAGAGGGAAATGCCAAAATGCCTGAAGTCCAGTGTCAAGTACCCACAGTCAGTGATGGTCTGGGGTGCCATGTCAGCTGCTGGTGTTGGTCCACTGTGTTTTATCAAGGGCAGGGTCAATGCAGCTAGCTATCAGGAGATTTTGGAGCACTTCATGCTTCCATCTGCTGAAAAGCTTTATGGAGATGAAGATTTCATTTTTCAGCACGACCTGGCACCTGCTCACAGTGCCAAAACCACTGGTCAATGGTTTACTGACCATGGTATTACTGTGCTCAATTGGCCTGCCAACTCTCCTGACCTGAACCCCATAGAGAATCTGTGGGATATTGTGAAGAGAAAGTTGAGAGACGCAAGACCCAACACTCTGGATGAGCTTAAGGCCGCTATCGAAGCATCCTGGGCCTCCATAACACCTCAGCAGTGCCACAGGCTGATTGCCTCCATGCCACGCCGCATTGAAGCAGTCATTTCTGCAAAAGGATTCCCGACCAAGTATTGAGTGCATAACTGAACATAATTATTTGAAGGTTGACTTTTTTTGTATTAAAAACACTTCTTTTATTGGTCGGATTAAATATGCTAATTTTTTGAGATAGGGATTTTGGGTTTTCATGAGCTGTATGCCAAAAGCATATGAACAATGAATGGCAACTAAAACTTTTAAATGTAAAAGCTCCTTAAAAGCGGTCCATACGACTCAAATGCTATATTGCGATTCTTCTGGAGTCATATGAATGTTTTGTGTGAATAACATACTGAAATTAAAGGCTTTATCCTCTTATTTCTGCACCGGTAGGAATGTCCCATTCGTGAATGAATCATTCTTTTGAGTTGGATCTTCTAAATGAATCAGTCAGTTTGTTTCACACACCAGTGTGAGTGATTTGTTCACAAATTGAACTGATTCGGATTCGGTTTGGAAGATTATCAGTGAATATAGTAGTCTCCTCAAATGTCTAATACAAAGCTACAGCTTTGTAAAAGTTGGCTTCAAAAGACTTATATAGAATATAACAGATAGATCATATGGATCACTTTAATGGTGCTACATTCCCCAATCATTGTTATAACACAGAAAAGAAAGACTAGTATATTGATACAAATGAGTGTGTGTGAGTAAATAATGACAGCATTTTTATTTTTGGGTGAACTATCTCTTTAAAACCAGGGAGCCAAAAACCTTTCCTCCACAAATGGTGGTTTTTCCCTCTGCTTCCACAAATCACAGTACAGAACAGAAGGAGTATCTGCGATGATACAGCTCGCACATAAACAAGAGACAGAATGGAAATACATCACAACTACAGGTCTCGCCCTTGAGGTTTTCTATGAGGTTGACTTCTGTGAATGGACATCTATGACCAATTTAGGAGGAAAGTTTCTGCAAAGCCAGCAGTTTTTCACACCAAGTCAAGGCAAATGCAGTGCTTTTGATATTGCATATCAGACGATGAAACATGTGTGAGTGTGCGGGACATGTCCAGACATTCAATTTCAAAGCATTGTATACTTCAACCCGCTTGACATATTCTATTATTCTAAGCCCTCATCAGGCCATCAAGCCACACTGGAAGACATCTTCACTATGATCCATGGTTGCAATATGGAAGGATAACCTTGGCCCACCAGGCTATTCTTTGATATTAGTGCTTTATAATAATTTGCGCCAGCGTTTATGTTGCAGGTTCAACAGTTCAGACCTCTCCGAAAAGAGTGTGATTTGGTAAAATATGTGTTCGCTTAAAAACATATTTTAACCCTGAGAATATGCGTACAATTACAGCAGATTTTATAGAAGATATATTTATCCTCAGGGACACCCATTTGTATCAATAACCAAGTCATGTACTGAGCACTATTTTTACTATTAAATCATCTAAAATGGCCTAATGGGAAAATTCATGTATTATTTGACTGTGTAGGCTTCCTAACAGTGGACTGTGGGAATAAAAACCATGCCTGAGGCCATATTTAAGACAACAAGCTGTCCTAATGCTATATATTTTGCATATTTATATACTGCAGTTCAAAAGTTTGCGATCAGTACGATTTGTAATTGTTTTTAAAGAAGCTTCTTGTGCTCATCAATGTTGTATTTGTTTGATCAAAATTTGAGGAAAAAAGTAATATTGTGAACTATGTTTTTCAGTGTAAAATAGCTATTTTTATGCTAATACATTTTTAAATATAATTTTTAGCAACATTACTTCAGTCTTCAGTGTCACATGATCATTCAGTTTTCCTGCTTAATATTTTGTTGGCACTTGTGATACTTTTTCTGGATTCTTTAATAAATAAAAAGTTAAAAAAGAACACCATTCATTTAAAATGAAAATCTTTTGTAGCTATATAATCCACCCTTTAAGTTTGTAGTCAGTATTTTTTTATTGTTTTTTTTTTTTTTTTTTGAAAGAAATTAGTATTTTTGTCCACCAAGGATGTGTTAAATTGATAAAAAGTGATAGCAAAGACTAACATTGTTCGAAAAGACTCCTACTTTGAATAAATGCTGTTCTTTTTTAACTTTTTATTCATTAAAAAATTCAAAGTAATAAATGAGCATATTAGAATAATTTCTGGAGACTGGAGTAATGGTTGATGAAAATCATTAATCATTTATCAGGAATCATGTATATTTTAAAATATATAAAATAGAAAACCATTATTTTAAACTGTAATAATATTTCACAATAATACTGTTTTTTTTATTTATTTATTTTTTTTGATGGCTGGTGACTTTTGAATGGCAGTGTATTTAAAATCAAAACTGTAAATTAAAATGCTAAAATTATTATTTTTTAAAATATATTATTAAAATTAAGAATCCATAATAATGAAATATATGTAAAGTATTTATTTTATTACATATCAATTTATATGAAAAGTGTCCATTTTTTCTTACAATGCAATATTTCAGAAAATATGTCAAATGTATATATCTTAATGTGAATATATGTATTTTACACCGGCCTTTCTCATATTTGCTTATCTATTTTTCTTATCGATAATTGATAGATGCATCAGCTATCATAGTCAATTGATTTACAAGGGACGGTTTGGAATTGAATAGCTCAGAGATATTAGATTTAGCAGCAACCTTGCCGCTTGTTAGCATATTCATTTACCTATGGGAGTCCCATTACGTTTTGTTAATACATACTGCTTTAGTCATCCCAGCTCCCCACAAATTGCATTAATGTTGCTGCGTTATGTAGCCACAGAGCACAATAATTTGATTGAGTGCCTATGTTTGATATAATTAGATTATCGCTTGAGAGAGGGGTAATTGTCATGCCTTGTCACAACCAGATCACTGTAAAAAGAGGGAAAAGAAGCCATATATTACTGTCTTAGCCTTTTAGTGTCACAACGGTGGCACTTTAGTGTTAGTAAGAGCTGACTGTATTTCTTCATCTTCTTGTTAACACACTGTACGATGCGAAGAGAGAAAAAACGAAGAAGAAAAAAGGATTATCATTCACACAATGCAGCCCCTCTTTTTTGCCGTCACTGCAAAGGAGATATGACTGTTGGAAGCGAAATATGTGATGTGTAAATTCAAACTAGTTCAAAAAAAAGGAAAAAATCAATTAAGCAGATATGATTGTCAGGTGAGCTCTTATCATCAACAGTTAACTGCGTTGTTAAGAAAAAAGGACATAACCTTTGCAAAGGTAAAACTAGGCCTCATTTCCATCAGCACCTGACACTGTCACACTGCTGCTCTCATTAAAACCTGTCAGTCATCCCCCCCCACACACAGCCTGGCACCACCAATGTAATTTATCAATGTCAAAACTGTCACCGGCTAATGTGAAATAAAGTTTCACACATGAGGAAAATGGACAATTACTAGATACACACTTTGGATGCAAAATAACAAGAGAGTTGGCCGATGTGTTACGGGTTATGTAACAGTTTGTAGGCGTCATTGTACGAGAGACAATTGAACATCACTATACTGTATATACGCGCGCGCGTACACACACACACATATTGAGAAAATGTGATATTGCAAGTATGATTCACAGGTAGAGGCCAATCAGGAGGCAGCTGTTGTTCAGAATGCGTGAACCGGCACCAAAGAAGATACTAATTTTAACCACAAGGTCACTTGGAGGAATATCAGAGATGCTTTTAAATATATTAACAGCGGATTTGCTGAGAATAAATGTTTTGCTGAAGCTGATAAACGTGGCCACAGGAGCTGAAGGGATGAATCTTTTAAGCCGGTCATTACAGCGGCTCGGATTTCTCACAGCTCCTTGCGTAGTGTCACACAATCACCGGGGCAGAATGAAGGCTGAATATGCTAATGACTCTAATTGGACTACTAATAGAGCATGTCTCTGTAGTTTTTAAGCTTGCGGATGGCTGTGTAATCAGAGCAGACAGTCGTTAAGAGAATGAAGAGGCAACTAGCAATGTCAGGAGAGGGCCTGGCGGTTCCAGCTGACACTACCCCAATCTTCCAGGACCCATTAAATGGCTGTTTCAACGCATTACCTACCATAACATCCTTGAATATCACTGATTTTATTTGCAGTATCAAACATTTCATTTCACGCGCCATTAATGGAAAAGTGCTGAGGTTCTAATGCTGCCAAAACATTTAGTAACTACCTGGACTCTGAGAAACCAATTAACTCCGGAGACAATATGGCCAATTACACACAAAAATAGGTAGGTCCACTACCGCTTCCTGTCTGGCGATTCATCCGGTTACTTTGAATAGCAAAACAGCCTGCTTAAATTTTTTCCAAGAAGAACATGCGCTTCAAAGTTAAAAATTTAAGGCTGTTAAATAACTTTAGGGATGCTTAAGGGAAACTTTATGTTTTCTTGATAAAGTTTTCCCTTAATAAGTACACTAGGTTTTTAAATATTTCTGCTTTGAACTATTTAAATATCTTTATACAACAGTTCTTTCAGTCCTTGATTCCGTTTCACTTTTTGTATCATGCTTGTGGCATTTCGTGAAAAGCGAGTGTCATGGCGGGCGGCCAAATCCACTATCACTTTAGAAATAACAATGTTTTTGTGTCACGGAGTGCATTTTAAAGAGTATTTTTTAGGTGAGAATTCACTTGTTTAGACTTCAAATATGCAGTTTGTTAATAAAGATAATGTCTATCTAAAATTTGGTTCTGTTTTCAGAGATGTTAGGTCCATAAAAGTTATTTTTACTTTCAACAACACCTTGTAAGATGCAGCCAACAAATGTACTGAGCAGGGCTGTCATTGTAAATCGCCTTTAATAGATGAAAAGATAATACGACGAAGATATCGCTTTCCCCAGCGGACATTCAAACTAATGTTTTATTGTGAATATGAGATTGAGCTGAAAATGAATGCTGTATCAGATACAGGAAATTACACATTTTCTCAGTCCATCTCTTTCCCATAATACTCTACATAATACAGTGAGCTTTTAATATAGTAATATAATAAGCTTTCAATGAAGCAAATCAGTGTTCCTTCGTTACTAGTTCTAAAGTGTTCTAATTTTGTTCACGCAAAAATATGAGAATAAAAATATATTATAGCACTCTTAACACCAATAATTTACAACATAATACAAAGTTAAAATTGTCATAATTCATTAACATTAGATTATACGTTGAATGTGAAGTTTACCAGGGGAACCCCGGCAAAAAAAATTGTATTTTCCACCTGGAACGTAATTTTTACCAAGGACCCCTCTAAAACACATTTGGGGTAGGTTTAGGGGTTATTTTGAATAGCATTGTGCAGGTTTTGTTATGAAAACCTGGCAACCCTGTGAGTAAGTTAGTAGTAAAGACTTTTATTGAAAGAGACTTAAAAATGGTTGTAAACAAGGAAGTTATTTTTACTTTCAACAACACCTTGTAAGATGCAGCCAACAAATGCACTGAGCAGGGCTATCATCGTAAATCACCTTTAATAGATAAAAAGGATACTATGACAAAGATATCGCTTTCCCCAGCGGACATTTAAACCAATGTTTTTTTTTGTTTGTTTTTTTTTTGTGAATATGAGATTGAGCTGAAAAATGAATGCTGTATCAGATATAGGTAATCACACATTTGCTCAGTCCATCTCTCTCTCATAATACTCTACATAATACAGTGAGCTTTTAATATAGTAATATAATAAGCTTTCAGTGAAGCAAATCAGTGTTCCTTCGTTACTAGTTCTAAAGTGTTCTCATTTTGCTCACACAAAAATATGATAATAAAAATATATAAAATATGCACTCTTAACACCAACAATTTACAACATATTACAAAGTTAAAATTGTCATAATTCATTTACATTAGATCACACGTTGAATCTATTGGAATAATTGTGTGGTATTCATTAATTGTGCTCATATTTACTCATATGAAATTTCAGAAGTGTTGCAATTCCTGTTTTTCCACTCCTTAATTTTAACCACTTAAAATTATATAAAGTCATTCTTACTGCACAATTTATGACCTTAAATTTAACTGATTTTCTATTAAAAAAGGAGAGAGTGAAAATGTATAAACAGGAGAAGCTGAAAAACGCTGGTCCCTCTGTGTTCTTTAAAAACCTCCGTTTGGTATTTCAAAACGTGAAGCAGTGCTAAATTCAGTGCTATTCTTTGTCGTCATTGATAGAGCTAGACACATTTCAAAGGTCAGTATGGGTCACCCGTGCTTGCTTTGTTAATGTCCATCTAAATTGGCGGTTAAATTGATCAAATCTCTGTATCCCAGCATTTCTTATTACCATTAGGATCTTTTCTTTTTATTTCATCACATTAAAATTATCCATTCGCTCTGCTTAAAAGAACGAGGGACGAAGTAATTCCATTTCGCAGCTTTAAAGTCACTGCTAACTACCAGAAACACTTAATGAAAAGACTCTTGGCTACAGAATGAAGTGATGAGGAGATCACCATTACCCATCCCTCCTCTGACCCCTAATGTAGTTATGCCCAACAGAAAATTCAAGTGGCACTTCAGGAGATGGGAAATAAGCAGACCTTCCTCAAAATCAATTACTTTATCCTGTGTGTGTGTGTGCGTGTGTGCAAGAAAGAGGCTTAAGAAATCAGGGTCTTTCTTTGTGCATGAGTTTATGTGAATTTATGTTTGAAGAGTTTGTTTTTGAATAGGCCTGGCGTACAATTTTTATATACCTATTATGAATAGATTTATGTTATTTTTTAAACAAACCTCTGTTTAAACAACTAATTATCATAGATCTGTCACTTACTGTACATAAAAGACAAAATTAATAGAGTGCTTTTAAAAACCTAGCCTATAATATTCACATTCATGGCAAAAAATTGTGTTTGTAATGGGGCTTTAAGGGTCACTGTGTATTGGCTACATCACAGGCTAAATCCTAATAGTTATTGGTCATGGTTAAGGCCTGTCAGCCTCACTGATGTAATCCAGCATGTCCTACCAGCCCTCAACTGTGTTTACACCACACCATCTCTGTCTTTGTGTTTTGAAGTTCAAAAAAAGCCCAGGTGTTGCTCTGTGAACCTTGCATATTGCCCACTAACCTCATAACCCCACCCTGACCAGCTAATCTTATTCCTATTGATTTTCCAACCAGCTTTCAATAGGTCTTGATGGAATGATGTCAACATGAAGCTAATGACTCTAACACGCAAGCAAAGAGAAACATAAAATATCATTACCGTTGCTTTCTTCATCAACGGCCTCTGATTACCTCGTGCCATTATATTGGGATTGTAATGACCTTGTGCGCAGAGAAGGTGAGAGAATATGAGGGTGAGATGCTATAAACACTGCTGAACTGCGGAAAACCCTTTTAACATCTGTTTGCAGCGTGATCTTAGTGGACGATGTGCATGCTGTATATCTGTAAATAGTGGAAAAAATTAATTATCTAAATTAATTAAATTAAATTAATTTATTATTAGGTATATTATATATACTGGTAGTGTATTTTTAAATAATAATACGTTTAAATTATACAGTGAAAGTAAATACATTTAGTATGTTACGGAGAAGAAATCCTGAAAAAAAAAAAAAAAATTATATATATATATATATATATATTAAGCAGCAAAACTGTTTTCAAAGTCATAATTATAAGTATTATTAATAATTAGGTACTTATAATAATTCAGCACTGAATCGGCATAATATAATGATTTCTGAAGGACCATGTGAACCTGAAGAAGACACGGTCATCATAGGAAATAATGACATTTTAAAGTATATTAAAATAATAAAACAGTTATTTTAAATTATAGTAAAATTTCACAGTATTACTGTTTTTACTATATTTTTAATCAAATAAATGCAGCCTTAGTGAACACAGGACACTTATTAACAAATACTGTAATAATAATAATAATAATTTGAATTTAAAACGGTTTTACCTGGTGTGTTAAATAAATATAGATATAAAAAAAGATTTAAATATAGATTTTAAAAAAGTAAACTTTAAAATATATTAAAATTAAATTGTAGTAATATTTCACAGCATTACTGTTTTTACTATGTTGTGAACCAAATAAATGCAGCCTTGGTCATAATATGAGAATTATAAAAATAAATAAATAAATAATGATGATGATGAAGGCAATAACAACAATAATAATAATATATTTCATTATATATTATATAATTATATAATAATTGTATTATTATTATAGTAATATTTCACAGTATTACTGTTTTTACATTTTAAACCAAATAAATGCAGCCTAGGTCAACATTACAACTTAAAATATAAAATAAAGTAATATATTTATTGTATATTACAATATATTTATTGTATATTACAATTGTATTATTATAGTAATATTTCACAGTACTGTTTTTTACAGCCTTGGTGAACATAGGAGAATTACTTAAAAATATAAACGTAATAAATAATATAATATACAATATATACTATAATAATATATTTAATTATATATCATATAATAATATTATTATAGTAATATTTCACATTATTACTGTTTTACTATATTTTAAACCAAATAAATGCAGACTAAGGTACACAAAGAGAATTATTAAAAAATTAAATATAAAATAAAATATGTTTAACTGTGTGTGTGTGTGTGTGTGTGTGTGTGTATATACATATATATATATATATATATATATATATATATAAATGCAGCCTTGGTGAACATAGGATAATTGTTTAAAAATATAAAATTAATAATAATAATAATAATAATAATAATAATAATAAATACTTTTAAACTAATCTTAATTATTTCAAACTTTTGACCTGGTGTGTAATAAATGTAGATATATAAATAGGATATTATGATAATCTGTAATAATTACATTATATTTACTTAAATATAATTATATAGTATACTTATATACATTTATTTATTTATTTATTTATTACAAGACAATCACTTTGCACACATTATCCTGTTAAAATGCTTATAATAGCTTGATTCTTAATATTGTGCATTGCCTCCTCAAGCGTCAATGCATGTGGTTTGTTCTTGAGCAGTCAAGCTGCCCACTGTTCAAAACAAAATGCCTCCAGGTCCAAGTTTCTTGGTTTTCCAGTATAATGTTTGAGTTGTTTGTACAGTGACTCAATGTTGAGATACAGCTTTACCACTCAGAACAATTGACTCATACACAACTATTGCAAAAGACTACAAAAATCATTTAAGCTTGAGGAGCCAACATAAGCAACACACAAGTTATTGTGTGGGATACACTGAAAATATAGATTTTTTTTCTGGACTTTTTAACAATTGGGTCACAACACCTTTAGTTTAATAGTTTGTCCTGAATGGCATTTGACAAGAATGAGGACTTTCTTCATTACTGTGTTGACTCATTAAGATGTGGGAGGGGCACAATGAATCGGTGAGCTCAGAACTCAGTGGGACGACCCGTGTAAACCGTATACTTTGCTAAGATACTGACCTTTCTTTGTACCTTTTTCAGTAGCGTACTCATGGTGTTCTTTTAATTAAAATGAAAGAGACCACATACTCAGATGCCCAAGCCCTGCAAGGTGATTGCACGTTTCCCGTCTGTGCTGTTAATTACTCCCCTTGTTTCACAACACGGGTGTCCAATAAATTTATCGTCATCGGGTTATAGGCATGTATCGGGTTGGGGGATGGTCTCAGGCTAAACTGCCTTTGATTACTGTACCTGCTAATGTATGCCTGATCTACAAAAAGGTAGGGTGTGTGGCTGCATATTTCAGAGAAGACATCCCACCAGGAGTCTAATGCGCCAAATCACTCTTCTGCCATCCTGGCCTAGTTTTGCTGTTGCCTGGGCTCCTCTACATCCCCCAGCCTCTTCCACATTCATTAATTGGCTGGATTGAAATCACTCTCATTCTCAATGTAATTTGATCAAGTCTTGAAAAAGCATCGCATTTGTTGTATACTGCCAAGTGCCAACTGAAATTAAATACGTGGAGTGACAATGCATATTTGAACACACGCTTGTCTCTTTCCAAGAGAGATTTCACTCATAAATGAAAAGTTTGGTTTCCTGTTGTCTTTGGCTTGCTTACATTGGGGTGTAACATATACTGAATGTTAGCAATTTGACTGCACAAACACTATCAGTTGAGAACAAAATATAGAGGAATAGTTCACCCAAAAATCAAAATTTGCTAAAATAAAAATTGTTGATGTTGATGGATCCTCTGCAGTGAGTGGGTGCCGTCAGAATGAGTCCAAACAGCTGATAAAAACACCACAATATTCCTCAAGTAATCAACATGACTCCATTAGATCAATTAACATCTTGTTAAGTGAAAAGCTGTGTTTGTAAGTATCACAATACCCAGAATCCATAATAATGCTTTCTTCAGTGAAAATGTTTATTTTTTGTTGTCTTCTGACATATATGTTTTAAAATATTTGGACTATTTTCACTTGATCTGTGCATATTTCTGTCCTGTTTTTTATTTATTTATTTATTTTTTTAATAGAGAATATGTGACTCTGGACTACAAAACCATAAATATATCAAAACGTACTTAAATATGTGTGTGTATATATATATATACAGGTCCTTCTCAAAAAATTAGCATATTGTGATAAAGTTCATTATTTTCTGTAATGTACTGATAAACATTAGACTTTCATATATTTTAGATTCATTACACAGAACTCGAAGTAGTTCAAGCCTTTTATTGTTTTAATATTGATGATTTTGGCATACAGCTCATGAAAACCCAAAATTCCTATCTCAAAAAATTAGCATATTTAATCCGACCAATAAAAGAAAAGTGTTTTTAATACAAAAAAAAGTCAACCTTCAAATAATTATGTTCAGTTATGCACTCAATACTTGGTCGGGAATCCTTTTGCAGAAATGACTGCTTCAATGCGGCGTGGCATGGAGGCAATCAGCCTGTGGCACTGCTGAGGTGTTATGGAGGCCCAGGATGCTTCGATAGCGGCCTTAAGCTCATCCAGAGTGTTGGGTCTTGCGTCTCTCAACTTTCTCTTCACAATATCCCACAGATTCTCTATGGGGTTTAGGTCAGGAGAGTTGGCAGGCCAATTGAGCACAGTAATACCATGGTCAGTAAACCATTTACCAGTGGTTTTGGCACTGTGAGCAGGTGCCAGGTCGTGCTGAAAAATGAAATCTTCATCTCCATAAAGCTTTTCAGCAGATGGAAGCATGAAGTGCTCCAAAATCTCCTGATAGCTAGCTGCATTGACCCTGCCCTTGATAAAACACAGTGGACCAACACCAGCAGCTGACATGGCACCCCAGACCATCACTGACTGTGGGTACTTGACACTGGACTTCAGGCATTTTGGCATTTCCCTCTCCCCAGTCTTCCTCCAGACTCTGGCACCTTGATTTCCGAATGACATGCAAAATTTGCTTTCATCCGGAAAAAAGTACTTTGGACCACTGAGCAACAGTCCAGTGCTGCTTCTCTGTAGCCCAGGTCAGGCGCTTCTGCCGCTGTTTCTGGTTCAAAAGTGGCTTGACCTGGGGAATGCGGCACCTGTAGCCCATTTCCTGCACACGCCTGTACACGGTGGCTCTGGATGTTTCTACTCCAGACTCAGTCCACTGCTTCCGCAGGTCCCCCAAGGTCTGGAATCGGTCCTTCTCCACAATCTTCCTCAGGGTCCGGTCACCTCTTCTCGTTGTGCAGCGTTTTCTGCCACACTTTTTCCTTCCCACAGACCTCTTGCTTGAGGGTGTCAATGATGGCCTTCTGGACAGCAGTCAGGTCGGCAGTCTTACCCATGATTGCGGTTTTGAGTAATGAACCAGGCTGGGAGTTTTTAAAAGCCTCAGGAATCTTTTGCAGGTGTTTAGAGTTAATTATTTGATTCAGATGATTAGGTTAATAGCTCGTTTAGAGAACCTTTTCATGATATGCTAATTTTTTGAGATAGGAATTTTGGGTTTTCATGAGCTGTATGCCAAAATCATCAATATTAAAACAATAAAAGGCTTGAACTACTTCGAGTTGTGTGTAATGAATCTAAAATATATGAAAGTCTAATGTTTATCAGTACATTACAGAAAATAATGAACTTTATCACAATATGCTAATTTTTTGAGAAGGACCTGTATATATACTTAAATATGTATATATATATATATATATATATATACTTAAATATGTGTATATATATATATATATATATATATATATATATAAATTAGTAGTATGCATTGATAAGAACTTCATTTGGACAAATTTAAAGGCGATTTTCTCAATACTTTTTTTTTTCTACCCTTAGTCTTAATGATGTATTTGTTTATTACAAACATGCAGTTTATTACAAACATTTCACTTTACAAGACATTAATTGATGGACTGGAGTCATGTGGGTTATTTCTGGATTATTGTGGATTATGTTTCCACCAGCTCTTGTGACTCTCATTCTGATGGCACCCATTCACTGCACATGATTCATTGGTGAGAAATTGATGTAATGCTAAATTTCTCTAAATCTGTTTCAGTGAAGAAACAAATGCATCTACATCTTGTATGGCCTGCGGGTGAGTACATTTTCAGCAAATTTTAATTTTTGAGTGGACTGGTAACTCGCCAGCATTTTAAAAAATAAATAAATAAAAAATTAATAAAGTTGCCAGCCACTGCCAGCATTTTTGTTCATTTTCAGTTTTTATTAAAATATCATGGCACACAGAATATTTTGTTGTATGAATATCTTAACATGCAATACATAAAAGATCAGAGCCTCTATTTTTACACAAAACAGACTTTAAGAATTCTTTTTTATCAACACTTGAATGTAGGTAAGTTTCATAAAAAAGGTAACATTTGAGCAAAAGCTGAGAAAATCAAAAAGGCTACATCTGGATCATATTCAATACGATACTCAAAGCTTAGATGCAGTAGATCACTTCCATCAACACTCCCAAAGCTTCACAGTCTTTTACCACTTCCTAGCTTGACATTCACATTTATATGTGACCTGTGCTGGCAAAATGAGTCGGAATGAGTTCTTTTTATTTTTCTGTAAAAATACCTTCATAATTATGTATGGCTTTTTGGAATCAGCCAAAAAATGACTGAGCTACAGCCATTTGAAGACAATAGAGTCAGCAGAGTTGATTTTGAGAAAAATCGAGTTAAAGATTTCAAAGCAAAATCACCAAGCAACGTTGCAAATTTTCCTCCAATTCTTTTCCTAAAAATAATTACTATATTATTAATCACAATATAGCTATTTTTTATTAAAAATAAGAACAAAGATGCAAATAAACAGTATTTAAACAAGAGCAGCGAGTTATTCATCTTTTCTTTTAATGTTTGATTAACATTGTTACACATCAAATTTTTCACCCAATCATTAACTAAACGTTCATAAGACATAACAGATTATGTTTGTGTAAATCTCGCCAAGACATATTTTGCAATAATGTTCTTTATAGGGAAATTTAAGATGCGTGTCTTATGCACGCACTTTGCAAATGTCAGTCAGCGCAATCCTTTTTTTATTCATCAGCATGGGTTTGAAAATAGTATTTCACTGGTTTGCAGTCATGTCATCAAGAATTCGATATGAATATTCAAAAAGCTGGAATGCTGCACTTTGCAACAATAGACCTACAAGTTGTGGTGAAAAGCAGCGGTAGTCATCTAAAAGTGAGCAGAGGAAAAGGTACTCATCTCAGAAAACAAACAAATAAGGATCATTTTAAATGTTTACTATTTAGAGCATTGGGATCGCTAGAAGAGGGTTTAATAAACATTTTTGCGAAAACCCTTAAATTTGACCAAAACTGATTTTTTTTTTACCACTTTTGCCTGTAGATCAAAATTAGACCATGCACAATCCAACTCAATTTGCCAGCGCATGTCACATATGCTGTTTATTGTTGATGATCGCGTAATTTTTAAAAATGCATCTGCTTACATATGAGGTCGCTAGTTTTTGTCTTTCTCCTCTGTGTTTTTGATTGTGAGATTCTGGATTCACTCAGTAGATGCATAATAGTGCCCCCTTTGCGTATAACAGTGAAAACCCGGAAAATTCTGTATTTGGCGAGGAAAGAGTAGACTGAACTGACTTGAATGATGACTTTTGTAAGGCTATGTTATAGCTAAATCAAATTTGTTTCATAATTGACGAATTTTGCAACATTGACAGTTATTGAACTGAACTGAATCAACACTGAGGTGACTCTAGCGGAATAACGACACCATTTTCTTGTGTAGAGCTGCTTATAGCTGAATTGAACTTGTTTCATAATTGAAGAATCTATTTGCACAAATTTAAAGGCAATTTTCTCAATATAAATTTTTTTTTGTACCCTCAAATTCCAGATTTTCAAATAGTTGTATCCTATCCTAACCATACATGAAATCGTATTTATTCAGCTTTCACATGATGTATAAATCCCAAAAAAATGTACCCTTATTACTTCACCCAGAAGCAACCGTTTGTAGTAAAAATAAATAAACAAATAAAAAATGACGGAATAGTAAAAGATAAAAGATGTTGTAAAAGATGTGTAATAGTGCCCCCTTTGCGTATAACAGTGAAAAACTGGAAAATTCTGTATTTGGCGAGGAAAGAGTAGACTGAACTGACTTGAATGATGACTTTTGTAAGGCTATGTTATAGCTAAATCAAATTTGTTTCATAATTGACGAATTTTGCAACATTGACAGTTATTGAACTGAACTGAATCAACACTGAGGTGACTCTAGCGGAATAACGACACCATTTTCTTGTGTAGAGCTGCTTATAGCTGAATTGAACTTGTTTCATAATTGAAGAATCTATTTGCACAAATTTAAAGGCAATTTTCTCAATATAAATTTTTTTTTGTACCCTCAAATTCCAGATTTTCAAATAGTTGTATCCTATCCTAACCATACATGAAATCGTATTTATTCAGCTTTCACATGATGTATAAATCCCAAAAAAATGTACCCTTATTACTTCACCCAGAAGCAACCGTTTGTAGTAAAAATAAATAAACAAATAAAAAATGACGGAATAGTAAAAGATAAAAGATGTTGTAAAAGATGTGTAATAGTGCCCCCTTTGCGTATAACAGTGAAAAACTGGAAAATTCTGTATTTGGCGAGGAAAGAGTAGACTGAACTGACTTGAATGATGACTTTTGTAAGGCTATGTTATAGCTAAATCAAATTTGTTTCATAATTGACGAATTTTGCAACATTGACAGTTATTGAACTGAACTGAATCAACACTGAGGTGACTCTAGCGGAATAACGACACCATTTTCTTGTGTAGAGCTGCTTATAGCTGAATTGAACTTGTTTCATAATTGAAGAATCTATTTGCACAAATTTAAAGGCAATTTTCTCAATATAAATTTTTTTTTGTACCCTCAAATTCCAGATTTTCAAATAGTTGTATCCTATCCTAACCATACATGAAATCGTATTTATTCAGCTTTCACATGATGTATAAATCCCAAAAAAATGTACCCTTATTACTTCACCCAGAAGCAACCGTTTGTAGTAAAAATAAATAAACAAATAAAAAATGACGGAATAGTAAAAGATAAAAGATGTTGTAAAAGATGTGTAATAGTGCCCCCTTTGCGTATAACAGTGAAAAACTGGAAAATTCTGTATTTGGCGAGGAAAGAGTAGACTGAACTGACTTGAATGATGACTTTTGTAAGGCTATGTTATAGCTAAATCAAATTTGTTTCATAATTGACGAATTTTGCAACATTGACAGTTATTGAACTGAACTGAATCAACACTGAGGTGACTCTAGCTGAATAACGACACCATTTTCTTCTGTAGAGCTGCTTATAGCTGAATTGAACTTGTTTCATAATTGAAGAATCTATTTGCACAAATTGAAAGGCAATTTTCTCAATATTTAATTTTTTTGTACCCTCAGATTCCAGATTTTCAAATAGTTGTATCCTATCCTAACCATAAATGAAATCGTATTTATTCAGCTTTCACATAATGTATAAATCGCAAAAAAAGTACCCTTATTACTTCACCCAGAAGCAACCGTTTGTAGTAAAAATAAATAAATAAACAAATAAAAAATGCCGTAATAGTAAAAGATAAAAGATGTCGTAAAAGATGTGTAATAGTGCCCCCTTTGCATATAACAGTGAAAACCTGGAAAAATTCTGTATTTGTCGAGGAAAGAGTAGACTGAACTGACTTGAATGATGACTTTTGTAAGGCTATGTTATAGCTAAATCAAATTTGTTTCATAATTGACGAATTTTGCAACATTGACAGTTATTGAACTGAACTGAATCAACACTGAGGTGACTCTAGCTGAATAACGACACCATTTTCTTCTGTAGAGCTGCTTATAGCTGTACTTTGAAAGTCAGAGGGGCCCTGTTTTGTTTCATCTTTCAAAATATCTTCTTTTGTTTTCCACATAAATAGTCATACAGTAATACAGTAATAGTAATACAGATTTGGAATGACTTGAGGGTGAATAAACGGTGAACTATCCCTTTAAGGTAGTAATACACATCACATACCAAAAGCAGTCTGTCTCATTCTAATAAGTTCAGTTTATGTATGTAAATGTAGTTGCGCACAAATTCTCTTGAAACCCAGTTATTGATTTCGACCAGCATCTGCTATGCCCATGTTCAAAGGCTTCCAGTGCACCTAAACCCTACAGCAAGTGCTGGCCGAACATGGGCCTCATTCATCTAGCAGCATCCTGGCTTATTGTTCGGGTGCACTGGGGTTGCTATGAGGCACCTCGCTTGCATCGGTCTGGTGTATTCCTCCATCCCACAGGACCCCAGATACAAATCAAACTGCTCTGACCCCAGTGTCCTCTCCACACTCTCGGTCCCCTAAAGGCGAGACGGCGGTGTGAGATCCTGTCTTGCCCTTATTTATTTTCCTCTTTGTGGTTGTGCAGCTAAGGGCATAAGGCATATATATTTCCTTGGGTAAACTCAACCTGCGTCGAGCATCCAATGCCATTTTCATTTTAAATAATGTTTGCTAATAATAATACCTGAATATCACAGGTTTGAAAAGGGGAATGAAGGCTATTTCGAAATGGATCTCCGAATAGGGTAGCATTTTCTTTCCATCACCTGAAAGAGAAAACAGTGGAAATAATAAAAGTAAGTACATCAGAGAGCGATCTGCATTAAGATCAAAGAGCTTGAGCCATTGTACAAAAGTACAAACATGTTTACCCGTGAAGCAGATGGCCGTAGCTTGCAGCCTGAAGAAGAAGCTGTTGTCGAGTGAATAATGACATGGTTAGTAAGCCCAAGTGTAAATACGCAAGTAAACACAGGCGCCTAGAGAGCAAAGCAGCCATGCTAGCACCAATGAAAACGAATCCCTTTTTCATGTCACATTGACCTTTTCCAGGCCAGATGAAATCAGTCTTGGCTTAAAACAAATAGCCACATTTCATCTGCTGTTACCCTTCAGACCGGGCCATGTGACCTTTGAACTTAATTTTCTATCTAAACCCATTTCCATGTGCCGCATCCCCCGCTCTGCTGTGATAAGTGTCTGGGGTCCTGCACTGCAGAACATTGATGTTTAAAATAGTGTTTGAAGGGGGAAGCTTAACTCTACCAATATGTAAAGTTACAGAATTGCATTTTTAGATTCACTTAATTTTATTTATTGTCAAGCTACCATTTTGAAAATGGGATGTTGTATAAATCAGATGATATGTGACCTTGGACCACAAAACCAGTCTTAAGTAGCACAGGTATATTTGTAGCAATACCCAAAAATGCATTGTTTGGGTCAAAATTATGGATTTTTCTTTTATGCCAAAAATCGGATAGTAAGTAAAGATCATGTTCCATAAAGATATTTTGTATTTTGTATTTCCTACTGGAAATAAATCAAAACTTAATTTTTGATTAGTAATATGCATTTATTTGGACAACTTTAAAGGCAATTTTTTCAATATGTAGTTTTTTTTTTTTTTGCCACCTCACATTCTAGATTTTCAAATAGTTGTATCTTGAAAAGCTTATTTATTCAGCTTTCAGATGATGTATAAATCTCACTTTCATAACATTGACACTTGACTGGTTTTGTGGTCCAGAGCCACATATATAGTATTTGTCCAAACAGACAGATTCACTCAAATGAACACTCAAGTATATAAAATATGTAGGCCTAATATAATATTTTTGGTAACACACTATTTTAAGGTGTCCTTGTTACACATTACATGTACTTACTATTATAATAACAATATATTATGTATAATTCCATGCAAGAAACTCTAAGACAAAACCCTAATCCTAACCCTAACCATATAGTACATGATAGTACAGTTAAATAATATTACTCAGTATGTAAATGTATAATTACATTGTAATAAGGATACCTTAAAATAAAAGTGTATCTAATATTTCCTTACATTTGGAGTACACATTTTTAATATAAACTAACGAATAAACTTAATGTGATGCATATTTACATAAATGACATAGGAAATATTCCTGTAATAGCACTAATAAACTGAATGTGTTTTGAATGCACAATAACCGTGTACATAAACCTAATTTCTTTCAACCTTCCACATTTATATAAACATATATATTGAACATTGCTTGTTCCAAATCTAGACATATTTTACTATAATATTGCTATTATATTATACACATTCGTACTTCCTTATTCAGATTGAAATCAGCTAAATCAATCAATTAATTTAGAAAATATGATTCTTAAAAAAAAAAATGAAAAAAAAAAGTAAAAAGTTTTTTTTTTTTTTGCTTAAGTAGTTTGTTTAAACTTATTCAAATCAGCATAAGGACGTTAATAGAATGTTTTATTATTGAAATGTTTTATGTTCATCTAACATTTTTTTTTTAATGTTACTACTTAGAATGTTCAGATCTATCGTCTGTTTGTCTGTCTATCATTTGTAAATATAGTGTTACAAAAAAATTTCAGTACTGTAGCACTTTGTCATGCTAATCATCTAAAACATTTGAGCTTCTTTCACACCATTCTATTGCTACTTTTAGTTAGTTAACATTCTAAAATGATTGTACAGCATAAATATTAATATATCAAATGGCATGGTGGCAAAAAAAAAGTCCTTTCATATTTTCTGAGGTACATGGTTTGTTCTGAATTAATTGGGTACACACATAAACATGATTCCGTGAAAAGCAATGGCCTTCTAAAAATGTAGACATTCTAGTCACTGGGAATGCTAAATAGTTCAAATCTAGGCTGCTAGTATTGGTATTTCACCTTAGAGGAGTTCATGGATAAGCATGGATACGGTGCACTTTTTGACCGCATATTCGCACCAAACAATTGAAACCATTCTAACTATCCACTAAATTTGTATGTACTTCAAAAGAGGTGTGAGCTGGGTGCAATTTTGTGCAACCACCCGTGGCAAATGCTAGTCCTGCATTCATAAAAAGAATATGAATTTATAGAGAGCATTGTGGCAGACAGCGCGTACCTCAAGGTTTCCAGAAGCGGCTTGAATAAACAAACAAGGAGAAGCTATCTGTCCCCCCTATCTCTAAATACACAGACAGCCACTTAGGTCACTTGAAAGGCTAATTTTCTGGAAATGTCACGTTAACTCTGAAGGCCTCACAAGGCATGAGAAAAAGAAGATTAGCCCAGATGGAGACATTTGCAACACCAATCGCAAAGGAACTTGGGATTAGGCAAGCACCTTGTCTCATCTTCAAACATATGCACACATTCACAGACACACAAAAAGGTCATTTCATACTCATTTCCCCCAACTCTGGTTGCACTTCAGTAAAAGCGAGGATGCATGGGCTTGAATATATTTGACAGACACAAGAGGATGCTTATCGGCACTCTTAAAAGTGCTGCGTCAAAAGCCATTTCATGTCACCACGGCTTCACTCCTTCCTTTGAATTTGTTTGATTGTCACACTTTGCATTCGGTTTTCTCCTCTGAGATGCCTCTCGCAATGGCTCACAAACAGACAAACAAAAAAATTGACTTTTGAGCTTGTGAAAAAAAACACGGAATCATAAAGCTGTTTCACCCTGAACTACACAGACTAACACGAGACCGCTAGTGCAATGAACCCTCCTGAAAAAAAATACAAAGTATCCAAAATACTTGGAGTATTATTGAGGATATACTGCACTTTCATTGTGAAGAATGGTGTGTAAATACAGCAAATTGGTGAAAAGGGTAAATGAGTTTAATATAACACAATGCATTCAAATTGGAGCGGGTCCATGCCTTGAGCGGTTCATGTTTTCCATCCCAAGGTTAAGAAAATAAATGACTTGCAGACCAGTGAAAAAAATCTTATCCTGTTGTGGATCAAATTTTTGTGTAACCTCCCAAGTAGAGTGAGCATCCAAAACATCCATTTCAAACAAATTTATTACGGCATTAAATTAATAAATAAGAATATCACAAGAGGTGACCTTCCCCAGCCATGCAAAAATAAATGTCTGCTGCACTGTCCTTCAGCTGTGGGAACTCACATCAGAAATATTGCTATTTTCTTTCAACATTCCTCCATGCAAACTGGATTAGCGCTCCACTGCTTATTTAACCTTTTCAAGTAAACAAGATTATTTATTTCAACTGGCCTCTCCTAGTTTTATCTTCTGGTTAAGAGAAAAGAGAATGAAAAATAAATGGGTGACTGTGCTGCGTTCCCACGCTTGGTAGCCCTATAGAATCTAGTCTAAAGTTAATTGGAAAATGAACAAGAACTTTTTGGACAGAGCCGTTCTGTTAGAGTCAATGTCAACATCTTAATGTTTGGCCAGTCAATGACTTCACATGTAGATAGACTAATAATGCCCAGCACAAGCACAATTTTCACTGTTATTGCTCGTATGACCCTTCATTAGACCAGATGGCATTATTGGCATTGCTCTGAGTTGAGCAGATGAAGGATTTGAACTCTTTGGTGTGGAGTCCATTTGACACCAGAGTTTGTTTGGTTAGTGTATTTTCTCCAGACTTTTGTTCTGCTATGACTGTAATTGAAGGAGAAAATTGACTGTAAAAGAAGTTGTAATGTTTGCTATACTGTTTGTTGTGGCAAAGCTGAGAATGCAATTGATTTGGTAGATAGATAGATAGATAGATAGATAGATAGATAGATAGATAGATAGATAGATAGATAGATGGTTGTAAGCATGAATGACAGACAGCAGGAATTTATCTATTTCTCACAATTGCAATTTTATGTCATGTAATTTTGCATTTATAACTCGCAATTGTGAGTTTATATCACACAACTCTGAGAAAAAATAACAGTTGTGAATTTATATTACACAATTCTGACTTTGTAACTCACAGTTACGAGTTTATATCTCACAGATCTGAGACAAAAAGTCAGAAATGCAAGTTTATTCTGTCAGTTCTGACTTCATAGTTTGAAATTTTGAGTTTATTTCACACAGTTCTAACCTAAATTACTAATTTCTGTGAAAAAAAGTCAGAATTGTGAAAAAAAAGTCAGAATTGTAAAAAAAAGTCAGAATTGCGAGTTTTTGTCTATTTCTCACAATTGCGATTTTATATCACACAATTCTGCCTTTATAACTCGCAATTATGAGTTTATATCACACAATTCTAAAAAAAAAGGCAAAATTGTGAAATTATATTATGCAATTCTCACTTTATAACTTTGAAATTTAAAATTTAGAGTGTATATCATGCAGTTTTGAGAAAAAAACTTTTGAGAGAAAAAATTGCAAGGTATAAAGTCAAATTTGTGTAATTTAAATTCAAAATTCAAAGTCAGAATTGCGAGTTTGTATCACGTGAAAAGAAAAAAAAAGAAAAAAAGCCAGAATTGTGAGATAAAAATATTTTTTTATTCAGTGGCGGAAATGGGCTTCCATAGTTCAAGGCCTATAAAGCGGCAAAAATAACTAGATACAGTCTCTCAAACAGCACACACATAGCCAAATTATATATATAGATATATATATAATGGCTTTAAATCACTTTCTTTTAAACAGCAATGCTTAAAAACATGTGCAAACAATATGTTTTCATGACCACGCAGCACAGCAACGTCACGTGATCATCTAACCACAATAGAGACAATAGTCCAAAATCTCTACTAGTGGACAAATTTCTACTGGTTAATCGTGTCTACCAGTACATCACCCACCCCTAATGGCAATGTTATTTTTGAACATTTTCTGAATGTTCTGAAACAAGTAGTAGCTTTTTTTATGTACTATAAACAATGTATTTTTTGTGCTGACATTTTGAGAGATCATTCTGAACAACCACTCCATTAACATTAATGGAAGAATGTATATTGATAAGAGCCTTGCCAGACTATTCAGAGAATATTCCCTGTTAGCTGGAGTTACACAGACATGTAAAATTGTGAAGATAGTATTTTGTTGAACTGTCACTTAGGTACACTTGTAAACAGTTAGTACTAGTACACACTGTGGTGTGTTGATGATATATACTGTGGTTCCTAGTCAAATTGGATGATGTGTAATGTGACCTGCGGGGGCAGTTGGAGGTAGGTGGACTCAGGTGGTTTGGACCGAGCCATCAAAACAAATATGAAGCTGAATTATCACTAACGTAACCCTTTAACATATAGCATGTTGCATCACAAATTGCAATCCATCATTGGGCTTGTCATATATTATCCTACTATTTCACTGTTTAATATGATACGTTTAGCATTTTTGCGCATTAAAATAAATAGCATTGCTTAATGCTAATCAGACTTAGCATGCACGCCTACTGCCCAGAACTGCACCTGCAGGTTAATTTCAGAACGTATTGATCTTTGCGTAAGGTTTCTCTCCCTTGACAGTCATCAAGTTACCTGAGGCAGCTCTGTCCAGCGGTCTATCCCTGGCATTCGTGTGGATGCATGTGTGGGTGGAGACAGCGTACGGATCGGAGTTGCACTGACGTGCCCTGAGGCCCACTCACTGACATAGCTTGTTTAGCACAGTTTCAAATTATTTTAATGAATCCCAGTTTGATGTTATTTATATATTACCACTAATCAGACAGTCACAAACAGGCCTATTTGCAGTCGCTAAGCACTTCTACCCCTATATATACTCCACATAGTACTTTTTGAAATTAACCAAATAAGACCTCCTGAATATTAGAAAAGAACTGGGTCAATGCAAATGTTTGAGACAAGAATGGAAAACAAACTTGGGGGTGAGAGCAGCCATGATAGTGTGGGTTGATATGAATAATGCAAACACACAAGCTTGTAAGGTTAATACACGGTAGGCAAACACAATCACCCTTCCCCTTTTTAATAGGAATGTGCTTATTGAGACACTTAGAAGGGTGGCAGGTGATGCCTGACCTTTTATACACACAGTTCAAACATTCATTATCATACAAATATGAGCCTTTTCACTAGACCATCGATACATGGATATGTCAATAAGTTCAAGCCTGGAAAAGCACAGCAGCTGATTGGCTGGGAAGAAACAGTGCTTTTCTAGGTGATTAAGCTCTTTCTGAATCACCCTGTTTCAGCAATATTTGGCAGCGTGAATGCAGACGTATTGAGAGAGCGTCGATCAGTAAGTGCACTGCGGTGCACATGTGGTTGTTTGAAATTCATTTACAAAAAGAAAAAAAGATTAAAATAAGGTGGTTACTGAAGCTCCCTTTATTTCAGTGCAATTTCAACCACGTTTCTATAGGTTTTTCTTATAAAAAGCGAATCAATGGGTGTGCGCTGAGTTTAAGCAAACGTATTGAATCCAGGAACACATACAGTACAGTTGGAAAAAGCATGAGCATTCAATAGATACAATTATATTTGGTTAAAGGGTTAGTTCACCCAAAAATAAAAATTCTGTCATTAATTACTCACCCTCATGTCATTCCAAACCCGTAAATCCTTCATTCATCTTCGGGACACAAATTAAGATATTTTTGATGAAGGGACTTAGGATGTGAAATCTTTTTGTCCGAATCCCTTGAAAAACATGACTCATGTTGAAAGAGCTGAAAGATTTGAGATTGAAAAATGAGCTAAAATGGGATGTTTTTACGTGACATTTGCTTTTATTCATACTTTCGAGTAGGTTTAGGTGTAGTGCAGATGCATTAGAGTTATAGCGCCACTCAATGCTCAATGGACATTTAAAGTCAGAACTGCGGTGAATCATATAAAACCAACGTCACATAAGTACCATATGTACGTTTATCTGTTCTGGGGAAGAAAAAAAGCCCAGTGGACATTTCACATAGAATATGTCAGAAAACATACATAGTCTGTACATACATTTTGCAAAAATAAGCTTACCTTGCTTATTATTGCTTATTATGAATGTTAGCCAAATTCAGAGAATTTTCCCTGTTAGTTGGGTAGATGTGGATAGATAGACAAACAGATACATAGATCATCAAAGCTGAGAGACGATTACTGAAAGTCCCTTTATTTCAGTCCATTTTTCTTATAAAAAGGCAATAAATGAACGGGAGCAAATGTATTAAATCCAGGAACTTATACAGTACAGTTAAAAAAGTATAACCATTCCATAGATACACTATATTGCCAAAATTATTCATAGAGAAATGTTTGATTCAGTCAGTGTGGGAGAACTTAACTGGTCTGCGTAAAGCCAAGTTCTAATCCCAGCTGAACACCTCTGGTGTGACTTTAAATGCAGACCTTGAGCCAAAAACTCAGACCAAACACCAATCACTTGTACATATGGGTACCGTCATTTTAGACACTTCCAAAACTGAAGCAACAGAGATGGAAATACAATTTTTAAATACATGAAATATGCTTCCATCTTTGTTGCTACAGTTTTGGAAGTGCACTTTTCTGTTCTAAAGAAGGGGTGTCCCAATACTTTTGTCCGTATAGTGTATGTACAAGTCATTGGTGTTTGGGGATGAGTTTTTGTCTCAAGGTCTGCATTTAAAGTCACACCAGAGGTGTTCAGCAGGGATTAGGACTTGGCTTTATGCAGACCAGTCAAGTTCTTCCACACTGATTGAATCAAACATTTCTCTATAAACCTTGCCTTATACACAGAGGCATTGTCATGTTAGAATAAAAAAAGAGCCCTGTCAAAACTTTTGCTATAAAATTAGAAGGACACAATTCACTAGAATATCATCATATGCTTAAACAGTAAGATTAGTACTCATAGATATTACTAAAGTAGTCAAACCTATTCATCAGAAGGGGGTGTCCCAATACTTTTGGCAATATAGTGTACACCTAATGTCGTTCCAAACTCACTTTGGAACACAAATGAAGATGTTTTTGGTGAAATCCGAGAGCTCTCTGTATATACTTTTGTGTACATAGAAAACAAAAACAACTAATTTATTTAGCGCATGTGTTGTTGTACTATCGTTAACATGCAGCAAAGACTGACATGGAAGAGAAGAAATTGTTGAATAATGACATTATTTTTGTTTTCTTTGCACACAAAAATGTTCATAGCTTCATAAGTCTTTAATGTAATAGTTGTGTTGCTGTCTATGCAGGGTCAAAAAGCTCCCTGACTATTTCTAAAAAAGATAAATTAGAAATTTATGAGCATTAGCACATAAATGAAAGTTGGGTAGATGTGGACAGATAGACAGACAGATTGATAGATTAGCAAAGCTGAGAGACAGTTACAGAAGGGCCCTTTATTTCAGTCCAATTTCAGCTACATTTCTATAGGTTTTTTTTATAAAATTGCGATCAATGGGTATGTTGAGTTTACGTAAACATATCGAATCCACACACACATACAGTACAGTACAAGCACTCAAAATGTAAGTTTAAAAGAAAAGCAGAGTATTGAGCACCCAACGACAATTATCTTGATAGTTTTCCATAGGTAGGAGACCATAACAAAAGCAGCATCATTACATTCACGACCAGACGTTCAGAAAACATCATGGCACTGATCGCGTTCTCACTGTGGCCGGAGCAGGCAGCGGTCTCAACCTTTTTAAACCTTCCCTAAACCTTCCCATTTTTAACAGGCGCATTCTCCACAAAGGGTTAATTCAATCACGTCAGGGCTCTTTGCTCTGCCGCCCGCTCTCTCCCATCATACTTTAGACTCAGCCGAGCGTCCCCTCATTGATGGCACCTTTGGCTCCACAATAGAAGCTAATTTGTTAGAATCTTTCACAGGTCAGGGGCTGCGTGAAGGCGAGAGGAGGGCGCCTCGGCCACCGGGAAAATAAAGCCATCCACTGAGGTAGGGGGAGCCGGGATGGGAATGATGGGGTGGGGTGGTGGTGGTGGGGGGGATTGAATGCCCACCTCTCTTTATGATCGTGGATATCTAATATATAAATATCCATTTCCCTCTCCTGTCAGGCAAGGCTGTAAGCTCTCTGCTTCCCCCGTCCCAGTTAACGCAGGTTAATAGATTGATTCCAGTGACATGGCTCATAATGAACAGTAAATTGTTTTATCTCTTAAGTCTTATTTGGTCGGCCGGGAAAACATATGAGGTAATATGGCCGGGGCTAAATGGGGCGTATAATAGATCTCTAGCTAAGGCATAAGGATAAGGGCTAAGGCAGGGCTATGATTAATGAAAATAATAATGCAGTTGAAATTGAAATTTTTCTTATTCTTCTTTTTTTTTTCTCTTGGGCTCTTTTAACTTATTTTTTTATTTTTTTTAAATAGCCCCTCTTTCACCTCTGGCTCTGACCATTCATGTGCGCTGTGATTTGTGGGTAATTGTAGGACATCGTTTGTTTTAAGTTCCGCGCACGGCATTCAGAGACAATACTTCTAGGCATTACTTGCGCTCAGCTTATTCTGTAATCCAAATGACGTGACGCAAACATCATTGCGAATATGTTCAAATAATGCGACGCAAGGAAAGGATGCAATTATGTTAAAATCAAGGTCATTAACCAGTGTTCTGAGAACTGACCCTCTTTTCTCAGCATGGTTCGTGTGATGACAGCGAGGCAGGGTAAAGAGACAAGAGGTCACCTCTGTTTCATTGCTCTTACATTTGTTGGGCTGGGCCACAAATCACTTTGTTCTTAGCGTAGCCATTAATGCTGCTGTATATCGGCGCGTTCTCAAGCATCTCTTCCGCTCAGCTAAAACCACCTCTGTCATCTTCTGACATTTGGAGTTGGCTGGGAGCAGTCAGTTGTGACATGCTGCATCTGGTGGATAAACTGTATTCTTTGTCTTTTTTGGTTCATGTTCAAATGTGTTTATAAATTACAAAAATAGACATTGTTACTATAATAATTTGTTCATTACTTTTATTTTTGAAGGTTTGATAGTTTAACTTTACAAAATTACTGAGGATATCCAGCCAAGACTGTTGTCATTTAATAGTTGTTGCCATGTTAATAATTGTCAAAAGAGATAGTACTTGTCAAAAGAGATCTCTTTTATGGAGAAATGTTTTTGTTTTGCTTTTTTTTTTAGCCCTGAATTTTATTTCTTTATATAATGAATACTATGGAAGCCCATTTCCGTCACTGGATTTTTTTTTTTTTCTCGCAATTCTGACTTTTTTCTCAGAATTATGAGATATAACTCAATTGAGATATATAAGGTCAGAATTGCATGATATAAACTTGCAATTGCGAGTTATAATGTCACAATTGCAAGATAAAAAATGTACAATTCTGACTTTTCTCAGAATTGCATGGTATAAATGGGAAATTGCGAGTTATAAATTTAGAATTGCGAGACATAAACTCACAATTTTGAGAAATAAAGTCAGAATTGCGAAATATAAATTCACAATTCAAAATTCTGACTTGCGAATTTAAATCTTGTAATTGTAACTTTTTTCTCAGAATTGTGAGTTTATATCTTGCAACTGTAACTTTTTTTCTCAGAATTGTTTAGAAAGAGTTTATAACTCTTTAACACGCAATTGCAAGCTAAGTCAGAATTGTGAGATAGGTTTTTCCTCCTCAAAATTAGACTTTATAACTCACAATTGCGAGTTTATATCTCACAATCTGAGAAAAAAAGTCACAGCTGCAAGATATAAACTCGCAATTCTGAGACAAAAAAGTTACAAATTGCAAGATATAAATTTGCAAGTCAGAATTGTGACTTTATATCTTGCAATTGCAAGTTTATATTTCATAATTCTGACTTTATACCACTCATTTACGAAAAGCCATAATTGCAAGTTTAGTATCATGCAGTTCTGAGGGAAAAAAAGTCAGAATTGTGAAATACAAAGACACAATTACCTTTTTTATTTAGTGGCGGAAACGGCTTCCATAGAATACAAACAGCAGACAAAAACAATGCTAAAGGTAATATTAGCATGGATGGTTTGCATAAAAGTCCTGATTCTCAAAAATTCACAAGCAAAGCTATGCAAGTTAAAGAAAATACAATACAGGCATAAGCATAAATAGGCCTTTATGCAGTGAATTATTGGCTGCATAGATTACAAAGCCATCAAAATCAAAAAAATACATTTAGATATAGTTTGCAAATTTGGTCACACTTTATTTTAAGATCCAGTTCTCGCTGTTAACAAACAATTAACTATGACTTCTGCCTCAGTAAACTCCTAATTTGCTGCCTATTATTAGTTAGTAAGGTAGTTTTTAAGTTTAGGATTAGAAATGTAGAATATGTTAATGCAGAATATGTGTTTTATTAGTACTAATAAACAGCCAGTATGTTAATAATAGGCATGCTTATAAGTAACTTGTGAGAATTGGTCCCTATACTAAAGTGTTACCAGAAATGTAAACAATTACTATAAATAATATCAGTAATTTTCCATATTTTAGTAACACTTTAGTTTAGGAATCATTTCTCACCATTAAGTAGTTGCTTATTAGCATGCATATTATAGCATATTGGCTGTTTAGAAGTTCTTATAAAGCACATATTAATGCCTTATTCAGCGTGACCATATTTTAGATCCTTAATCCTCCCACATACTTAAACTTAATAACTACCTTACTAACTATTAAATAGACCGCAAAAAAATGGTTTCTAATATATATGAACTCCAGTTAAAATCCTTGCATAGACAATCAGCAGTTATTACAGGTTTCTTATTACAGTATGTGAAAACAATTTAAATGTTAGGTTACTGGTTGATTAACTTTATTCCCATGAGAAAGCATATCATCATCCTCCTGTCCACTGAAATATTTTACAAGTTAGAGTGCTGGTCTCAGACACTAGAGGGAGAGCTTGGTATCAGTGCTAAGAAAAGAGAGAAGATTTCAGCTCTTTCAACAGTTGTGTCTTCAAAAGAAAAAATGATTTTAAGCATAGAAATACTATGACGTTAAATGTAAAAGACATAGCTAAGCTCTATTTTTATGTAACAAAGATATAAATTGATCATTGATCATGTCACTCTTTACAGATGGAAGCAAGACTCTATTTGGATTGAAGATTCATTATGAATTTATATATATATATATATATATATATATATATATATATGCTAAGCAGTAAACACCATTGTACATGTTCATTAACTTTTTCCAAGTTTGCAACAAGGTATGGCAGTTTAGAAGAAAAAAAACACCTATGTAGAAATCAATGGCTTTTAATTTCATTCTATTGATAAACCTTGATAATGCAGCAGTTGAACTGGGCCTCTGTCAGTGGTCATGGCAAGAGGCAGATGAAGAGTAATTGTGCCTTGACCCATATAAGACCACTGCCTCCACCTTACTTGATCTTCCCGTTGAAGCCTTACCCAGCCTGCGCTAGACCTGCTTCCACGCAGCCCTGCCTGTGGCAAGGTGATAAATTACACTTCTTAACTACCATTGATTACTTTGGGCTTCTCCACTTTGTGTGACAACTGTTCAGTCGCACCGAATAGAACTTAATGGCACATTAGAAGGAGGAAAGTACACAGCCTCCCCAGCTTTGATTAAACCTGCTTGTTGCCTAATAAAGACAAACTGAAGTGTGTTTGGTCTAAGGTGGCTGGAGACCACATGGCTGAAGATATGAGATGTAGGCCCGGCATTCGCTGGATGCATTTATTGAGGGTAATTAGGTTGTTTTTCTAAAAGAAGTAACAAAGATAAACACGTCTTAAAGGTGTGTCTTAGGAAACCAGAGAGATTTGTATTGATCTCAACCAAGGTAACATCAGTTCTATAATTTAGTTTGAAATATAATTTGCAAACAGGTTTGGCAGAAATATTAGTACTTGAGAATAAATGTGAAGTGTGGTTTAGGCTGGAAGTCAGCAAGCTTCATTTGAGAATATGCGTAATTGTTGATATACAGGGTTGCCAGGTTTTCACAACAAAACCCACCCAAATGCTACCTAAAACTAGCCTAATCACGTTTCAAGGGGGTAAAATACACAATTTGTGGTGGAGTTCCTAAAATTATGGTGGAATTATCATTACAGGGGTTAAATATTACGTTATTGGGGTTGCTTCAATCCGCAGACTTGGCAACACTGTTCATATATTGTCATTTTAAATGTAGTTGCCTGTTATAATTGGTAGTTCATTATGATGTTATATTATATTCAGTGTTGGAAAGGTTTGGAAATATAATAGGTTACAGATTACAAGTTACCCTATTTAAAATGTAATAAATAGTGCAACTATTTCTATTACTTTATTAAAGCAATGCAATGGATTACATTTGATTACATTTGATTACTTTTCTAAATTTACATTCATATATAGTCATTTGGCAGGTGCTTTTATCCAAAGCGACTTAAAAATGAGGAGAATAGAAGCAATCAAACCAACTTTTTAAAAATCCTTTATCTCTTGAATTAAAATGGTAATACTGTAATTTTAAAGCACAGCCACCACTAAATCAGACTTTAGCAACTCTTTTTACTTTGAGATAGTTGCAGATTTAAAATCATAACAAGAAATAGTAAGTATTAATACAAGAAGTATAACCCCCTTTTAATAACATTTTCATAAGTAAATGACACATTTTTTCTCAGAAACTGTAACAGATTAGTCACATTTATTTTGTAATTAAATTACGCAATGTTGTTACATGTAACTGGTTACTCCACACTGATTATATTATATTATATTATATTATATTATATTATATTATATTATATTATATTATATTATAAATATGTGACCTTGGACCACAAAACCACTTTTAATAACAATAGGCAAATATACTGCATAGGTCAAAATGATCGATTTTTCTTTTATGCCAAAAATCATTAGAATATGAAATAAGGATCATGTTCCAAGAAGATATTTTGTAAATTTCCTACCATAAATATATCAAACTTAATCAAACTTAACTTTTAATTAGTAATATTAGTAATATATTAGCATTGCTGAGAACTTCATTTGGACAACTTTAAAGGCATTTTTCACAATATTTTGAATTTTGCACCCTATATTTATTTATTTATTTATTTTTAATACCAATTGTAATGGAAAAGATCTAAACCAGATGGCTTATTATCAAACCGCCATGTGACGGGTCACATGCAAATAAAACAGCGTTGTTAGTCCAAACCCTTCATTTGTCACCCTTTTTCCACGTCAATCAATTCCATCACTTTTCTGGATTGCTGTCATCAGATCTCAAAAAAGTGTAAAGCCTGTTTGTCCCTCCTTGTAAAAGAAAATATGGGAGCGAAAAATGTACCAGTCTGGGCAACCTGTTAGTTCACCCGTCAAGTTTAAATCAGTTTTGACACTCCTGTCACTTTCCCTGACCCTGGAGAGACTTCTACTGACCTGGACCATCCTATTAGGGTCAAAAAGCAAAAACTCAGCACCAATCCAAAAACAAAAGCTGTAAACCCCTCATTAGAATAAGGATAATGTCATCTCTAAAGGAGAAGTGCCAGTTGGAGAGGCTGGGAGCAGCTGTCTAAGAGATTGCCTTTGTGTTGACGTTTTAAGGCAGGCCCTCGGGCAGAGGTGTGCCCTGGCAGGTCAGTATGGCTCTGGGGTCGGGGCTTTTTGGCCCTGCCGTACCACAAGCAATGGCGCTCTCCCAGAAAGGGCCTGGCACTGCTGTCATCCACAGATCATGTGAAACTGCCAAAAGTCAAGTCTAGTATCGAAGGGTTAAACTGATTAGCCATGCACTTGTGCTCCCTGGGTCAGAGTTGGAAGAACAATAGTTTGATTATGGAATGGAGATCTCTTTCATTGCTTGCTTAATATGGCCTCGCTTTATTCGCGCCTGCCTCAAAAGAGCAAAAGTCAGATGACGACGGTCTAGCAGGAGTTGGGTGGTGAATGTTTCCCTTCTTTTGCAGCCCTACCCTTTCTCAACGCTCTGCTCCTCTCGCTTCCTGTGGCTATTGCTCCCATTTGGATAGCCGCGCTACCTCGCCCTCGCTTTCCGTCCTCGGCGTGTCTCTCCAAGAAGGCGCTCCCTTTCTTTCTTTCTCTCTTCCTTTCTTCTCGTTGTGTCCCCCCATCTCCCCCCAACCCCTTTCGCTCGCCCTGCTGGTACTTCTCGCTGTGTTCTTCTCACTTTCGCCTACACTCCTCTCTGGGAAATGTAGATCTTTTCCTGACAAGTTCCTCGTAGACTGGAAAAGAAGCAAGGCCTCTGGAGATCATCAGGAATCTTCTGCCAAGAAATGCGTGGGAATGGTCTGGATGGGAAGAAGAAGGGCTTTTAATTGTTTTTTTCTTCATTTTTTTTTCTTCTGGAATTAGTCAGTGGAAAAAATGCGGTGATTGTTCATTTATTTATCTTATGTGAAAGTGGGGCTGCAGATTTGTGCTGAAAGGCTACGGCCGTGTCTGTAAGAGTGCATGGAGAGGCGAGTTTATGACTTACCCGAGAACTTCCTTAATTAAGACGATTAAGGGACCAATTGCCTCTTTAGCTGACTGCGTGATTATGTGCAAATGTGAAGTTTATGCATGTATACAATCAGTTGGCATTGAGTGCGGTACAATGGATCAATCAGGCCATATTTACAGCACCGGTGAATATTTACTCACTGTGTTTATGCACTTTAGAACCTGCTTCAGAACACAGCTGGAATAACACAGGCTGTACTTTTGGGTTCATTAAATGCACAATCAGATGGTTTCCTGACTGCAGAGTGGTAGAGTTCAGCTGTGAGGTAGAGGCCTCTGGAAGTTCATGGATGTCTGGAGACAGATGTTATTTTTGTTGGCCTGTGCGTCTCCTGATCTGTAATGATTATATCCCAGACATCCTTCTCAGTGAAAAGCATTGCAACAGCCCAGAGCTAAAATCTAATGATTGATTTATTTATAACGTGGACGGACAGAAAGTTGAAGGTCATAGTCCATGAGAGAGTTGTAAATGAAAGTGACAGAGTGCACAAAAGTTGACATAAGAGAAGAAGTCCATATCAGCTGTGTTCTTTATCCTAGACTTTCTATCTTGTAAAAAAGTTTTCTTTTCGCAGTAAAGTTGTAAATGGCATTGTTAAACGCCTTTGTTATTTGCACTGAGAAATCTAAATTTCGTTTTCTCACCCTCATGTCATTCCTCACTTATTTTCATCTGTGTATTCCAATTCTTCATAAGCCATACAAATCATTGTTTTTAAATAAATACTGCTTTTTGAATTTGAAGATAAATTTAATTAATTTTGTCTTCTGGGAAACATGTAAGCATCTTCTGTAGCTTCTGAAAGGCAGTACTAAATGAAAAAAAAAAAAAAAAAAAACTATGATATTTAGACAAAATAAGAAGCACATCTGTAATGTACACATCTTCATTCTGTTCAAAAGTTTTCAGCCCCAGGTCTTAATGCATCATTTTTCCTTCTGAAGCATCAGCGAGCGTTTGAACATTCTGTAATAGTTGAATAAGAGTCCCTCAGTTGTCCTCAGTGTGAAAAGATGTATATCAAAATCATAGTGTCATTGTTGGAAAGGGTTCAAATACACAAAAATGCTGAAAAACCAAAGAATCTGTGGGACCTAAAGGATTTTTCTGAAGAACAGCGGGCAGTTTAACTGTTTAGAACAAACAAGGGACTCGTGAACAACTATCACTAAACAAACAAACAAACAAACAAACAACAACAACAACAAAACAGCTGAGGATCTTTCAGATAACAACACAGTAAGAATCAAATGTATGTTTTGAACATTGTCATTTTTATCAATTCAACTATTATTTTCTCTTGTGTACCATATGTAAACATCTTTTATGTGAAATATATTTTTCAGGTCAGTACTAAATAAAGAATAAAATGCATTTTGTATGATACCTCTTATTTTTGTCAAATAATAAAACAATTTTGCAGATTCTGCAAGGTGAATGTTAACCTTTGACCACAACTGTACATTTATAATGACACTGTTGACCCATCCCTTACACCTTAACCTGCCTTTAAACCCACGCATACCATCAAACCTGTCTCTAGCCTTTCTCGTATCCCACCTCAATAGCAGCAAAAGTGTTTTGCAATACAACATGAAGTACATTGTACCTATAGTAGGTAAGGCCATCTAATATAAAAAGGGTTTCCATATTAATGACATTGTAAGAATTTATACAAAAGTTATATTTTCTCTTGAGATTTGTTTGGATTATCAGTGAAGCCACTTTTTAAAGCTTTAAAATCCTTTTTAATTATACATGCTAATAAAAGAGCCCAATAGGTTTGTGTGGTGACATAAAAGTAGTCAACAGAGACTGAATTTTAATTTTTGGATGATCTGTTCCTTTAATTCTGCCATATGTTGAGAGAGAGAGAGGGAGAAATAGTAAGGGGCATTTCCATATTCCCAGACAAGACAGAGGAACACTCATCGAGACCCTACTTACACATCGCTTTCAAACGCTCCTCACAGCCCCTGTAGTCCTCCACCCTGCAGGGGATCACTGGAGGTCAATCTGTTGTTGAACAATGTCACTTACCATCTTTGTTCCAAAATGGACTTAAAAGGGCCTTTATTGCAGACGCACAATCAGGCCCCTTTCTTATATTAAAGGCGCATGACACATCAAAGGTGGGGGGCCATCAGGAGAGTTGAGGGGAGATCAGCATCCAAGCAACTGTATTAGCACATTGTCCAGCGCTATGAATGAGAAGGAACAGCTCCTGATTTTCAGCTGTCAATTCGCCTTCTTTGCATGATTGAGACTGTTATTGTGAATGTCTCTATCTCCCAGGCGGTCGGTTAGAGAATGGCACCTTCAGAGGTGGAAAGAATGAAGCACGTTAGCTTGGCTGAAAGTTTTGCATCAGCAAAGACATTTCAATTTGGGGTATAAAAACATAAATATCTGAAAACAATATTGCTTATTTTACAGGACACAACAACCTTTTATTCTGCCCTTTTCTGATTTTCTTTTAGTGCAAAATGTCCATTGAGAAGGTCAGCGAACGATGTAACCGAATTATTGAGGCTAAACAATGGACGAGTTTTTCATTTAACGACAGTTTTATTGCAATATATGTAAGTTGCTATATATGGTACAATGAACAGACCATGATATTATGATATTTAATGTCATGCCATATGACTGGGGCCTTCTTCACTATTCCGTATTATTCAATACAGTATATACATGTCTGATTTAAAGGGATAGTTCACCCAAAAATGAATGGACAGAAACATTCTTTAAAGTCATACAGTCTGATTTGGTCAGAAACAGCTCTTTTAGAGCCACTTGCCATTCAAGATGTGTTGTTAGCCTCTAACACGGTAGGCAGTGAGGAGTGAGTGCAAATTACTAATGTAAACCCAAGGAAGCCAAGTGCTAAGCCTGTGCTATGTTTTGACACGCTTACCAAACAATAGCAGAATCTTCATCAATCTGGAGATTGAGGCCGGAGCTAAAGCCTCCACATGTGGCTGCACGGTATTGTGTTTAATCCAGAGAGTTTGAGAGCGAATGAGACGGATAAAAAGAAGGAGAAAGCGAGAGAGAAAAGGGGCCCTGTAAATTCTGCAGGGCCAGGGGTCTCAATCTGTGCACTGCAGGAAGCTTCACTGGGTGGTTTGTTTAGCTGGATGTGATTTCGAGTGGCAGGAGGGGGTGTCGCCCAGTCAGGAGGAGCACAATAGGGCATACTTTCTCAACACAGTTAATAGGCAATAATGACGTGGATGGCATCCAAGCACCTCCGTGGCTCACGTCCTCAGATTAAGATACCCCTAGGCCCACCGCACACCCTTTCGTTTATTACCTCACTTCATTTATCACACACAGTTCTGCTTTCTAGCGGTTGCAGGAGAATTTATGTGTGCGTGGTGGGATTTTATGTGAATGCGCTGTTTTTATTAATGTGTATTGTTTGACCTTTGTTGAGAAAATTACTGTTTCAGAAACTAAGGTAACTCAAGGCGTTTCGCGTTGACTCACTCACTGCGGTACTTAGTCAGATCACAAGCGTTGTTTTACAGACTGGCCATTAAGCTACACTATGATTAACAGGTAATTGAGGTCATGAAAGTAATTTTACTAAGTGAAACAGTTCCAACTGCTTCCAACATATAATCTCACCAAAACATTCGGTTAACATATTGTACAAACATAGAAAAAAAAAAAAAAAAGAAAAGGCAGAAGAAAAAAAGAGCTCAGGAGTATCGCGTTGCAGGAAATAAGCACTCACCCTCTCTAAGTAACCGATTCCAGGAAAGGTTGGTAGAGAATGGAGGAAAGGAAAAAAGATAGGGAGCCAGGGCCTGGGATTTTCGAAACACTGAACAAGATAGATTCTCTCCAAATCCTAATTGGAGAACAGTTGATTTAATTGGTATCCATTTGGCTGACAAAAGAAAGCAAGGGGTAGTGGGCAGGCAGGGAAGGCCCCTTGGGGGATGTGAACATGGAGTGGCTCTGCCGAACGCTCGGGGACGGATCACTTCCAAAGACAAACCGTGGGAGCTGGCAGGACAGATTGCAGCGGGAAGGGGAACGGAGGGGGAGGGAGCGGCGGTGAGGGAATGTAGAGAAAGCCTTTCACAGCAGAGCCATCTTTATTTTAGAAGGCTGAGCTGTTTGTGAAGCTCTAAAACCACTCCGCCGCGCTCGGGGAAAGAGCTTGTAATAGGACTCTGACCCAAGGAGGACAGAGGGGTTACGGTTCAGTGGTCCCTGCAACCTGAGGCCTCTCACCACCCAGACGACTAAATTAAAGTGATCACAACAAACTACCGAATACGCTCTGGATTAACTCGCCCACTTGGCCTTTCACGTTCACTCTCCACTTTCTGATTAAAATGGTGAAAAAAACATGAAAGTCCTATTATTTAATGGGCTTGACTTTTTCACACTGTGGCAATCGATTATGAAGGGATAGTTCACCCAAAAATGAAAATCCTGTCACCCTCATCATGTCCCTCCAAACCTTTTTGACTGCGTTCCTTCTGTGGAACACAAGATATTTTGATAAATGTCTCTTGTGTGCATACAGTGCTGTGTTGGACCCAGTTAACTTGCATTATATAGATCAAAACATTCTTCAAAATACTTTATCTTTCGTTTCACAGGTTTGGAACTACTTGAGGGTAAGTGAAACATGACAGATTCTTTATTTTTGGTTCACCCAAAAATTCAAATTCTGTCATTATTTACTCACCCTCCTATCGTTTCAAACCCGTAAGCCCTTTGTTCATCTTCGCAACATAAATTAAGATATTTTTTGATGAAATCCGAGATCTTTTTGACTCTGCATAGACAGCAACACAACTGACACCTCCAAGACCCAGAAAGATAGTAAGGACATTGTTAAAATAGTCCATGTGACTATTTTAAATTGAATAGGACTTTAAGTGTCGACCCAACATAACAGTGTTTTTTATTGTCCAAATGGAAAATAAAGTATGGAATTTAAGGTTTTAAGGTTTCAAATAGGTTTTTGGAGTGGTTCAACCATAATTTTATGCGCTATGAGAAAAGTACTCGTGTAGCTTCATAAAATTACAGTTGAACCACTGATGTCCTTACTACGTTTCTGGGCCTGGGAACATTTCAGTTACATTGCTGTCTTTGGAGGGTCACAAAGGTTTTGGATTTTATCAAAAATATCTTAATTTGAGTTCCGAAGATGAACAAAGGTCTTATGGGTTTGTAACGACATGAAGGTGAGTAATTAAAGACAGAATTGTCACTTTTGGGTGAACTATCCCTTTAATGAATAGTATTGCTTTAACTTGACAAAGGTCTTTATAAAACTACACTAATGCTAAAGTAATCATTTGATGTAAATGGCATTTGAACAAACGGTAAAAGCTCAGACCTGATCAGCAGAGGTATATGCTCTCTTTATAAAGAAGAAAAAAAATCCTAAATTTAGAAAGCTCTAAGCATGTTTCATGGGCTGTGCATCTGTGTGTGTGGGATAAAGAGAGTGCATCTGTGGGCTGCCGAGGCCCGGATGTGCAGACAGGGGGAGACCCAGGTGCTGCACTGTTTTTATGGCCTCTGTGGAGAGAAAGGGTGGGGGGAAGAGGGATAGAGGAAAAGAGAACGAGAGAGAGAGTGAGTGAGAGAAAACGAGAGACAGAGAGGAAGGGAGAGCAGGGATAGATGACCCGGGGCCAGACAACATAGACCTTCACTTCTGCCACTAGGGGACCCAGTCACTTCTTATCTCTTCCTCCACTTTCACTGTTCTGCCATCTACAATTCTCTCTCCCCTCTCTTTCTCTCTCCAGCCCCACACCACCACCATCCCACACACTATTTAGAAATAATCTTAAATCACAGTTGCAGATGCTGTGTACACATAGGAAAGAATAAATAAAAATAGCAAACCTAAAATAGTCTATGGATAGTCCTAAAGGATTTTAAATTGAACAGGACTTTAAAAGTCCAAATGGAAAATAAAGTATGGTTAAGGTTTTAAGGTTTCAAATAGGTTTCTGGAGAATAAAATGTCCAAATTTGGTTGAAATACTGAATACTGTTACATTGGCATTCAGTGTAACACAATATTTATCCAAAAATTCAAACAACATGCTTATTCTGACTGAATGTTTTTTAATGTGTTTTAAATTAGTAAAAAAAAAATATCTTACTGACAAATTGTCAAAACCTAGGATTGTGGCAATTTTAAAAATCTAGAATTGCAACTAATTAGTATTTGGGGTAAAAGTAATTTGTCTTTTAATGTCATAAATTGATTTTTGTTGTAAATATGACTGACAATATTGGTACATTGAATGGCATTTTAGTAGGTGTCTTCTGTAAATTATGGAAACGTGTGATATTTATAGTTTGCTCAGAAAAACAAAAATGCAATTAAGTTAAACAGAAAACTTTATTTATTTATTTAATAGACTTTAAAGCAGTATTATACTTATTATTTTTATGCATAAACCCTTTTTTGTCTTTGACCCATATATATATATATATATATATATATATATATATAAATTCTCATTAATTATATTATTATTAATATTCATCATTATCATTATTATTATTATTAGTAGGAGGAGGAGGAGGAGTAATATTAGTATTAGTATTATTTTCATTTTTTTTAATTAAATAAAACTAATTTAGTTCTACTATATGTTATTTAATATAGAAATGAAATCAAATATTGAAATGGATTTATTAACGGAAATGTATTAATGTAACTTGAACGTTTCTTGAATTTGAATAAAATAAAAATTACTAAGTCTATTTATTCTCCAAATTACTTATGTTTAATTGCATTTCGTTAGTTGTGTGTTGTCCTTTTAGAACAAACCTGTAACCCGTTTTTGGGGTTACGGCCCGCCAGCTGAGACCCTTGGTTTAGTGTATAATCCCAAGCGCACAATGTACCAATCCACAGAGTCGAGTGTTTTAAAGCGAGTTTCACTCCGAAGCGATTCTCTCCATCCTTCTCTCTCTTCTCTTCAGTAAAAGGAACATTGTTAGATTTATGCTAAATCAGTGTAAGGCAGCGGCTGGCTTTAATCCCCTCCTTACAGTATATGACAGGGCTGCCCTCACCTTGCCAAGCACTTAAAGAGGCAATCTCTCAAAAACTCGCCTTTCAATTAAAGCTCTGCGAGTGTGCGTAGGAGCCGTACAGGAGTTGGGGGTTGTGGCGAAGGGGCAACAAGCCCATTCCTGATGTAAATGAAGAGATGCATATCAGCGTTAATCCATTGCTTTGTAGTCACAGCCATACCTAAAGTCTGTCTAATTTCCCTTGCCCTCCCCTTTCCAGCCAGAAGTGTATCGATCGGCTGTAATTGAAGTGTACTTGATAATCCGCAAGGAAACAGGGGAGAGGGAGACCCTCAACTCTAACTCTGATGCACAGAGAATGGAGATGGGTGTGTGTGTGTGTGTGTGTGTGTGTGTGTGTGTGTGTGTGTGTGCTGGCGCTGTGAGGGCTCTTAGGTATGGGCGGGTTGGGCAACACCCCTTTCACAATTTTTTCTCAGCTGATTAAACTCATTGAGAGGCAGGCAAGTGGAACAAATGGATACAAAGGTCTGCCAGGCAGCCAACAGCAGCACGGATTTCTTCATTGAAACTGCCAGCTCCAAATCTCTAAGGTTGTCTCTACACTATTACCCTGCAGGAGAGCCCTGCCCCGAGCTCCCTTAACTGTATGAATAACCACAGCGAGACCGCTCAGACCCGCAATGTAGATTTGGAATCTGTAAATCCAATTTCATACAATTTGATAACACAGCCACCGTTCGAATTAAATTATGTTTTATTCATCCCGGTAAAGGGAAACTCAATGTATTCCATAATGAGTTCAGTGTTGGATAAATACGTCGGCTTACCTCGGTAACTGGGTATGTAATTGAAGGAGCATTGTTAAAATACCACCTTGCTAAAAACTGAATTGCATAATACGTGGAATGCAGGAAGAAGTCGTTTCAACAAAGTTTCAACGTAGACGTTACACAAATAGAGGATCAAAGCCATTTTGCTTGAGTAGCACGTCATCTGCCCATTGTTTGTTTGTAAGCAGGGAAGTGGTGGTCTGTTTCCTAGCAGACTCTCTGAGAGGTTGCCCAGGATAGCCGTCTGCCTATCTAGACTGGTCGGGCTTGGTTCTGCCATTTTAGTACTATGTATATTGACCAGGTACCTGTGTTTGTTTAAAATAGAAAGGGAGGGGACAGAATGTCATCCGTGAGTTGGAATCTAAAAATATTGTTTCTTAATATAGATTAGATTAGCGCCTGATATATATGCTCAAGAGACTTGCCAAAATCTTATATAACTCTGTGCTATTCTGGCATTCCGCATTTTGCTTCTTTATTATTCCAAATATTGTAATCGATACAAACTTGCTAGAATCCCACCCTCATATATATATATATAGACAGGTGCATCTCAATAAATTAGAATGTTGTGGAAAAGTTTCAGTAATTGTGATGATTTTGGCTCACATTTAACAAAAACCTAGCAATTCACTATCTCAACAAATTAGAATATGGTGACATGCCAGTCAGCTAATCAACTCAAAACACCTGCAAAGGTTTCCTGAGCCTTCAAAATGGTCTCTCAGTTTAATTCACTAGTTGACTGCTGATCTGACGCCCAAACCGCAGCCTTGAGAGGCTTGTCAAGCAAAATCGATTCAAGATTTTGGAATGGACTGAGGCTGGGGTCAAGGCATCAAGAGCCACCACACACGGACGTGTCAAGGAATTTGGCTACAGTAGTATTCCTCTTGTTAAGCCACTCCTGAGCCACAGACAAAGTCAGAGGTGTCTTACCTGGGCTAAGGAGAAGAACAACTAGACTGTTGCCCAGTGGTCCAAAGTCCTCTTTTCAGATGAGGTCAAGTTTTGTATTTCATTTGGAAACCAAGGTCCTAGAGTCTGGAGGAAGGGTGGAGAAGCTCATAGCCCAAGTTGCCTGAAGTCCAGTGTTGAGTTTCCACAGTCTGTGATGATTTGGGGTGCAATGTCATCTGCTGGTGTTGGTCCACTGTGTGTTTTTTGAAAACCAAAGTCACTGCACCCGTTTACCAAGGAATTTTAGAGCATTTTATGCTTTCTTCTGCCGACTAGCTTTTTAAAGATGCTGATTTCATTATCCAGCAGGATTTGGCAGCTGCCCACACTGCCAAAAGCACTAAAAGTTGGTTAAACTTCAGAAAAGTATTTCAGGTCCCACTCTTCATTTTTTCAGCATTTTTGTGTATTTTAACCTTTTCCAACATTGACTGTATGATTTTGAGATCCATCTTTTCACACTGAGGACAACTGAGGGACTCATATGCAACTATTATAGATGTTTCAAATGCTCACTGATGCTTCAGAAGAAATAATTATGCATTAAGTGTGAGAGGTGTGAACCTTTGAACAGAATGAGGATGTGTCAATGTTTCTTATTCTGCCTAATATATATATATATATATATATATATATATATATATATATATATATATATATATATATATATATTTATTTATTTTTTTTCATTTATTACTGCCCTTCAAAAGATACTTGCGTGTTCCTCAGAAGAAAATAATAATAAGAAAGAAAATTTTCCTTCTAAAGCATCAGTGAGCATTTGAACCTTCTGTAATAGTTGCATATGAGTCCCTCAGTTGTCCTCAGTGTGAAAAGATGGATCTCAAAATTATGCAGTCATTGTTGGAAAGGGTTCAAACACAAAATAGCTGAAAAACCAAATAATCTGTGGTACCTAAACGACTTTTCTGAAGAACAGAAGGCAATTTAACTGTTCAGGACCAACAAGGGACTCATGACCAAATATATATAAAAAAAAAAAAAATTAGTACTAAATAAAAATAACATGTAATTTGTATGACCCCCCTCCTTTATACATATATGTATATGATATGGAAATGTGTGTACAGTATATATTGTGGACCTATATATATATATATATATATATATATATAGAGAGAGAGAGAGAGAGAGTGAATCTCATGTAAAAAATCTCATGTATATGGACCTGCATATAGACCACTGGTCTCGCTAATAGACCTCTCCCTGTGAACATGTGCGCTAACTAAAGAGAGAGCTGTCCTGTTGCCAGCAAAGTGAATTAGACGACCTAAACTGTAGCCTTGCCAGACAGTTGTGTCAGTGTCCTTGATCATCATGCACTGACATTTGGCCATGAGGACAACAGGAAATGGCCAGGCCTGAATAGGAGCCACTGTGCGTCATGAAAGTGATAACACAGGCTTTGTGCAGGAGGGGTTGCTTACACCATATGACTGATTCACATTAGCAGAATGAGAAGGGGAAAGAGACACGGCTTGTGTTAATATAAAAGCATTTGAGTTATATATATTTGTACAAAGAATTTTAAACTGCACTTGAAAAGGAATGCTACTGCATTAGAAAACAAAATATCAAATGGTATTTCATGTATTTCACAGAAGGACAGCTCAGGCAGCCACACTTTATCAAAAACTTTATCATTTCACATAAATGTTTGGTTTGATTTATAATATAATGGATGTACTCTTCGGAAAGTATTTGGACTAATATTTTAGCAAATATTAATAGACAATGTTCTCAGTTAAAGTGATAGTTCACCCAAAAATGTAAAATCTGTTATTAATTACTCATCCCCATGTTGTTCCAAACCCACAAGACCTTCGTTCTTCTTCTGAACACAAATTAAGATATTTTTGATTAAATCTAAGAGCCTTCTGACACTGCATAGAAAGAAATGCAACTACCACATTCAAGGCCCAGAAAGGTAGTAAGAACATTGTTAAAATAGTCTATGTGACATCAGTGGTTCAACCCTAATTTTAGAAAGCTACGAGAATACTTTTGTGTGCAAAGAATACAAAAATAATGAATTTATTCAACAATTTCTTCACTTCCATGTCAATCTTCTGACATAGAACATCCATCTCTCTTAGTTCATCGTCTGTATATTCTGCTTGGAATAAGTAAGGTCAACCTCTAAATCTTTGGTTTCACTTTATTTTGATAGTCCCTTTAACACATTCTGTTGACTATAATTAACGTTGCACCTACATGTCTGTTACCTCTCTTTAGAGTGTTAGTAGAGTATTAGTAGACTGCTAGGGTTAGGGTTAGAGTAAGTTGACTTGTACTTGCAAACTTAGTTATAGTCAGTAGAATATCTATTGGGAGACCAACACAATAAACGTATATGTACACATAATGTACTCACCCCCTTGTCATCCATGCTTATATCTTTCTGTCTTTAGTTGTAAAGAAATTATGTTTTTTGAGGAAAACATTCCAGGATTCTTTTCTATATAATGGACTTCTGTTGTGTTCAAGTTTGAACTTCCAAAATGCCGTTTAAATCCAGCTTTAAAGGGCTGTAAATAATCCCAGCCAAGGAAGAAGGGTCTTGTCTAGCAAAACAATTGATTATTTTCTAAACAAATTGGCAATTTATATACTTTTTAACCTCAAATGCTCATCTTGTCTCGTCTCTGCGGTCAATACAGTTAGGGTATGTCGGAAAACTCCATCTCTACATCGCTGCAGAAGTACCAACCCAGTGTTTACAAAGTGAACATACAAAGAATATCAAACGCCCTTTACAAAAGGTAAAATGAGATGGGGTTCTTTCAACATACCCTAACTGTATTGACCCGGACCACACAGACTACACATGCGCATTGCAGAAAAGTCGAGCGTTTGAGGTAAAAAGTATATAAATTATCAATTTGTTTTGAAAATAATTGATCGTTTCGCTAGATAAGACCCTTCTTCCTCGGCTGGGATCGTTTAGAGCCCTTTGAAGCTGCATTTAAACTGCATTTTGGAAGTTTAAACTTGGGGACGCAATAGAAGTCCATTATATAGAAAGAAATCCTGGAATGTTTTCCTCAAAAAACATAATTTCTTCACGACTGAAGAAAGAAAGACATGAACATCTTGGATGACAAGGGGGTGAGGACATTATCTGTAAATTTTTGTTCTGAAAGTGAACTAATCCTTTAAACAGACAGTCTACTAATACTAATGAAAGTTACATGTAGGTGCAACATTACTGTCAACAGAATGTTCAAAAGGTACCATCAAAATAAAGTGATAGCAAATCTTTTTTTCATATTTACGAATACAAGACAAGGCGTAGAGCATCCAAGTTCTACGTCAGAATGCAGACTGCTGCATTAGCAGAACTACATGCATTTGTTGTGGTACTTTCATGAACACACGTCGAAGACTGATAAGAGAAGAAATTGTTGAATAAAGCTGTTTTTTTGTTTGCACAGAAAAAGTATTCTAGTAGATTCATAACATTAAGGTTGAACATCTGATGTCACATAGACTATTTTAACAATGTCCTTACTACCTTTCTGGGTCCCACTTTATATTAAGTGACCTTAACTACTATGTACTTATTTTTAAATTAATAATTTGTTACAATGTACTTATTGTGTACATACATGTTTTTACATTGTACTTATATTTTAAAAATTCCTGCATGTAATTAATTTCTGTATTTACATTTGGAATTACTGTCCCTAAACTTACCCATATCCCACCTCAATAGCAGCAAAAGCGTTTTGCAATACAGTATGAACACAATAAGTACATTGTACTTATTCTTTTATGTAAGTACATAGTAGTTAAGGCAACTTAATATAAAGTGGGACCCCTTTTTGGGTCTTGAACGTGTCTTGAACGTAGCAGTGCTGTCTTTGAAAGGTCAGAAAGCTCTCATCGGAATTTGTGTTGCGAAAATGAACAAAGATCTTATTGGTTTGGAATGGTATGAGGGTGAGTCATTAATGACAGAATTTTAATTTTTGGGTGAACTAACCCTTAAAAAAATAACACCTCGAAGTTGGAACAAAGTAAGGACAAAGGTGGATGAGAATGCAGTCAAATCCAACAACACTATATAATGTCATATATGTGATCCTGGACCACAAAACCAGTCATAATGGTCAATTTTTTTAAAGTGAGATTTATACACATTCTGAAAGCTAAAATCTGAGAATGCAATGCAAAATCTAAATCAAATGCAAAAACAAAATCGCCTTTAAAGTTGTTGAAATTAATTACTTAGCAATGCATATTACTAATCAAAAATTAGGTTTTGATATATTTACAGTAGGAAATTTACAAAATATCTCCATGGAACATGATTTTTTACTTTGTATTTTAATGATTTTTGGTATTAAAAAAATAATAATAATTTTGACCCATACAATGTATTTTATGCTATTGCTACACTAATACCTGTGCTACTTAAGACTGGTTTTGTGGTCCAGGGTCACATGTTATATCGGTTTAATAAGGCTGCATTGTTTGTTTGTTTGTTTGTTTAACTTTTTTATTTTTACAGAACCATATAATCATTAAAAAATCTAAAAAAAAAAAAAAAAAAATAGACATTTGACTGAAATGCATAGTGTTCTGTAAACACACATATACCGCTCTTGTAGCAGCCTGCACCCTCCAGGTATCACAGTGCCCTCTCCTCATTAACAACATTACCAGCACCAGAGACCTTAGACTTATGAGGTCTCATGCTTGCTCACAGCATGTTATTGCCCACTCCTACACACATATACAGCTAAATAGACACATACACACAGAAATGCACACATGAAAACACACAGCAGGTATCCAGACGCCCTTGCTCCTTGGGAGGGGCTGAGAAATAACCATAACTCCCTTCTCCCCTCCCTCCGCCCGGCTGACCTCTGTTTTAAGTGGGCAGCAGGTAATTGGCGAGGCGGTTGCCCATCAGCCGCCACCTCTGCGTGTGCCGTCTGTGTCATCTCTATTTATTATATTCTGCACGCACCCTGGGCTCGAGTAATCAATTTCACAAGGATACAGACCTGATATCCGCCAGCGTGCGCATCATGAGGCCAGCCCTCCTCTTATCAAGTGCAGAATTGCTGGCTAGAGGTCAGGAGCAGATAAACAGGGGTGTAAAGCAACTCCCCCTCCTTATTCTAACCCTACCTCCTCACAAACAAAAAGGTTGGGGAGGCTATGTTGGACGCTGCTGGTAGGGTGGGTGGGTGCATCGAGAACAAAACACACAGCCAGCGAGAGGCCGTGACCCCTGTAAGGTGCCTCTTGTTACGGCCGACCTTCAGAATTTCATCATCAGTGCTCCTGACCGCTTCATAATTTGGAGGTAGCAGAGGGCTCATCTTTGCCGAGGAGTTTGTATGTGTGTGTTAGCCTACAAACATGCTCTCTCTGATTATCTCTCTGCAGACCTTTATAGACCAAGCCTGACTCTATCAATCATAGCTATGTTTCTCAAGCTCTTCTTTTGACCCATGTCCACCAGCCTCCACCACGATTTATTTATATGAAATTAATTATTATAAAATTAATACATTTATTTATTTATTTAGAAAAAAGTAACCACAAGTAATCAAGTACAACTACAAGTAAGTTACAAATATAGTAAAAATAAATAAATGCAAATTAATAAAAAACAAACAAACATTTAAACTGCCCGCTGTTTTTCCGAAAAATTATTCAGGTCCCACAACTTTGTTTTTTTAGCATTTTTGTGTTTTTGAGCCCTTTCCAACAATGACTGTATGATTTTAAGATTCGTCTTTTCACACTGTGGACAACTGAGAGACTCTTATGCAGCTATTACAGAAAGTTCAAATGCTCACTGATGCTCCAGAAGGACAAATGGTGCATTAAGAGCCAGGGGGTGTAAACTTTTGAACAAAATGAAGATGTGTATGTTTTTCTTATTTATTTATTTTTTATATCATCTATATATATATATATATATATATATATATTATTATTTATTTAGTTATTATTTTTTATTTAGTACAGCCCTTCAGAAGCTACAGAAGATACTTACATGTTTCCCAAAAGACAAAATAAGTTAAATTTTCCCTGATCTTTAAAGCAATGCAATGTTTCCTTCTGGAGCATCAGTGAGCGTTTAAACCTTCTGTTATAGTTTCATATGAGTCCCTTCATATGAGTTGTCCTCGATGTCAAAAAATGGATCTTATAAGCATACAAAAAGGGTTCAAATACACAAAAATGCTGAAAAACCACAATTTGCATGACTAAACAGCAGGCAGTTTAACTGTTCAGGACAAACAAGGGACTCATGATAAAAAATAAATAAATGCTGTGGATCATTCAGGTAACAACACAGTATTAAGAATCAAGTTTATGTAAACTTTTGAATATAAAATTGAACTATTATTTTCCTCTGAAGGACTATATGTAAATGGCTTTTATGTGAAATATATTTTTCAGGTAAGCACTAAATAAAAAATAACATGCATTTTGTATGATCCCTCTTACGGTAAAATAATTAACATTTTGGAGATTCTGCAAGGTGTATGTAAACTTTTGACCTGAACTGTACATAATAATCCTTTTAAATAATTAAAAAAAATAATTTTAAAACAAACAAACAAACAACTTTTCTCCTTTTCTTTAAAAAGGCAAAAAAATATGGGTTACACTGAGGCTTTTACAATGATGAAGTGAATAGGGTGACCATTTAGCTACTCCCTGTTTCAGTAGTATAGCCACAACATATAAACATGTGCTTGTTAACATGATGTTAGTGTGTCAGAATCACTTACTAACCTTTTCTGTGTAAAGTTATATTCAATTTCAGCCTCGTTGCCATGACAACATACTGTGACACCTTCAAAAATTGGCCCCATTTACTTCCATTGTAAGTCCCTCACTGTAACCTTGAAATAAATGGGGCCATTTTTTTGAAAGATTTAAAAGAAAAAAATGTGAACCATATCATTTTATAAAAACATGTACGTCGATTCCTCTGTTAAAACTTTAGTATTTATTCCCCATTCTCCTCATTTTTATGGCCATTTTTGGTGTTTTATCATGGCAGCAATGTTGAAAAGTGTATGTAACTTTACACAGAAAAGGTTAGTATGTAATTTCTTTCACACTTAAATCATATGAACAGTCATATCATGTACATCTTGAAAGAGTATTTTAACAGTTACACGTCTGCCCTGTTAATTTTCATTCAAGTGCAAGTTTCTAGCTTTTTGAAACAAGTAGAAATTAATTTTCATGGTCAGTAACATTATGCCACAAGTGATATTGACTGAGCTTGTCTTTGTATTGTACCCAGAATAATCCTATAGAGTTCATATGGGTACTCTGCGCGATTCACATTAGACACTATTAGCAAGGCATTTTTAACAGATCGCTAGGTTCTCAACCGCCCAACACTGGTAAACGCCGGTTAAACATCCCCATAATGCTATGTTTGAGAATTAAATGTTAGTGTAGTGCCATTGTTACTTCATTTACCTCAACGGTTATCGGTATAATCCCTAATATGCGCTTAGAATTTCATAATCAAATAAAGTTCTTGTAAGATGAAAAGGTCATTGTGCCATAAGTGGTCATTAGCCATAGACATAGCGATGTTTAGGGATCACTGGGTGAGTCCAAATCATGAAAATGTCATGCAGTTTGAATCAGCTTGAGTAAACATTCATTAGGTTGTGAGGCTGGCTGTGTAGACACATCCCAGGATTCCTTGCAAGCAGCTGTGTGTATTTGCAGAGGGGAATGAGGCCTGGACGAATATGTTTTGGCAGCTTTACATCACTTTTTGATGCTTTGTTTAAGCACTGACTGACCTGCATGAAATTATCATGCTTTTTAAAGGAACAAATTGCATCAAAATTATGAATATACGGTAAAGAAGTGTATATGGAGACCGTGATATTGTAAAAGATTAATGCATATGCTGACTCTTTATCACATTCCATTTTTTAGGCACCTTTATTTGAAATGTAGTTCAAAATCGAGTACTTTTATATATTGTTGTTTTTTTTTCTTTGCATACTTTTAATCACTTTATTATAAGAAATGTGTATTTATTATAAAAAAAAATGTCTTTTTAAATATATATTATTTTATAATTTATTTATAATGCACTTTTTTGTAGTTTATATCTTTATAAAAAAGAAATGTTTTTTTGTTAATCTGACATTCTAAATAAGAAAACTCACATTGTTACAAAACTTCAAAACTGTGTATTTGCAGAGGGTAATTAGGTCTGGACAAATATGTTGTGGCAGCTTTACATCACTTTTTGATTTGATTTCACTGACCTGCATGAAATTATCATAATTTTTTTGGAGAAAAAAAAAATGCAGCGAAATTATGAATATACAGTAAAGTAGTGCTTTTCTTTTATGTAGTGTATATGTTTCAAGCATGATATTTTACAACTGTCGTATTGTATAGGATACATTTTTGTATTCCATCTGTGATGTGTTTTAAATATTGGTTTATACGTAAGCATACTGACTCTTTGTCCTCTGTGACACCTTCCTAATAAAGTAATATTTTTAATTACTTTATTAGGAGAAATGTGTATTTATTATAAAACTATAATTTTCAAGATATTATTTATTTTATAAATATTTTATAATGCATTTTTTGTTTTATATTTTATATGTTTAATTAAATATTTATTTGTATTGATCTGACACTCTAAATAAGAAAACTCACATTGTTACAAAACTTCCAAACTGTATTTGCAGAGGGAAAGTAGTTTTTTTTTACATACATACATAAGCATACTGATTGTTTTGGCCTCTGCATTATATTTTATCTCACCTTGCTGTTTTTTAAGCACCTTGTTGCATTTATTTAAAATGTAGTTTAAATTTGAAGTAATTTTGTCATAATTTATGCCTATTTGTAATCACTTTAATAGATTTTTTTTATAAAACAATTATTTTAATATATTATTCATTGTAGAATTCATTTATAATGCTTATATATATGTGTGTGTGTGTGTGTGTATTTAATATATATATGTGTGTGTGTGTGTATGTGTTTAATTAAAGATTTATTTGTGACCCTGGACTGCAAAACCAGTCTTAATTAGCATAGGTATATTTGCAGAAATAGCCAAAAATACATTGTATAGGTCAAAATTGTCGATTTTACTTTTTACTTTTGCCAAAAATCATTAGAATATCAAGTAAAGTTCCATGAAGATATTTTTTAAATTTCCTACTGTAATTATATCAAATCTTAACTCAAATTTTTGATTAGTAATATGCCTTGCTAAGAACTTCATTAGGACAACTTTAAAGACGATTTTCTGATTATTTATTTATTATTTATTTATTTATTTTTTGCACCCTCAGATTTCAGAATTTTTAATAGTTGTAGCTCAGCCAAATATTGTCCTAACAAACTATATATCAATAAAAAGCTTATTTATTCAGTGTTCAGATGATAAATAAATCTCAGTTTAAAAAAAAAATAAAATAAAAAAATGACCCTTATGACTGGTTTTGTGGACCAGGGTCACATGTTTATTAATCTGACACCCTAAATAACAAAACTCACATTGTTACAAAACTTCAAAACTGTTTATTTGCAGATGGGAATGAGGCCTGGGCAAATATGTTGTGGCAAAATTACAGCACTTTTTGATGCTTTTTTAAAAAAATGAATATACGGTGAACTATGAATATACGGTAAAACACTAATTTTCATTCAAATTAAAGACAGTCTGCATTTTATTGAGCCAGAAACACCTGCTCCATACCAGTAGACAAGGAATCGGCGACACTTCATCCCTTTTTATGCTGACCCAATGATATCTTTCGAGGTTGATGAGAGTTAATGAGAGTTATGCTCTCTCTCTCTTTCTCTCTCTCTTTCTGTCTGTCTCTCTCTCTCTCTCTCTCTCTCTCTCTCTCTCTCTCTTTTATCTTTCTGTCCCACAGCATTACCCCCCGCTCACTATCCCTCATTCTGCCTCGACCATCCGCTCTGTCATTAAGCTGTACATGCACAGGCTTTAAGACACAACCATATGGTGCGGTTTCATTGTGGGTAGGAAGGCTCAGGATGACCATGATCTGATGAATCTTTCTTGGAAAAAGAGGTGTCTGCTCAGCTGATAAACCAGGGCAAACTGTGTGTGCATATGTGCTGTGGCATTATATGGTTGAGGAGAGAGATTCACTGATGTGGCACCACCTAGGGGACCTAATAAAACACAAAATGTGTGATTTATTTTTTACTTAGAGCAACATGTTGCCTTTTTTACACACAGCATATATTTACAGATATATAAATATATATTAGTTTAGTATTCTGTAAAATTGTGATGTGTAAATTGTCTCAGTTTAGGGTTAGAGTCAAAAAAACAACCTTTGCATGAGAGTTTGCAGCAAACAAATCAAAGCGTTTGGTCTGCTGGTCACTAAGGGCCGTGAAACTCACAAGTCTCCATAGCGGTAAAGAGCTTAGCCACATGTATGGAGGGAAAGCTGTTTTTTAAGCTGTTAGGTTCCCCTCAGAATCTTGACGAGCATGTACAATGGTGGGGCAAACAATGCTGGCCAGCTCTGCTGTTAAGACGTTTGGTCTGTCTGGAGGCATGTTTAGTATTCAGCTAGCAGAGCGTGGAAAGATAAAAGAGGAAATGTCTATCTCTGAGACCAAGGAAGCCCAAAAGAAGCCATCAAGCCCCGAACATACAAGTATGAATAGACTCCTCTGGCAGTGAGGAGATGGTATCGGCATCCACAAGCAAATTCCCCAAACAGATAAGGAAGCACAGGGCAACCAGTGAAGAATTTATACGCCACAGGCACGGTACATGTGATCTTAACACATATAGTCCTCTAGCGTGAGCGTGTGTGCTGGCACATGTCCGTGTGTACTTTTGTGCATCTCTGTGTGTGTGTGTGTGTGTGTGTGTGTGTGTATGCTTTAAGTATGATATTTTACAAATGTGATATTGTATAGGATACATTTTTGTATTCTGTCTGTGATAATATATATATATGTTGACTCTTTGGCCTCTGTATCACATTTTTATCACCTTGCTGTTTTTTAAGCACCTTACGCAGTGAGCATTGCATTTATTAAAAACATTACGTTAAAGTACTTCTGTCAAGTAAAAAGTAGTTTATTTTGAAAACTGTTCTGTTCTGTTGTTCTCATTGTTTGGTAATTTTGCATATTATTTAATTACTTTATTAATAAAAAAGGCATATTAATTATAAAACAATTATATTTTATATCTTATTTATTTTATAATTTATTTAGAATGCATTCTTTTTTATGTTTAATTATACTTTTTTTATTATTATTATTAATCTTACACCCTAAATAAGAAAACTCAATTATTACAAAACTTAAAGTAAACTGAAGTACTTTTGAATTCATTTTGAATGTTCCATTTTGTTGCCCCCATGGTAGATTTCCTAATTGCATTTCTTTTTAAATCACTATTTTAAAAATTCATTATACATGTAAGTTTATAGATGTATTTAAATATCTATTTTTATTAATCTGAGACTTTAAAAAGCAAACTCACATTTAAAAAAATAAAACTTCCTACAGACTTAACATCAATTTGACCACATAATTGTACTGTCAGGGTCAGAGAAGAGACATTGTGGTTAGTGACAGTTACAATGTCTGCATTTCTCTTCAGCTTGACACGGAGCAAAAAAGGCTTGAAGTGGTTGAATTTGACAGAAGTCCATTCGGATAACACATGGCTCTCACAGAATATTTCATTTGATTTGACTAGTCCTTTTTCAGGATATTAATCTATTTGAAGTGACCTACTGACCTATAAAACAGCAAAGCCAACTGCAGGACCGAAGACCATAAGCTCATTTACTGCTGAGAGATATGAAAAACCAGATTAGTCCTGTAATTACATTTAATGGGCCAAAAAAAAAAAAAAGATCAAATGTTCAAATACATGTAAATATGAAGTTTAATTAATTTTCTGTTGGATTTTTTTTTTTATGTTTCTGCACTGATAATATGTGTGTTTTTTTGTGAGGGTGACAGAAGGATCCACAGTTTTGGATCAAACATTTTTTGGCACACTTTTCTCTTTAATGGGCCTCACTGAGCTAACATGTAATCACTATAAATGCCAACTTTATGTACTGATCATATTATCGCCACAGGCAGCTAAAGCCTAATCAGATGAGTGCTGTAGATCACACAAGCTTTGTGCTTTCACTCATCTGAACACGAAGAACATTTAACACCTCTTTCTATTTAGACAAAAATGAAGAAATAAACACCTCTTAATGATTAAGACAACAAATGTCAGCAAATTTATATTTCAAAAAGAAAAGAGCGAAAGAAAATAATCTCCTTTCAGATGTTGAGATTAAGCATTCTCTTTCTCCTGGTTCACTGAAGCAATCCAAACTCCCACCCACTCGTCCACACCTCCAGCTATTACACTTTCATGTGTTTTAATAGGCCTCCAGGCCTCTTGACTTCTTCCCTTCGCTCTTTTGTGTGTGCAAGCGCTTCATAAGAGAGCTATTTAGCCCAACTGAACTATTACAGATGGGAATTATTAATTTGTATCTGTTTAGCTTCATTTGGACTACTTAGAGAGGAAGGGAGAGAGAGAGCGAGGGAGCAAGAGAGAGAGAAAGAAAATCATTCTTTTCACTTGACTGTGGGGCTTGAAGTCCCCGGGCTTTGGACAGATCCTAGTCGAGGGTCCTGAGTGTTAAATGTCAAGCCTTGTAGTGAGCTGTCAAAGAACAGAATAGGCCCGGCATGATTGATGACTGGAGGGCCCAAAACCCAAACCCCCGATTGCAAATGCTACCTTGCGTCAGCCTTCTAACACAACCCCTTCCCCCACAACGAAAGATTCTTGCCTATTCAAGGTCAGCTTGCATACCCTGACACCCCAGCATTCTGGCGTCGCTTTAGGCCTCTTGACGGAGAGAGCCGGCCTTTATTTACACATGGAATTGCAGGGCTCTCTTGCCAGATCTTGCACCACCATTTAATCCCAATAAGAGGTGAGAAAAATAACATGGAGAGCAGGGCCTCTGGTTTTTTTCCATCTCGGCTGCTTTTTTCCTCATTTCGGGCAGTTGTGCACTTTACCGTGGCCTCTTGCAGAAAACCCTCAGCGTTCTGACCCTGACAAATATGGTGTGGCTGATATCGGGGAGATGTGTGTATGTGTGTGTTTTGGGAAAGAGGGAGGGGAAAGCTAAAAGCCCTCCAATCAGATGACAAGATTATTAATGGGGCAGGCTGCATCCTATCTCCCTGCATGCATATTCATAAAGAAGCTGTACAGATGGCACAGAGCTGGCCGATGTGGAGTTAAAGCTTTTCCAAAACAATCGCATTCGCATTGTAGTAATAGGTGTGCATAATTTAACAAGAGACTGCAGGGTCTGACTGTATTTCCTTATTCCTAGATACATTGTAGGCAACTATGGAGCAATGTTATAGCAATCTTCATCATTTAAGATGCAGCACATTTGTGACCCTGAATCACAAAACTAGTCTTAGGTAGCACGGGTGTATTTGTAGTAGTAGCCAAAAATACATTGTATGGGTCAAAATGATGAATTGTATGCCAAAAATCAATAGGATATTAAATAAAGATCATGTTCCATTAAGATATTTTGAAATTACCTACTGTAAATATATCAATACTTAATTTTTGATTAGTATTATGCATTGCTAAGAACATCATTTGGACAATTTTAAAGGTGTTTTCTCAATATTTGAGTTTTTTTTGCACCCTTAGATTCCAGATTTTCAAATAGTTGTATGTCGGCCAAATATTGTCCTATTGTCCTAACAAACCATATATCAATGGAAGGCTTATTTATTCAGCTTTCAGATGATGTATAAATCTCAGTAAAAAGAAATGTACCCTTATGACTGGTTTTGTGGTCCAGGGTCACATTTTTTTCTGGACCTGTATCCACTATTTATTTATTTATTTATTTTATATATTTTTTACTGTACATCGGTAACTGAAAAGTTTTTGTTTTTCTTGACATTGCATACATTATCTGTATAAATCTGTGTAAAATAGACTAATGTTTTTCACTCTCTGCTACTGGAGTCATCAGTCACATGGCATTTGTGGCTCATGTGATTGGTTTAAACAACTGTCTCAATTAGAATGGCCCTAAAGCAAAGATGGCAACATCCAGGTCAAGAACTAGGATGTACCAACTGAGCAACTGGCATTGAGATCAATAGGAATTGTATTAAACTGTAATAGTTTCATAATTTTTTATTATTATTTTTTTTCCTTTGAACATATCTTCTGTAATGAAAATGGGTGATTTGTTTAACTTGGTAAATTTTTGTGGGAGAAATTTGATTAGCTCACTTGATTAGTACACTGTTGCAAAATGAAAAGTAAAAAGAATAGTTCTGAGTGTATGTGATGTGTGACCCTGGACCACAAAACTAGTCATAATGGTCAATTATAAAATTGTATGTATCTGAATAAATAAGCTTTCCACTGATGTATGGTTTGTTAGGATAGGACAAAATCTGGCAGAGATACAACTATTTGAGAGGGTATGAAAAAAATATAAATATTGAGAATATTGTCTTTAAAGTTGTCTAAATTAAGTTCTTAGCAATGCATATTACTAATCAAAATATAAGTTTTATATATTTTTTATTTATTTGATTTATTTTTTTATATATTTACGGTAGCAAATGTACAAAATATCTTCATGAAACATACTTAATAACCTAATGATATTTTGGCATAAAAGAAAAATCAATGATTTTGACCCATACAATGTGTTTTTAGATATTAAAGCTACTTAAGACAGGGTCACATATAGTAAATAATATAATATATGTTACTAGTAATAACTATATAGCAGTACAAATATACAATTTTTAACAAAAATACTGATGTGATATTACCAGGAATATAAAAGGTGCTAACTTGCTATCTGAAACCAAAATCTGTTTATAACTGTATTATATATATATATATATATATATATATTACATGTTGATGTGTTCAGTGTTGGGAAGGTAACTTGAAATGTTATAGGTTACAGATTACAAGTTATCCTATAAATGTAATAGTGTAACTTTCAAATACTTTATTAAAATAATGCAACTGATTACATCTAATTACTTTTTGATTCCTTTTTTAAATGTCTAATTACATTTTTGAACCCTCTGGGGTCTGAGAGGATTTTAGGGCCCTGGGGAAGTTTTGACATGCCCTGACATTTATGTTTTTTTCAGTATCTTAAGAACATATTAATGGCTAATATGTAAGCCACATATATGTGCATGTTTGTGTTTTTGAGAAAACAATGTTTATGTGTGGTAAGTGAAAAGCTAAAATGAACTGTTGATCATTTTTTACCATTTAAACCAGGCAGGATTAACCTTACAGCATAGCAGTCAACACTGATTACTATCAGACTTGCACAATCCTTTATCACTTCAAGATTATGTAAGGAATAATTGACGATGGGCCGTTGAATTCCTAGAAAATAATGCACACCCGAGGTGGTGATGTGCATAATTTTCTAGGAATTCAACGGACTGAGGTCAATTATTCCGCTTATACTACAGTTACCACACCTAAAGACATCGATCAGATGGTATATTTCAAGGCATTCTTCTTTTTTTTGTCCTTAAAATGCTATTGTGAGTAGGATTAATTTCTTACGCAGTTCATCCAATGCCTTCGTTGCTAAATTCAAAACATAATTTTAGACCTAGTAACAACGCTTGAGCCATTGATAGCACACTATGCAGTTAATAATGTAGTTTAGACAGACAGACTGGCAGGCAGACAGACAGACGGAAAGAGAGAGAAAGAGAGAGATTAAGCTCATGAATTACCTCTGTCAGTTTCTCTTATAGTGAAACTTTAAGTTCATTTTCTTCAGGAACAGTGTTGTTGTTACCTCGCTTGTGAGAAATGTCAAAGTTAATCGTCAGAGCAGCGATAACAACATTAGCGTGTATGCTAACGTGTGTGCTGACTGTTATGTGTGTGTGCGTCTGTAAGAGAGAGAGTGTGGGAGAAATAGAGTATGTGCTTTGCATACATAACAATACATAATTTTGCGGCAAAAACATGGAAATAATCTGACGCTTTTATCTTGTCGTTTACTGTATTTATTTGTTTGGCCAGTGTCATTGTGGGTTTTGTTTATTTTGCACTTTTAGGCTGTAAGGACCTTTGAAATAACTCAAATAGTGTGGCTAAGTGATATAGATATGTAATGCGGTCAGGAGCTTCCTGGAAATAGATTCGTTGTGTGTTTCCCTGAAAATAATGCACACCTTCACAACGTTCGTCAGCCAATCAGATTGAAGCATTCGATGGCCCTGTAGTATAAAACAATTACATTTTAAAGCACAGCCACCACAAAATCAGACTTTAGCACTTTCTTTTTACCACAGTTTCTGCGTCAGCAGCACCACGCGCATATGTCATGGTACTCTCATAAATGCACGAAAGACTGACACAGAAGAGACAAAATTGTTACATTTTGTTTTCTTTGCGGACAAAGAGTATTCTCGTAGCTTCATAAAATTAATGCTGAACCACTGATGCCACTGTTTTAATAATGCATTTACTACCTTCCTGGGTCTTTCTGGGTTTATACATTGTCAGTAAGCTTTTGGATGTTATCAAAAATATCCTAATTTGTGTTCCAAAAATGAACAAAGGTTATACAGGTTTGGAACAACATGAGGGTGAGGTTTTTTTTTTTGGTGAACCATCCCTTTAAGTTACCATTTTTGTTAACGTGTGCTTGTCATTCTGTTGTGTATCTAATCTGATACAAATGTAACATATTACTTTAATCTTAAACTGCTTCTAAAAGTCTACACAAGACTAGATGTGTCTAGGAGATCTATCTTCTCGTCCCTTTTGTAGATAATCTTAATGACCACTACAAATACATACAACTGAAAAACGTCATTATCCGGGAGGCTTTCCACTAACAATGGCAACATTTGTCTGCACATACTTGTCTGTAGGTTAACCACATGTCTTGAGTGTCACTCAGGGCAGATCCTTGTGAGGTATGAAGAGGCTTCAAAAAGAGAGTCTGCTCACATTACTTTATCTGTCCTTCACTCCAAGCTCGCTGATACTATCGGGGCCTTGAAAGCCACGCTCTGTGTTACAGATCAAAGACCCTCTTTTCAAAATCCACCATGCTGATTACTGTTAATTCGCTGCAATAAGTGGTATTTAGACTTCATTATCATCACCATAAGGAAAACTTGTGTACAAAATTAGGCATTAGGCCTTTTTTTTAACTATACATCAGTGTCTGTAGTGTGTTTCACTCTGTGGATTTCGAGGTGGACAGGGCTTTGGAAACAGAAATTTGAGACTGTGCCACACCTGCCTATCTGACCTGCTGTAGCAAGTCAAGATCTCTTCACTGCCATTAATATTAACACAGATAAACATAAAGCTAAATACCAGGCCATGCTCTGTTAACTTTATGTGATTAAGAATGATTGGGTTCTTGCTTCACCACACAGCAAGGATCAAAGAGCATGAAACGCCTATGAGAGCGCCAGTCTCCCAGTGGAACCCCTTTCCTATTTCCCTCTATGTTTAATCCATGTATCTAATGCATGTAAGCATCAGCGTTTACTCCCTGGGCTATCAGAGAATATGGAGCGCAAGATGTTTGCAAGATGTTTATTTAAACATAGGCTGCAATTTATAGCTCTGGATGAATAGGCCTGTGCAGGAAACTTGTAAAACTGCTTTCTGCAACTGAAAGGTGACTGATTTGACCTTATAAATGGGATGAAAACATCTGATCTGTGATCTGCATGTGACATAGTGCTATAAAATAATGAAGGAACATCCATTTTATGTCAAGACTGACTTGTGAATCTTGGTCAGATGTTGTAATGTGACTTATTTGTTTTTATATTTTTAGATTTTCTATCAAAGAACAAACATATACTTTTATTTTTCTTTGATATACTTAATGCATTTAAAAGACGTGTATTTTTCAATTGTATATATTTACACTACCAGTCAAAAGTTTTTGAACAGTAATAGTTTTAATGTTTTTTAAAGAATTTTCTTCTGCTCACCAAGCCTGCATTTATATTATCCAAAATACAACAAAACGGTAATATTGCAATAATATAATAGTGAAAGATTTTCTATTAATATATTTTAAAATGTATTTATGTGATCAAAGCTACATTTTTAGCATTACTCCAGTCTACAGTGTCACATGATCCTTTAGAAATCATTATAATATGCTGATGCTCCAGAAACTTTTTCCAGGATTCTTTGATGAATAAATGATCCAAAGATAAGTATTTATCTGAAATAAAATGCTTTTTGTAACATGATACACTATACCATTTTTTAAATTTTTTTTTTAAAGTACTTTTATTTCTCTAGAATGCTTCAAATTGATCAAAAGTGATGATAAAGACATTTATAATGATACAAAATATTTCTGTTTCAGATAAATGCTATTCTTCTGAACATTATATTCATCAAACATTGAAGAAAATCTGCTCTGCTGTTTTGAACAGTTCAGTAATGATGCTAAAAATTAAAATTTGAAATCACAGCAATAAACTATTTTTTTTAATATAGTTTAATAATTGTTTTTTTTATATTCAAATAGAAAATAATTATTTTACACAGCTTTTTTTTTATTATTTATGGAAATTAATACTTTTTTTTTTCAGAAAGGATACTCTAAATTGATTGAAAGTGACAATAAAGACTTAAATGTTATAAACATTATAAATACATACACACACATATTTCTATTTTAAATAAATGCTGATCTTTTAAACTTTATATTAATCAAAGAAAACAATCATCATAGTTTCCACAAAAATATTAAGCAGCAGAACTGTTGTCAACATTGATATAAATAAAGTTTCTTGATCAGCAAATCAGCATATTAGAACGATTTATGAAGGATCATTTTCAAATTCAGCTTTCCCCACCACAAAAATAGATGACAAATACATATCACATTACTGTTTACTGTATTTTTAAACAAGTAAACACAGTCTTGGTAATGTCAGGCATCATTCTGTGGTCCAAGTAAACAGAACTGTGAGATGTAAGCTGTAAGAAAAGTCAGAATCTCAAGATGAGTATTCAGAATTGCAAGAAAAAATAATTATATCTTGTGGCATAATTTATTTATTTATTTATTTGAATTCCATGCTGAAAATTGGCTTGAATGCCATGGAAAAGTATCTTTTGTCAGTCACTAAAGAAGACAAGAAAGGTCCAGTGACACAGCAATGGTACAAAGAGCACCGGGTATAGATCTTGCTGGAACCAGGTCCAGTTGGCTGGAACACTGGGCAAAGAGTTAGCCATGGTTACTTTAACCTGCATGTGTGCCCAATGAGGAAAACATGACCCTGAGAATGTAGGAAGAGCTGTAGAGGGCACTTTTGACAAACATTGGGCAATTTCTATAAAATATCCTTAATATCTTTAAACTCAAGATGCTAAGGCCTGTTTTACTCTGAAAGCTGCACATAGATGCATTTATTGCAGCATATGCTTTTATAAAACAACATGTGGAATGCACTACTCACTGTGTGTGTGTGTGTGTGTGTGTGTGAGAGAGAGAGAGAGAGAGAGATAAATGTATATATATTTATATATATATAAAGGCCTCAAAAGGCATGATGCAAATTCCCCACTCAGTGACAGGTACACAAATAGCACTTTATATTCAGTAAACCTGACTGGTGGTGTGTTTAGATTCCTAAGTTAACTGATATGTCTTATAATGTATAGCCGTTATTAATGGAAATAGGAAGTGGCCACATAGAAATGACTATATTTTCTGTATAGACCTGTCAGTGTAAAAGCACAAAGCGATCCTGCCATCAGTTTTGATTGTGTACTGCTTACAGTGTGAAATAAGCCTAATAATGGTTTCTGAAATGGTGGAAGAACTTCACCACGAATTTTGCATAATCTAACAACTCATTTGATTTCATTAACCTTTTTTAGATCTTCCTACTTGTATATACAGATTATAAAATAATCAATGCATATAAAAAAGCATAATGAAGGAATATCTTTGTGTAACTGAAACTTTTGCTATTTATTGACTTCTCACTTCATCAAGAAAATCAAAAGCAAATGCAAATGCTGTTTATGAAACTGTGACTACTGTTTCAAAAAACTCATTTGATCTAAAGAGGATTTTAACTGCTTATCTGCTTCATTTCATTTTAAATAACTTGTTATAATAAATGAGTGTTTGTGCAATTAGACTCACTTTTCTGTCCTTGTATCGTGTACCATGTTGATTTAATGTCACGTCGTATTGATAACTAACAATGTCAACACAGACTAAACCAGGTTTTTTGTGCCTGAAGGCTGATTACTCATGGATTTTTGATGAAGTCCATCAAGCAGGCTAATGTATTGCTCCTCCTTCCCTGACTACCTGCTCCAGTCTCAACATGTTGCAATCTGACAGTAGTTGGTTGGAGACTCTTGGCTCATCTCCATGGGGCTATCAGATGAGAAACAAATGAACTGAGCCAAGACACAGGAGACAACACCAGAGTCTTGGACTCCGATACACTTCCTCCTCATGTTAACCAGCCAGCAACAGTATCCTTTCCACATTCAGCGAGTGTAATTGTGTGGTTTACATTTGTGTTTTTGAGAAGAAGGGACAAAGGAAAAAGAAAGTACGACAGAAATCTATTATCTAATTGTTTTCTCTTTCTTTTGACATGGCGAGTTCCCCTACACAAACCAGGCTTTAATTGCATGCCATCATAGCTGTTATAGTTTCATGTGTAGCCAATGTGTGTCCAAATCAGACACCATTAATAATGATTGCCAACTTAGCATCAAATCTTCGGAGGTTAGCGGTCAAATAGTTAACAGTTCATTGCTGACCTGGAATGTAAGTGTTTCAGACAGCTTGGAGGACATTCTACTTATTCCAGTCGAGTGAGCTTTAGCTTTGTTGAGGTGATTGAAGCTGTACCCTTTGGTTCTTTCTTCCACTACTCTTTCCTCTTCCCAAAACACACACACACACACACACACACACACACACACACAGAAAGTGAGGAAAGTAATTGTCTATAATTACATAAGCCACCTGCTAAGAACAACAATTCAGGTTTGTTTGTTTGTCTGTGGTTCCTCTAAGTACTCTGGTTTGAATTTAAGTGAATCAAGTTACCAGCACTAAAGTTTTGTCGCAGATTACATCAAATTGCTCACTCAGAGCAAAAATGACCTCTGCTACTAGGATTTTCATATCACTTTCAAATCCACGATAAACAGCGCAAATGCTCAGCCCAACTTAACATGCATGATCTCCATGCAAAGCCTCCTGTTGTAATGAAATTTGACATTTCTCATGCTAGTTGCTCAACAAAATTGACGCAGAATATGCAGCTTATATAAAATAATTATAAATATACATATTATTTGATTTATTTCTTTGATTAAAAGATTGTTTGTTGTGAATGTATGTTGTAAAATGTAACGTTTTCCTGTGTTGACAAATAGTATTTATCATATTTATTTATTCACCCAAAATTGAAAATTCTGTCAATAATTACTCACCTTCATGTTGTTCTAAACCCATAAAACCTTTGTTCATCTGTCTATATTTTTGATAAAATCAGAGAGCTTTCTGACCCTGCATAGACAGCAATGCAACTGACACGTTCAATGCCCAGAAAAGTACTAAGAACATCTTTAAAATAGTCCATGTGACATGGTTCAGCCGTAATTTTATGAAGTTGCGAGAATACCTTCTGTCATCCAGGTTCTATGTCAGAACGCCAGGTCTATGCAGGGTCAGAAAGCGCTCGGATTTCATCAAAAATATCTTAATTTGTGTTCCAAAGATGAACAAAGGTCTTACAGGTTTGGAACAACATGAGGGTAAGTAATTCATAACAGAAGTTTTATTTTTTGGGCAAACTATCCCTTTAATGTAACTTTTGATTGATTTAATGCATCTTTTCGTTACTGTTTATTTAAATCTTACTGTCCTCAAACTTTTGAACTATGTGTATAATATATGCCGTTTTTAAGTACTTTTTAAATGTTATAGAACCGAGAACTTTTTTAATTTGAAGATCATGGTAAATTTAACTTTTGTTTTCTGTTAAACATGTAAGCATCTTCTGTAGCTTCTGAAGGGCAGTAATAAATGAAAACAATATTATATTTATGCAAAAAAGGGAATATATACACATCTTCATTATGTTCAAAAGTTTACACCCCCAGCTGTTAATGCATTGTTTTGCCTTATGAAGCATCAGTGAGTGTTTGAACCTTCTGTAATAGTTGCATATGAGTCCCCCAGTTGTCCTCAGTGTCAAACGATGGATCTCAAAATCATACAGTCAGTGTTGGAAAGTGTTCAAATACACACAAAACAAATAATTTGTGGGACCTGAGGGATTTTTCTGAAGAGCAGCGGGCAGTTTAACTGTTCAGGACAAGCAGGAGGATCATTCAGATAGCAACACAGTAAGAATCAAGCATATGTAAACTTTTGAACAATGTCATTTTTATAAATTCAGCTATGATTTTTACTTGTAGACTATATGTCAATGTCTTTTACGTGCTATATTTTATTCAGGTCAGTACTACATAAAAAATAGCCTGCGTTTTGTATAATCCCTCTTACTTTCATAATATAATTAACATTTTGCAGCCTCTGCAATGTGTATATAAACTTTTGTCCTCAACTGTGTGTTATGTACGCCTATATAACTAGTACTTTCTTTAGTTTTATGCAGAAATGCAATTTACAAATTAAAGAATGACCATATATTTAAATAAACTGTTGAAATTTGATATTGCCCTAATTTGCTTTAATGCAGCATGTACATATATTTGAAGTCATCCTGACATGTATCTATTGAGCTCATGTAGCCGAGGTCCTGAATCAATCAGAGTCAGACGTTGAAGCGCTGGCCTGCAAGTTGTAATCGTGCCACCTCTGAACCAGCCCCCTTAGTGTGAGCACGATCCGGCCCTTAGCCTGCTCTTGGTTATAATTTCTTTTTCCCTTTCTCTTCTCTTGCACCCTGGAGCCATTACTGTATTTAAATTTAGACCAAAGGGCACATGTGAACCAGCTGACTGGGGTGCTAATCTCTGGACCTTGAAGTGCTTCTTTTGACTTTTTTCTTTTTGTGAACATATATATACGAGAGATCGATTACACATGGCTGAGTGGTTGTCTGACAAAAGCCCTGCAGTGAACTTCACCTATGGATCGACAGGGCAGCTGCAAAGTTATGGTGACTGAGCTGTATTGCGCTGCCTTATGGCTAAGATTTGAATCAATCTGGCCTCAAAGGGAGGGTCACCTTATCTGCAACGGGGTCCTGTGACATGGGCGACAGGTGGAGAATTGCGCTGGGGGGTGGAAGAGAGACAGAAGAAAGTCTTAATTCCCGAATCTAACAGGTGGTCGAAGCTTTATTTGAAGAGGGAAAGTGATGGAAATTCACTGGTTATTATTTTTCAGGGTTTTTTTTAACTTTAACAATGTGATCTCTTCCTGATGACAGACTCTGGCCTTCGTTCTTGTCCAAACCTGTCCAAATAGTCCCTATCTTGACTTTGTCCAAAGGTTAGCGATGTGAAGCAGCTGTTTCCCTCCTCTCAAAGGTTGGACTGCAGGGCTTTTCCGAATGTCATGTTTAACCCAGTATCACAAGAATGGAGAACAACAGAAATGTGTTTTGACAAAACATCTTTCAAAACATTCATTAAAAGTCACACATGACTGTTGTAGATTTTAAGGACACCCTTTCATTGATTGATGTAGTAAACAACTTTTTTTGTGAGTTACTTAAGGAATATATTAGGGGTTCAATAAAAGTTTGAATAATTTTTGATTACATAAATACATAAATGAGACTCTTCTCTAAAGAAAAACAGGTATTGAACTTGGAATGAAATGAGGCCTATTTTGGAGGATTTAAAAACAGACGTGAAAAGGAGAGGAGTGAAAACTTAAAGGAGTTGCACATCGCAGAGCAAGACAAGACACTATGCAGAGCTAGACAAGATGCTTTTTTTTTTTTTAGAAAATGACCAATCGTTTCGCTAGATAAGACCCATATTCCTCGGCTGGGATGGTTTAGAGCCCTTTGAAGCTGCATTGAAACTGCATTTTGGGCGTTCAAACTTGTGGGCACCATTGAAGTCCACTATGTGGAGATTGTTTGTAACTAATCAGTTGACAGGAGCCATTGACTTCTATAGTTTTTTTTTGTTTGTTTGTTTGTTTGGATATGACAATATTTGGCCGAGATACAACTTTTTGAAAATCTAGAATCTGAGGGTGCAAAAAATTCGAAATATTGAGAAAATCGCCTTTAAATTTGTCCAAATTAAGTTCTTAGCAATGCATATTACCAATCAAAAATCAAGTTTAATATATTTACTGTAGGAAATTTACAAAATATCTTCATGAAACATGATCTTTACTTAATATCCTAATGATTTTTGGCATTAAACAACAACAATGCGAGTAAATGATGACAGATTTTTAATTTTTGTGTAAACTGTCCCTTTAATAAAAACATTTAACATTATTTATTTTTATTTATTTTTATTTTTTTGTTGAAACTTATGTTATTTCCTTTTTACTAATTTTCCTCCCTCTTTTCCACACTAAAATCATGTTGAAGTGAATATTTTAACATTCACAGTTTGGGCCCCATTCACTTCTACTGTAAGGCCCATACTTCCTTTTTGTTTGAAGAAAAGGAGGCACAAGTGGATTTTTCCCCCCTTCTAATCAACACTATACCAACTGTCAATTGTTGATTGAAAATTGTATTAAACCCAGAATATTTAATTTATGAATTATATATATATTTCATCAACTCTGTAACTGACATGAAAATATTGTCTAATTGAAGTCATCCCTTTCTACTTAAAAGATAAATAGTTTAGCAGTGGACGGGACCCCTCCACTGACATAGAAATCCCAGAATAAACGTGTACAATATTACTCCATCCATCAGCGGTCCCTGTCTGCGAAGCGCTTTGGCACTCAGAGTTTAATCCATTAAAGTGCACCCTTTCTCTCACCGGCCTGACATTGAGAGGCTGAATCCAACTTTGTGCTGACATCTCGCGCAGAGATCACCCTTTTATTCAACCGGCGCTGCCATCTCTGCCTCTTTCAATAATATCCTGACTCTCGGGTCACAGAATCAGGGCTTCTAGCCCCATTGCAGAGATTTGCTTGGTGAAAAGAGACGATGAGGGCAGCTCTACCTGTTGACAGGAGAGCGGCGAGCTGTCTAAACAACCATTCCTGGTAATGACAGTTAATGAAGGACCTCCCGTAACTGCACAGGTTAAAGCAGGAGTGGTATTCATAACAAACATGTCGACAGGAGTTCAGCGGGCAGGTGACGCTTTCTGAGCAGTTTGATTTGGATGCTAGCTTGCTTGAGGCTGTAATAGGAAATTGTTGGGTGTGCTGACATTAACAAGGTTCTGAAGAAGTATTAGGTATTATGTATGCACATGCACATTTTGGACACATTTAAGCAGTGTTGTTTGCAAATCTTTGGGGTGATGTTTTAGTCTTGTAATATGACATCACAAGAGAACTGATCAGCTTATAAAGGTGAACTTGGGCAATCACATTAAGTTTGACATAAAATCTTAATGAACTTAATTGAAATCTTTTACTTTTTGATTTAAATTAGTGTCAGAGTGGTAAACTAGTAGTTATGCTGTATGTTGCAACAGGAGTTCGAATTCAGCTTGTGTTGTTTCCCGATACAATTATCCCCACCTCTCCCCTATAATTTCTGTCTCTATCCATGTAAAAGGAAAAATTACATTACTTTTATTTATTTGTTTGTTTCCTAATGTTCTTGACATTGTCCTTATTAATATTATTCCATTTTGATTCATATCATAAACTTTATTGATTCTGCCTCCCTTAATAATATAACAAAATATTATTATTGCAATAAAAGTAATTACAATAATATATACTGAAAATATGTATTTGTTTGTTTATTTATTTACCACTCTGTTCTTTTTTATTTATTCTTTACAGTATTATTGAAATAAATAAATAAATAAATAACACTATTTAATATTTGTTTGTTTATTGATTGATTGACATTTTGATAATTAATATTGTTACATTCTGTTTAATAATTTATACTTCATTGATTCTGTCTCCCATGTATATAAATAAATACTACTACTAATAATAATTTATTATTAGTATTATTAGTATTTATTTATTTTTTCATTTATTCACAAATTAATTAATAAAGAAAATACTAATTCTAATAATAAATAACACAAATAAATACTGAAAACATTTATTTATTTATTTATTTAATTATTTCCCAGTCTCAGTTCTTGACATTGTCCTTATTAATATTGTTCCATGATATAAACTTTATTTATTCTGTCTCCCTTAATATAAAGTCAGCAAAGTATTATTGAAATAAATAAATAAATAAATAAATAAATAAATACTAATTCTAATAATAAATTACCCTGAAAATACTGGAAACATTTATTTATTTATTTATTTATTTATTTATTTATTTATTTATTTATTTATTTATTTATTTATTTATTTATGTGTTTGTTTATGTGTTTGTTTATGTGTTTGTTTGTTGGTCTCTTGGTTCTTGACTCTATCTATCTATCTATCTATCTATCTATCTATAGACTGTTTTCCACATTAAAGTTGGTCCATTTTGTCTCAATATGTAAAAATAACTTTGACATGTTGTGTCTTCCATCAGAAAGATGGGAAAGTTAAGGGCAGTTGGGTGCTGGTGAGGTGAAAGGGGGGAAATTATGGAGATGGAAAATGGTCAGCGTAATTTGTGTCTCTAATGGACAAACCCCTATGAGGAAATGTTATCTTAGGAATGGAGAAAAGCAGACTGCAAGAGGGTATTCTTGTTGACACTATTTAACATATAACCCTTTGTCTTAATGTCCTCTAAGAAAAAAAAAAAAAAGACGACGAGGACTTGGCGATTGGAGGAGCCGAAACGCTGCACAGGAGAGAGAAAGGAAAGGGGCAGTAGCTGGTGCTTTAAAGTGTCAAAGCCTTTGTAGCTGTGACTAGTTTATGATGCTGATGTCAAGCATCCCACTCAATGAGGTCTTTGTCCCGGACTGAGACCAGGGCAGTGGGAAAACTGCCCACATTTAGTCGGCAGGCCCATCTATCTTTCTGCTAGGCCTTGCTGTCCCCTTTGTACCAAAACTCCTGTGTATTAAAGATCTCCCGGGTTAATGTGCTGGAAAATTGGCTTGCATTTTTATAGGAGGAGGCCAGCTAAATGAAAGAAAAACAACTTAGGGAGGGCAGAAAAGGACGAGAAAAAATATCTGAAGGAGTGATCTGAGAGGGCAGGCCCTCAAGACTTGTATCCTGTGACCTCGATAAAAGAGAAGCCTCTATGTCACACTGGAGACAGTCCTGTAGTCTGCCAGAGTGTGTTTCCATCCATTTATCATCAGAGTCATAAGCAGTGGTTGTTACTGTAGATGTGTTGACCCGGTCACAATGCACATAGAGATACATTACACATAAATCTAAAGGGAACACCAACGAAGGATGGAAAAAGAAGGAGAAAAAAAAAAATCTGAAGTAGTATTGTGTTATACAGTCAGCTAGAAAGGAGAAACAATCATCACCACAGATACTTTATCCATCGGGTCACTCCATCTTTGTCCAGCTCATTTTCGCAGAAGCTTCCCACAGACATCAGATCCAGAGCCTGTCACCTGCCCGGCTGCTCGATGTGAAGTTGCACATACAAAATTGGAGCCATCAGTTCAATCAATAAGCTCTGGGTGTCCAGCTCATTGGACATGTTTATGGGTGTGGGAGGCTAATTAGGAGAGTCTTCCCAGGCTTAGAGAGAAGAGCCCACTCAACAGCTGGTCAATACTGGACTCCTGTCCTTAGGTCAATTTTGTGGTAACCCCAGAGAACCACCGGGACAGCTACAGGTCCATAGAGGCCAATTGGGTTAATAGCTGGCCTGAAGGCCTGAGATTTCCAAGAATGTCTCGACTGAGACGCCGAAATTTCCCATGATAGCATGATATTGTAAAAAATAATGCTAATAATAAAGTTGAAGAAGCAGAAAAAGAAAATAGATGATAATATTTGTCAAATTATTAAAAATAACAATAATAATAATAATAATACATATTTTAAATAAATAGTAGTACTACTAGTAGTACTATTTTATTGTTGTTGTTGTTGCTAGTAATTATAAATAAGAATAATTAAAAATAAATAAACATTTTAAACAATATAGTTTGGTTTATCTTTTATTAATAATTATAGTTTGGTTTATCTTTTATTATTATTATTAATAATAATAATAATAAAATTATTATTATTATTATTATTATTATTATTATAGTAATAATACATGTATTCATTAACTTTTATTAATAATTATAATTTTGTTGTTGTTATACTTAATTGCTATACTTAATAATAATAATAATAATAATAATAATAATAATAATAATAATTCATTAATTCATTCGTCTGTTTTTGTAATGTTCTATTTTTTAGCAGTATTAGTAGTATTTTATTGTTGTTATTGCTAATAATAATAATAATAATAATAATAATAATTTTAAATAAATAAATAATTTTAAATGAATATTTTAAATAAATCAATACAACATTATTGTTGATGTTAGAAATACTACTACTAATAATAATAATCATTTTTATATAAATAAATATAATGTTGTTATTGTTTGGTTTAACCTTTATTATTATTATTATTATCATTATTATTATTAGCAATAATGTTAATAATAATAATAATATATTATTGTAATGTATATATAAAAATATTGTATTGTTTGTATTGTATATTGAATTGTATAATGTATTATTATTTTGTTGTTTTTATATTTACATAGATCATAATAATCATTTATTAATTTGCTTGTTTGTTATTGTACTTTTTATTAGCAGTAGTGTTTTATTGTGGATGTTGTTGCTAATAATAGTAATAATCATAATAATAATAATACTATTATGTTATTATCATTCAGATAATGAACTGTATTAAAACACATGGACATGCCACATACATAATTTACTGCATTAGCAGTTGGCGTTTTCCTTGACTATGCGTGATTTCTGTTTCTGTGTGAGTTTTTCCCCACTTCTGTTTTTGTTGTCAGTGTGCACGCTTGAACATCAAGAGGGATCAGGATCTAAATATCTTTTTTTGTAAGTAAGGGGACAAGCTCAAAGCACACAGCCCTTGAGGACTACAAGTCAAACATTGGCCATTGACATCCAACAATCTAACCGCTTGCTTTTTCCCATTCTGTGACCCCGAGGGGTCAAAAAGTTTTGGTCCCAGAAGTCTCTTAACACGCAGATGTTACAGTAACATTGCCAGGAAATCAGGCCCAAACAGCACCTCTGACCCGTCTGTCAGCTGATCCAGCATGGCCTCTTTTGAAATGGACTCCCTGCTTCTATAAATTACCACATTTTCCCACCGTCTTTCCTCCATTCAGCCTCCTCATCCGCAGTCATTCGTTTGCAAGAGCCCTGCGGTCAACGAATAGCGATGGCCCAGTGGCTTGTGAATCTGACCTCTTGGCTCCAGAGAGGTCAAAGGGCTCACACCAGGGTCAGGGCCTCTCTTTATGTCTCCTCTCACCAAAGGCTATGTAATGAATGGGAAGCCTGGGGGAAACAAAAGCTTTCAGGAGAGACAAGCGACAGTGCTCTATACATCAGCGCCTCTGCTCACTGTGACGTTCCCCTTACCGACTAGCAACAGAAACAAACAAACAAACCCAAAAAAGGTAGGAAGTAGGAACTGGAGGGAAAATTAGATCTGTAAAAAGTTCTAAAGAAATTAGAGGGAAAAGGAAGACAGCGTGTAGAAACCATCTAATGATGTAACAGGCTGCCTGATCATACTCTTCATTGGATCCATCACTGGAGGGTGGAGTTACAGGACACATAGTAAACATGGCAGGACATTCCTGCTCTTTAGTGTGACTGATCAGCCTGCATAGAGAAAACATTTGTACAATGAATTGGTGTATCTAGAAAATGTACCGTTGAGGTTACAAGTTTTAGTAAAATATCTCATTCAAGACCTGAATGAGATATTTTACTAAAAGACGTTTGCATATAGTCCACAAGAGAAAATAATAGCTGAATTTATAAAAATTGCCACGTTCAAAAGTTTACATACACTTGATTCTTAATACTGTGTTGTTACCTAAATGAATCACAGCTGGGTTTGTTTTGTTTAGTGATAGTTGTTCATGAGTCCCTTGTTCATCCTAAACAATTAAACTGCCCGCTGTTCTTCAGAAAAATCTTTTTAAGGTCCCACAAATTCTTTTGATTTTCAGCAACAATGACTCTATGATTTTGAGACCTATCTTTCCACACTGAGGACAACTGAGGGACTCATATGCAACTATTATAGAAGGTTCAAATGCTCACTGATGCTCCAGAAGGAAAACCGATGCAAGAGCCAGGGGTGTAAACTTTTGAATAAAGCTCTGTACATTTTTTAATTTAGAAGCTACAGAAGACTAAATAAGTCCAATTTACCCTGATCTTCAAATAGGCTCTGATCATGTTTCCTTCTGAAGCAACACAAAAATGCAAAAAAAAAAAATAGAAAAAAAAAACCTTTGTGGGACCTTTGTAAACTTTTGAACGAGGTAATTTTTATTAATTAAACTATTATTTTCTCTTGTGGACTATATATAAGCATATTTTATGAGAAATTACTTATTCAAGTCAGCACTAAATAAAAAAAAATTATATACATTTTGTATGATCCCTCTTATTTGGGTAAAATAATTAACATTTTGCAGATTCCACAAGGTGTATGTAAACTTTTGATCTTAAGTGTATCTTGTACTTTGTGTAAATTCAATGCCGTTAAGGACTTATTATCTCTAAATAAATGTGATTGTATGTTGAGGTCTATACAAAAACAAACAAACAAACAAACAAATTTTTGTTTTACTCATAATTAGTAAATTTCATTAATATTTAAAATGATCTGCAGCACATTAAATTCAACATAATGTAGAAAGACAAGTATATATAGTATTTTGTTGTTAAAACATTCTCCAATAATCTTTGTTTACAATCTTTAAGTTTATATATTCACAATTTTATATATTTTAAAGCCATGTTACAGCTTTGTATGAAACACAGGCTATAAGTCTTTGAAAAACAGAAATTTAAAATCATCTGAATGAGTGAGTGCTGACTCACTGAATCTTTACACACATTTCTATGCACTTTAACTCCAGTTTATTTCAGTCAGTGTTGTCATTATTAATAAGTCTAAAACTATTACACATAATTGATTCCTGCTTTATTTGCTAAAATAAAGCTGAAATTAACTATAAATATTAGATAAACTTAAACTTTGGCAAATAACTGATACAAGTTAAAGAAATTACTAAATCTAAAGCAAAACAAAACACAAATCTAAATGTAGAAATATTTAGGAAAAAATATAATACAAAATGACAAAAGCACATAACATTTCTAAAACATTCATTTAAAAAAAGGTAATTCAATATAATACTAAATATTAAAATAACACTGATTTCAGTCTGACTAAAGCATTTTGTCATTTTCACTTAATTTTTTTTTTTTTTTATCATACTGAGTTGACTGAGTTTTTGCAGTCAGAAAAATAGGTAACACTTTACAAGAAGGTTCATTAGTTAACTACTTTAGTTAACAAGAACTAAGATTGAACTACAGCATTTATTGATCTTAGTTCATGTTAATTGTAACATTTACTAATGCATTATTAAAATCAAGTTGTGCTTGTTAACATTAGATAATGCACTGTGAATTAATGTGAAGTAACAATGAATGACTGTACTTTTAACTTTGTTAAGACTGTACTTACTAACATTGACAAAGATGAATAAATACTGTAATAATGTATTGTTCATTGTTTGTTTGTTCGCTAATACATGAACTAAAAGTAAATAATGGAACCTTATTGTAAAGTGTTACCAAAAAACACACCTGAATAGTACAATAATAGCTTGGTTTAGTCCGGTATGTTCACACATTAATAGGCCTCAGAGTTTGCTCATTATTCAGTGGTCATATCCCTACAACAGAAAGAAAAATACTGGCCTATTCTAAAATAAGAAAACATATTTATCACATAATCAAACATCCGGAAGAGTTTCTTAACGCAGTATGTTTTTTTTCCCTCCCACCACAACCTGTTTTCTCAGCCATTGCATTTGACCCCAGTAAAACTATATCAGCAAACTAATAACCGGGCAAACCACCAATCCACTGTGTCCTTATCCCTGGTCTTTTGCCGTAATGTGTTGCAGATTCCAGAGGTCGTTGGCGGCAGAGTAGTTTTTAAGCAAATGGCATGTGGTGAGAGGTCAGAGTCAGGGGGCCCAGTGGGTGAAAGGTTGAATAACTCGAAGGAAAGTTGTAACTGTTTGAGAGGGGAGATGTTTAACAGGTTAAGACTTTTCCAGCTCTCATTGTTTTAAGCCATAGGTAGAAAAAACATCTGGGCCTCCTGTCTTATTTTACATCTGTAATTATTCAAGACTTTTATATATCATTTCGAATTTTATTAATGTATTCAGATTTTTAGATTTTGCTATTAATCAAATTTTAATTTTAATGATTCACATTAATCATTCAGGTATTGTTTTAGTATACACAAATCCTATAATATATAATGTCTGTAAATATACAGATTTCTGCAGTCAGAACGTTTGTAAATGAATTGTGGAAATACATGCATAATTGCGTGTATAATTATCTAATAATTTAGATAATCTCAAAAGATTGCAGAGATCCTGCAGTCATTAGAATACATTATTGCATGCATTATATAGTGGGTTTTAAATCTTCCTAAAAAAAAAAAAAGTCTGATTGCATCACCGTTTCTGTAGAGTTCAAAATGCAGGTGTTTGGAGCAGAACGTATACTTTTCCTCTAAATTAGGCGTTGAGGGCTGAGAGAGGGGTTGGGAAAATTTGTGGAATTACTGGTTGATTTTAACCAGATGATTGCTGGAGTTGGACACCAGAGAGTTTTCATTAGGGGCCCTAATTTACAGGCCTACCTCTGCATTCCAGCAGATGGTCAAACTCCCCCAGGTCTTAAAGTTCACCCCGAGCCCACACGTCTGTGACCGAGGACTGGAACTTCTGAGAGAAAGGAGATGGGGAGGGCAATCAGGCGGTAATAAAACACAAGACACAAGTGAATAAAAAGATTTGTTTCTGCACCAGAAACCAGAAAGTTTTCTAAATTGTGTCATTATGGCTCATTAAAAACATGAAACATTGGCCAATGTGATCATCTCTGAATAAGATACAGTTGAAGTCAAAAGTTTACATACACCTTGCGGAATCTGCTAATGCTAATTATTTTAACAAATTAAGAGGGATCATACAAAATGCATGTTAATTTTTATTAGTACTTAATAAGATATTTCACATAAAAGACATTTACATATAGTCCACAAGAGAAAATAATAGCTGAATTTATAAAAAATTACCTCGTTCAAAAGTTTACATACACTCAATTCTTAATACTGTGTTGTTACCTGAATGATCCACAGCTGTGTTTTTTTTTTTTTTTTTTTTTTTGGTTTAGTAATAGTTGTTCATGACTTCATTGTTTGTCCTGAACAATTAAACTGCCCGCTGTTCTTCAGAAAAGTCCTCCAGGTTCAAATTCTTTGTTTTTTCAACATTTTTGTGTATTTGAACTTTTTCCAACAATGACTGTATGATTACAGAAGGTTCAAATGCTCACTGATACTTCAGAAAGAAAACACATGCATTAAGAGCCAGGGGTGTAAACTTCTGAACAAAATGAAGGTGTGTACATTTTTCTTATTTTGCCTAAATATCTTTTCTTCTTCTTCTTCTTCTTCTTCTTCTTCTTCAGAAGCTACATAAGTTATAAGATTCTTACATGTTTCCCAGAAGACAAAATAAGTCAAATTCATCTTCAAATTCAAAAAGTTTTCACCCCTCAGCCTTAATTTTGGAGCATCAGTGAGCATTTGAACCTTCTTTAATTTGTCTTCAGTGTGAAAGGATGGATCTTATAATCATACAGTCATTGTTGGAAAGGGTTCAAATACACAAAAATGCTGAAAAACCACAAAAATCGTTGGACCTGAAGGATTTTTCCAGTTTAAATGTTCAGGACAAAGGACTCATGAACAACTATCACTATCACTATCAAAAAACAAACAAACAAACAAACAAACAAACAAAAAACAGCTGTGGATCATTCAGGTAACAACAAAAAACAAGTGTATGCTTTTGAACGGGTAGTTTTTATACAGTAACCTATTATTTTCTCTTTCACTCATTTAATTAATGTCAGTACTAAATAAAAAATAACATGAATTTTGTATTATCCCTCTTATTTTGGTCAAATGACTTACATTTTACAGATTCTGAAAGGTGTACGTAAACTTTTGACCTCAACTGTAGCAGAAATGTCTCTAATTTGTGTGTTTGTGTGTGTTGTATATTGTATTGTACTTCAGTGCATTGCACTGCACTTCTTGAGAGCACAAGCAAATGAATGAATCAAAACGAAGATTAAATATTTATAAACATAGCAAGCCTGCAAAGCACAACCATGTTCCCTGCAAAAGCTACACTTAAGGTTAAGACCAGAAGTGATTTTGTGACAAGGTGCGCATGTCATGTGGAGTTTGTTTCAAGACTATGAAAGATGTTTCATAACTGAGCTGAAGAATTGGTACATTTTTATTAAAATGTTTCCAGTTTGATATACTTATATAAAATATAATTGACAGACTTACAAAATACAGCATTACATCACCTGCTCGCCAATGGATCTTCTGCAGTAAATGGGTGCCGTCAGAATGAGTCCAAACAGCTATAAAAATCACAATAATCAACAAGTAATCCACACCACTCCAGTCCGTCAACTAATGTCTTGTAAAGTGAAACGATACGTTGTAATTCAGTGAGCATAAACTCATTAGTCAGCTAGAAAAATTTACTTTAGAGAGGAGCATTTTGCTAAATATGTACACCATGTAACATATTCATTATATTGTTTACTGTTCTTCAGTGTTTAAATTATGTTTGAATAAATCTGTCGAGTTTTTGTGACAGCCTACATTTAAATGTTAATTTAAAAAAAAAAATGAATTTAAATGAGTAGAAATTATGTAATTGTAACTTTGTTACTATAAAAGTGTAATTTAAAGGGATAGTTCACCCAAAAATGAAAATTTCATGTTTATCTGCTTACCCCCAGGGCATCCAAGATGTAGGTGTTTTTGTTTCTTCAGTAGAACACAAACGAAGATATTTAACTCAAACCGCTGCAGTCTGTCAGTCATATAATGACAGTCAATGGCTATCAAATTAAAGCTACCAAGTAAAAAAAAAACAAACAAAACCAAATTAAACCCTGCTACTCGTGACGATACACTAATGTCCTAAGACCTGAAACGATTGGTTTGTGCGAGAAACTGAACAGTATTTATATCATTTTTTCCCTCTGATTCACCACAACATCCATCTGTCCTGAGCACCTATGGAAAAACATGAGATATTCTCGGTTCATTTTAACCAGTTAGAGGTGTATTGTAGCTTGTACGACTTTATTCTCGTTTTCGTAGTTTATATTTAAGGCAGGTTTTGGCATTATTTTAATGACAAATGTCAAGAGTGCATTATTGTAATATGAGAGATCGGCTTGCAGCGTGCTCCCTCAGATGTTATGTGCGCGCCCTCAAACTTTGTCCTGTGTATGCGTGAATAAGTGCTTATTGTAAACAGATATGAGATACGGTGTTGAGCACCCACCGGCAGAAACAAATCGGCGGCCATTCATCAGACAGCGTGGATTTTTCAACGTGGATACTACGCCAGAGCTCGTAGACATATCACCCGCTGGACGCTGTGCATGCGCTCAGGACAGATGGATGTTGTGGTGAATCAGAGGTAAAAAATGATATAAATACTGTTCAGTTTCTCGCACAAATTGATCATTTTGTGTCTTAGGACATCAGTGTATCGTCACGAGTTGCAGGGTTTAATTTGGTTTTGTTTGTGTATGTTTTTTTTATTCTCAAAGATTTGGTAGCCATTGACTGCCATTATATAACTGACAGACTGCAACGGTTTGAGTTAAAAATCTTCGTTTGTGTTCCACTGAAGAAACAAAGTCACCTACATCTTGGATGCCCTGGGGGTAAGCCAACATGTCCTCCAATTTATACGACCGACGTAAGTCATTTTCACAAATCCTAAAAAAGTCTCTATAGAGCGTATTTAACATTAAATACGTCTCTATAGAGCGTATTCAACATATGCTCCCTTATCAGTAACAGGTATCTAGTCCAACCTTAGCATTATATGTTGGTCAATTAGTAGCGCGTTGCACTGCGAAGTGATATAATCATATAAACACAGGTTCGATACCAGAGAATGCATATGTTTTCATTGTATGTTTTTTTTTTTTTTTTTTTTTGGGTATATGCACTAGAAATCATGATTTTGCACTATTTCTGTAAGGGGTAGGTTTAGGGTGGGGTTAGATGTGGTCATTTATACAAATTACACCTAGTAAAACACGTTTAAATTACCGTGAAATCAAAATAAAAACTCATACGTCATTCCATGACGTCAGATCCAACGCAACACTGTCATTATTTTTACGACCGCTGGAGGGCGCTTAACTTTAAAACGTAAACATGGGTCGTATTTGGTCGATTCAAAAACGTACAACTGGGTCGTATTTTCTTTGAGGACAGTCTCTTAACCTATTATAGAAATGTTGTACAAACTGACTCTCATGTACATTTTACAGCATTAGTTAAGAGATTTTTTTTTTTTCCTTGAGAAAATTTGGCATTTACTGTACTTGATATATATCCAAAATAATTGAAAAAATCAAATCGTAAAATTTGTCAAAATCCAGCCCAATAGCATGAACTATTTGTATTAACACAGGCTGCCATCATGTCTCACATGTGATATTATCTGATTGTTATTACCAGTGCAGTGAATTCCCTATAATAATAGCACATTATGATTTGGCAGTATGCGAGTTGACAGAATGTTGCCTGTTATAGGCCGCTTGTAACACGTATGCAACGACCTCTCCTTGGTGATGTTTTTGCAAACAGTACAAAACACAGGTGCTGTCATTTACATAATTATTTTCCTGTACTGTCACCAAAGCCACAATACCTAATAAAACAATACCAGCATATTCAGTGAGTTTAAAAAAGTTGTTTATAGACATACGAGGTAGAACTCACAGTGCACACGGTTTGCTGAATTTACTTCTGCAAATTTACTTGTGCACACACACAGAAAGCAGAACGCAGGTTCTGTGACATCCATTAGTCTTCCTCTTTAGCCTCTGTGTCAGATCAAGAGACTCATTGGTCAAAATTGCAACCAGCAGTCCAAACAAGAGTCTGCTTCAAGACAGCTCAGAGTCTGGTAAACTTTGAAATCCCCCCCATTACTTTTCCAGCACAATAAATCAAATCTCAGGCAGTGTTGTCTTGTCAGTGACCTTTGATCTCGCACAAAAAGAGGTCAACACGGCCGACGTGAATTGTAAAAAAACGGGCTGCTATGTAAACACCATTAATTTCTCCACTGTAAGGGTTAGGGAGCTGTAGGTTGAATAAAAGAATGCCTCAGATGTCTGGAAATCTGAAGTTCTAATGGTATTTCATTCATCAAATTGTCTGGCTCGGCTAATAGCTGCTGGCATTTAAGTTTTAACTCCAAACGACTAGTTGATGACATGTTTCCCCCACACATGTGTTCTGATAATGCCGGATGAAAAATGATGTGGTATTCGATGTCTTAGCTTCCTACTCTCCTGTGTTCGCCGAGGGAAATGTTTTTTTTTCTTTCCCGTTTAGAAATTTGAGTATTACAATTTAATTAAAAGTCACAAATCTTTTAAGTCACACTTATCATGTTGTCCCCGACCGCCCTAATACACACACACACACACACACACACACACACACACACACAAGACATGAAATTCCTCCTTCAGCTACAACTGTACAAACCCCAATTTAATGACACCGATGACTAGCAGGGGGGTATTACAACTAAATGAGCTTGTTATTGTTTCCAGCCCATTACTTGCTAATGCTAGGGTAAACAAATCTGCAGGTTGCAAATAAGTTCACCTATCATGTACTTGTGAACGTGTGTGTACACAGCAGTCAGGGAGTGGGCCGGACAGAGGGTAAGTACGGGGAGGAGCGGGCTGTGAGACGGCCCTGTCTAAATATAGCCTCATGCTGCTAAACAGACGTCTTACCACCTCCTCATGTGTAATTAAGAGTCACTGTCACCTGGAGATCTACTATGCAACTTTTGCCTGGTGCATGTTGTCCCCTGTCACATCCCATATTGCTGCTTGGTGATTCAGATAGATAGATAGATAGATAGATAGATAGATAGATATTTCATTTTTATTTTATTTCATTTCATGTTATCTCATGTAATTTATTATATTCCATTTTAATTTTTGTATTTCTTTTCTTTTCTTTTCTTTTCTTTTCTTTTCTTTTCTTTTCTTTTCTTTTCTTTTCTTTTCTTTTCTTTTCTGACCCAAGTGTGTCCAAAAAAAGTTGCTTTTTATTTTATTTTATTTTATTATATTTTATTTTATTTTATTTTCAATTTCATTTTATTTTACTTATTTAAAAATAAATAAATACAATTGTATGCATTAATTTAATTGAAATGAATTGAATGAATTTATTTATTTTTATTTTTATTTAATTTTATTTTAGATTCTAACTTTATTTTTATATTGTTTAGTTTAGTTTAGTTTAGTTTGATATTTGATATTTGATATTTGATATTTTATTTTCATTTCATATGACCCGTGTGTCCAAAAAATATGTTTATTTTATTTTATTTTATTTTATTTTATTTTAGTTAATTTCATGTCATTTATTTTATTTTATTTTACATGAAATTAAATTTAATAAAAAATTAAATTAAATTAAATTAAATTAATAAAACAATACAATACAATAACACTTACATCTTTTTTGGACACACTTGGGTCATAAAATAAAATGAATATTAAAAAATAAAAAATGAAATAAAATAAATAAATGAAAATAAAATAAATTAACTGTCACTCCCATTTTTGAACATAGACGTAAAAATGCAGTATTCAAACTTTTTTTTTTTTTTATAATTCATGAACAAAAAACATTTTGTAATATGATTTTGGTGTACATTTTCCATGGTAATGCAATGTCTGATTTTAAAATGGTTTTCCAGTTATGTTTCCAGTTTTATATAATTTCTTATGATTTCTAAAGGGTGAGGCAATGAAGAAAAATGGTAAAATATCTATGTAGGAGTCTTAGACCTTTCCAACGATATATAGTTTGCCATGATTAGATTAGGATTTATTTGTAAAATGTTGAAGTAAACTTAGGTGTCCCACAGAGGGGACGGGTGACAATTAAGGGGTTAATTAAATAATTAAATAATGATTTTGTTTTATTTCATTTCATCTCATTTTTTAAAAAGTTAAATAAAATAAAATAAATTAAAAATTCAATTAAATAAAATCAAATAACAAAATAAATGACAAAATAAAAAAAAAAATACAAATTTGGACACACTTGGGTCATAAAAAGAAATTAAAAATTAAATGTATATATATATATATATATATATATATATATATATATATATATTACTGGATATCATGTAAATTAGAGGTTTAAAAATTAATTCGTTTAAAGTTTTGGGTTGGTTAAAATGTTTTACAAATATATTAATACTTCTATTACAGAATAAAATGATCAAACATGACAGTATGACAGTCTGATATTACTGTTTTTAATGTATTTTTAATCAAGTAAATGCAGTCTTAGTGAGCATAGGAGACATTTGAAAAAAATATGAATCATAATGTAATCAGTTTAACAAATATTTGTTATCCATAGACTTCATGCACATCCCCAATGTACGTGTTATCGATATTTCTTTTGTTCTGGCTGTTTCTCATCCATCGTTGTGGTTGCAACGCTCATTTCCCAAAGGACAAACCTGTAAAGGTAACTGTAACACTCGTCTAATTGTCTGAAATACCATGTCACCCCCAGCAATCTGTGCAGCTTTTTTTTCTCCACTGAGAGTACATAAAGTCCAAAAATGTTTGTATCTACTTGAAAAGAAAATCCCTCCCCCTTCTGACAAACCCCAAAACAAACGAGAAACTAAGTAGTGAGTCTCTCCTACTGTAAACCAATTGGGAAGCATTTAAAGCTCTATCCATTAGGTTTCAAATGAACATCCAGAGAGTCAGTCTATCCGTGCTCTTATTGACTGAAGATAATAAATAGTCTTTAAATTGTCCCTGAAATTGTGTCCAACGGTGATTACAACCGGAGCCATGCTGTGCCTGTGTACAATAAAGAGAGAGAGAAAGACAGAGAAGGAGTAAGAGATGTGGAGTAAGAAGGGATAAAAGTGAAAGGATACAGAGAGAGGAAGGGGGAGGAGGTGGAGAGATGTGTGTGTGCACTTTTCCTTTAATCATTGGGCTGCATGTTAAGAGCGGCCTGTGGGGGGGTGGCTGTGTATCTCAGTGTCTGTGGAAGCCCATGCGTATGGAGTGCTCTTTCACACATCTCAGTCAGGATTTCACGAGCTGTCACTCCTCTTTTGAAATCCAGTGGGGTCTCTCCCTTTGACTCCTCTCTGTCCAATAGAGCTGGAGACAAGCCTCCTTTCACAATGTCTCTATTTTGTTCTTGCGGGATTCTTCACAGAAATATTTTGCGAGGTACAAGGAAAGCGCTCTAGAACCCAATGATTGCGACGGACGCTTATCGCTCAATTAAACTACAGATTTTTGGAGATCCTTGAAAGGCCTTTAATTAAAATCCTATACATCAAAGCCAAAAAAACACTGTTTTTGCACAAAAATATTAATAATAAACAGTGTTGGACACGTTACTTTAAAGAAGTTATACTTACTAGTTACTTCTCACAAATAGTAACTGAGTTGGGAACTGAGTTACATCATTATAAAAGTAACTAATTACCAATGTTCAAATATGTCAAATAACTTGGATGCCCAATATTAAATATGGCAAATAAATAAAAGATTGTACACTAATCTACACTATGCTTTCACACCTGCACTGGTTTATTAATGTCATTGGTTCCTTTGTGGCTACTTAAATATTTTAAGTAAGTAAACTCTTTTATTTGTCTTGAAAGTAGCTGTAACTTAATAAAATCTAGTAAGTATAGCAACTAAGTAAAGATAACTAAATATTTCTAAGTAAGGTCAGCTATTGGATTTTACAGTGTGTAGATTGCTTGCTTTGTTCCAAAACAGGGATTCAAATTATTACAATGTTGCTTTTTATGCTTGGTGCGGTTTGCTTTCAAACAGCAAAGTTACTAAACTGACCAAATGAGTTACTATAAGTCACATGTGTGTAAACTGTCATCTCATTGGTCAGTTCCATGGTTTATTTTCCAGGATTCCGTATTCCGCTCAGCTGTCATCCATCAGAATGGAACAACAACAGCTTTGCAGGCATATTATTAATTTTTTTTGTAGCTGTCGTTATACTAATTTATAAATTTGAGCAGGAGTCCAGGATTCATTGGGGGAAAAAAATAAATGCACCTACTACAAATAGAGCAATAAGACGGTATTATAAATGAAAAAACGCACTTTGATTTTGAATGGCGAAGACATGCCAACACACAGACATCACAGGTTCATTTTAAGATGTATTAGCAAAACAACAAAGCTACTGCTTTTAACGGAACTGTAATTACCCATTATACATTGTAATATAGCCTGGTTTGTTGGTCTGTTGGATCGGATTGCTTTCTCACTTCAACCGAACTTCTCCAAAGTTCGTTTCCCATCTAAACTAATCCCACGAGCGGCTTTCAAATTTTAAACATCCACGTGAGACTCACGGACATGTAGGTAAATGTCCACCTCCGTAAACAAACGTCAACATTCATCAAGTTCATTGCGGCTACTTTTCGTTCTCGAAGAAAAAGCGCTGAGAGGAATATAGTCTGAATTTACCTCAGAATAACGCAATGGGAAAATTATAGTAGCGGCGCATTCATTGTCAGTAAAAGTACCGGCATTGTAATTAATTTGATTACTCGTTACTGAAAAAAGTAATTCCGTTAGTAACGCTGTTTATTTATAACGCCGTTATCTCCATCACTGATAATAAAGCATTTACATTTGTAATATATTTACATGTTTGCTGTGCAGGTATCCCACAAATGAAGTGAAATCTATGAGAAGCAGCTAGTGAGTAAGCAAGGGCGCATGCTGTTTTAGTGAGAGGAACTGCTAAGGGCCTCTATGGGGGTGAGACTTGGCTCTTTGGTATAGGAGCTTTCTATGCATTGTTAATCTTTGTGTAATGAGGAATTTAAGAGCAGGAGTGCAAACACACGTAGCATCCAGTCAGTGGCGTGTTAGCTGGGGAATAAAGCCGAGGGTAAGCCAAGGTGAAGCCAAAACTACATTGCAGTATTATTCTATGTGGCTTGGTGAGGGTTTTGCAAGTACGAGTGGTGACATCCAGACTCATTCAAGTAAAGACCCATCCGTCAATGAAAGGCAGTTGGCTTTGTTGCGAAAGAAACACTACCTAACTTAAATAATGCCATAATTGTGGCCCGCTCACTGAAGTTTTAACATATATTAATGGATTTCTTATGGCCTTTTTTTTCTGAGGAGGAGGCTCCAGTGGCATGTCTGACTCACTTATAGTGCAGAAGTTATTTTTGTTGTATATTTAGTCTCTAATTTAATATTTAATGTCTAGACTTATAAAGTGCCATTTCTGCTTTTGATGGTGGTGATGATGATGATTATTGTTTTAATTTATTCTAAATAAAATTAATAATTCAGAATATACACTATGAATGTATTTATATTATAATAGAAAGTTTATATTAAATCTATAATTTATTAATGTCTCAGCTGAGCTCATAGGGAGATTATTTATTATTATTATTATTATTATTATTATTTATCCTAAATTAAAATTACTAACCTAATTAATTAGAATATATTATTTATATATAAATTATATATTTAATATATAATATAATTTATTTATTATTATATTATAAAGGTAATACTTAATTTCTAATTTGATAATGTTTAGCCGGAGCTAATAAAAAGATATGTTGTGACATATATAAATATAAATGTGTAATTTAGGATATATACTATAATGTATTTATATTATAATAAAATGTTTATATTTAATTAATCTTTAATTTATTAATGTCTCAGCTGAGCTCATAAAGAGCTTTTTTAATTTTTATTCATTAAATTTATTTATTTATTTATTTATTCATTAATTTATTTACTATACCAAAAAATACAACCTAATACATTAGAATATATATATATATATATATATATATATATATATATATATACCATAATTTATTTATATTGTAATACAAAATTTATATTTAATTTCTAATTTAATAATGTTTTAGCCGATCTCTTAGAGGGCTATTTGTATGTTTTTTTTTGTTGTTGTTTTTTTTTTTTGTCAATGATTATTATTATTATTATTAATCCTAAATAAAAATGTGTAATTTAGGATATATACTATAATATATTTATATTGTAATACAAAGTCTATATTTTAATCTCTAATTTAATAATTATCTTAGCTGAGTTTTTATTTTTTATTTATAAAATATATTTATTTATTTATTTAGAATAATTTAGTAAATAATAATAATTTAGAACATATGCTATAATTTATTTATATTATAATAGAAAGTTTATCATTTAATAATGCCTCAGTTAAGCTCATAAAGATCTTTTTATACATGAATTGTTATTATTATTATTAGTAGTAGTAGTAGTAGTAGTAGTAGTAGTACTATTATTAATGATAATAGCAATATGCTTTAAAATAATTATTTAGAATATATACTGCAATTCATGTATTTTATAATAAAAAGTTTATATTTAGTATATAAACTCATGAAGTGCCACTTTTGCACAAGTTTAAATGATTTTTTTAATGATGATGAATTATCCTAAATAAAAAATAATAATAATAATAATAATTTTGAAAAAAAAAAAAAAAAAAATCATCAATTGTTATTATTATGATTATTATTGATAATTTGCTTTTAGAAGAGTGTAGACATAAGTTGGGGTGAGTATCAGGGCATGACCCAGGTCAGACCAAAACCTGTTCTCCAACAGCGCTTGTATTTGTGGACGGTTCACTGAAAAAAAAAATAAACAATCTGTTTTAATCTTGTGATCATCTCTATGTCAGTTCAAAAAGAAATGCCACAGCTTAATGCAGTCAATAAAAAGGCTACATGATGCCACTTGTAATAATACAAGATGGATATCCCAAGAATCTGGAGTGAGTTTAACAAAAGTGGCATTCTCCTGAGCTCAGTGTGGGCAGTCTTATTGTGTCTGGGTGCGAAGCTCCACTTTCATCTTTGTACTCACCCTCTTGGCCCGCGTTGCTTTTGGCAGTGCCAAAGAGGCTACCCATCCACTTCTGCACTCACACTGCAGAGCTGAAGAGGCAGCTGATCCTGACAGTCTTCTCGGGCTCGCATAGGCTGTGCTAGAGAGAGAAGGAGGGAGAGGAAGCTGGGCCAGGACAGCGCCTTGAGTCTCACCAGCTGCACCCTGTCTTTAAGGAGGGGATGGAGAGGCAGCTCATTGAGGCCCTGGCAAACGTTAGATCGTAAACTTTCCCCTGCCTCTCCCTTTGATTGTCCTTGGACATCTGCCTGGCCCTCCCATCAGGAATGTGTGGCAGCTGTTTGCTGCAAGTGCCTTCACCGTGTGAACTCGGGTCTGTGCACGGGCCCCGGCTTAATGAATTGAGCCAACTCTAACCAGGTCGCCTGGGACACCCGTCTGCAGTGCATAACTCTGCTGTGGGGATGACAGGCAAGTGCAGGGGGCTGGAGGCTGGGAAATGTATATTATGGAGGTTAACCATTTGCCCTCGCACTGTAATTGGCTTAAATTGTCTCGGAACTGGATTTACTTGGGTGTGTGTTTGTGTGCTCAGAGGTGTGTGTATTTATGCGAGAGGAGGGGCTTTCCAGACTCTGAAGAGCAGTGCAAAAGTTCAGTTGTGGATGAGTGCGCGCATGTGTGTGTGCGCCCACATTTGGACAGCCTTTCTTGAAGGAAAATTTCGGCTTCAATACAACTAAGGCTCTTTTGACAGCATAAACAGTGTCGATTACCGCAAAAAATAACTTTCTTTCTTTTCTTTTCTTTTTTTTTTTTTTTAAGTAAAACAGTAGTAGTAGTAGTAATAATAATAATAAAATAAAAGTATTATTATTATTATTATTATTATTATTATTAGCTTTCTCTATTTTCTCTAATTATTATTTACTATTTTTGAAAATGATCATTTAATATAAGCTTGCACAGTAATTCTTCTGTTTAAAATAATTATTTTAATATTATTATTTATTATACTATTATTAAAAATATATTTTATAACTTATTTTTTATACATTTGGTTGTTGTTTGATCTGTAACACTTTTGTGAAAAGTTTGTCAAATCTTGTACAATAATTCTTGTTAAAATGAATTACAATTATTATTGTTGTTATTATTATTATTGAACTTTTAACAGTGTTCCAAATAAAATAACAATTTGTATGAAATGTAATTCTAAAATCATTAACAATAATAAAAATAAGTAATAATTATACTATTAAAATACTATTAATTATTTAAAATTGTTAAATAATTAGTTAAAAAAACAAAACAAAATTAGTAGTAGTAGTGTTTGTTAGGTCGGTAAAGCTGTTTGTGGAAATGATAATTCAATAAAAGCTTGTACAGTAATTCTTCTCTTCATAATTATTTTAAATAATTAATAATATTTCAGTATTATTATGTACTATATTATTAATAATAATATTTTTTATAATTTATTTGTATGCATATTGTTGTTTGATCTGTAACACTTTTTGTAAAAAGTTTATAAAATCTTCTACAGTAATTCTTGTTAAAATAATTATTTGTAACAATAATAATAATAATAATAATAATAATAATAATATTAATAAACTTTTTACTGTGTTACAAATCAAATATTTTTTAGAAAATGTAATTCTAAAGTAATTAATAATAATAATAATACTATTAAAATACTATTAATTATTTAAAATAATTAAATAATAATAATAATAGTAATAATGATAATGATAATAATAATCATAATTATTATTATTATTATTATTATTATATTTTTTTTACAAACAGTGTTACAAATCAAATAACAATTTGTATAAAATTGTATTAGAAAATCATTAATAATAAAAATACTTTGCTATAATTATTTAAAATAATTAGTTAAACAACATTAATAATAATAATAATAATAATAATAATAATAATAATAATGTATAATAATCAAGATGTAAGTTGTTGTAGGGTTTATAATATAGCATTACCATGCTGACCAAGTTGTAAATTGCACATAACTTTGTACATTTTTTTTTTTTTTTTTTAATTACCAAAATCATGCATATTGTTTATATCTTTTGTCTAAACTATTGAAACATCAATTATTTTAATGTTTATAGACTGGCCTAATTGACTTTCAAAGTAAATAAGTAAGTGCCTTACTGTAACTCAGACTTATTTATTTGTTTGTTTGTTTGTTTGTTTTTTTGCTTGCTTGGTAACACTTTAGTATAGGGACCAATTCTTACTAGTTGCTTATTAGCATGCATATTACTAGCTTATTGGCTTTTTATTAGTACATATAAAGCACATATTCGACACAACTATATTATAAATCCTTAATCCTACCCAATACCTAAACTTAACAACAACCTTATTAACAATTAATAAGCAGTTTATTAGTTAATTAGGAGTTTATTGAGACAAAAGTCATAGCTAAGTTAGAATTAATAGTGAGAACTAAACCATAAAATCAGGTATGACTGTTTCTTTTAAATAAAGGAGGGTGAACTTGTATCGAACCCAGAATATAACACAAGTATTGTTTAAGTGATCTTCCCAGCTCTCACTTACATATAAGCATTAAGTCTAATGCGTCAGTCTAAGAGTAAAGCAGTTAGAGAGGATGAGAGCGAGACTCTGGAAGAGCGCCAGACTAAGTAACGGCACTCCGGTCTCTTGGAGAGCAGGCGGGGATTCTGTTAACTCACCACACCTTATCTGCTCTCACTAAGACAAGCAAGCGAGCGCTGAAGAGGCAGCGGGGATACAAAGATTAATCATGGAGCAGGCAGACACTGCAACTAATGCTTCACTGCAGGAGAGGAGCAGCTTCTGGTCGGCACAGCGTACTGTATCAAGAATGGATTAATCCACATCACAATGCATTTACAAGCGCAGACAGCTTTTTGCTTAATTGTATGGCAGGTGCTCCAATCAAAATAAAGTGCACCTGTGAACGGAAAATCAAGGATTAGTTGATGAATCTATTTGTTTGATATTAGAACAGTCATTAGATCTTTTTTTTACGGAATTATTCTAAAGTATTCATAAATTTATGTGATTGCATGACTACACATCTGTTGTTTTTTGAAGTTGCACACACCCGCCATGCAAGAAAACACTTCTTGGCGGCCCGGCATATGTTTACAACAACGCGTCGTGGGATAAAATTACAAAGGTGTGGATGCTAAGAGGATGGGGAATCCCTGATGCAATGTGGAATGCTTTGATATCTGATTGTCTTCTACTTGAAAGCATGGAAAAGGTTAAGATCGCAGTCTCAATTCATCTAAGCGTTAGTCTTAGGCAGACTTGGGGATTACAGATAACGTGGGGAGTCCTGCTTCTAAACACGCAGGCCAACAAGTCAAAGGTGCTGACAGGAGGAGAGGAATCTGGCTGTTTGTTTGAGAAGCAGGATTAAATGAAAGGTGCTATTTTCAGAGCCGTGGCTTAGCGCTTAGCGCATTTTGATATGTTGTGACATGTCGCTCATGTGGATAATGCAGGTTTGAGTCAGGCTTATTTGACTTCTGAGTCTTGTTCCACCATTCTCTCTCTCATTATGATTAAATAAAGGTGCTACTTTCAGAGCTGTATGTTCTGTTGTTCTTTATGCACAAGTTTACCACATTTTGGCACGTTAAGCCTTGGTGCTTATGTGTACAGTGCAGGTACAGTTGCATCATTTCTTGAAATCGTTCCCCTTCTTCTGACTGATATTAAAAAAAGGTGTTATATTCAGGTGCTTAGAATACATGTTTTGATATGTTGAGCCATGGTGCTAATGTGGACAGTGCAGGTTTGAGTCTGGCTCATAACTTAATTTGCCCTCCTTTTCCCTGTCATTTCCTATACTTGTCTCATTGTTTCTACCATTCTTGCTGTCATTTCATATACTTTATGGTTAAATAAAAAGGTCATTTTCCAGAGCCATCTTCTAGTTCTTAGCACTGTTGAGTCATTGTACTCATATGGATGCTGCAGGTTTGAGCCTGGCTCACATAATTTCTCTATATTGTTTCCACCATTCTCCCTGTCATTTCATATACTTAATGATTAAATAAAACTGTGCTGTTTTCAGAGCTGTGTTCCAGCCTTTATGTTGAGTCATGCTGCTCAAGTGCTGTTTTCAGAGCCATGACTTGGCATTTCTCACACATTTTCTGAAATGTTGTCCCATGGTGCTCAAGTGGATAATGTAGGTTTCGAGTCCAGCTTATGTCATTTCCTGACTTGGTTTCCCCCTTTCTGCCTGTTTCCTTTCCTCTATGCACTTTCTCAGTTTACATGTTCTGAAATGTTGAGCCATTACGCTCATGTGGAAAATATAGGTTTGAGTCCTGCTTGTATCATTTCTCAATCTCATACCAACGTTTAGTACGCACGTTCTGATATGTTGAGCCATGGTGTTCATGTAGACGACACAGGTTTGAGTCCAGCTTGTATCATTTCCTCTAATCTATGATTAAATAAAAGGTGCTGTTTTCAGAGCCATGACTTAGTGTTTAGCACACATGTTGTGATATATTAAGTTATGGTGCATGTGGATGACACAGGTTTGAGTCCAGCACTCAAATGTAATTCATTGACCTTGTTCTCCTATTATTTCCTGTGCTCTGTGGTAAAAATAAAAGGTGGTATTTTCAGAGCTGTGTCATTTAGCACACATTTTCTGATATATTGACCTATGATGCTCAAGTGGACAATGCAGGTTTTGAGTTCAACTTATGTCATTTCCTGACCTGGTCCCATCAGTCTCATTTTCCCTTTTTCTCAGTCACTTTCTTTTCTCTGGTTAAATAAAAAGTGTTATTTTCAGACCAGTGTTCTGGCACTTTTGAGCCCTGGTGATCGCATGGATGCAGCAGGTTTGAGTCTGGCTTGCAGAATTTCTCTATATTGTTTCCATTATTCTTACTGTCATTTAAAATGCTTTACAGTTAAATTTAAAGGTGCTATTTTCAGAGCTGTGTTCCACCATATGTTCTGATACGTTGAGCCATGGTGCTCATGTGGACGACACAGGTTTGAGTCCCACATGTATAATTTTTCAATTTTGTTAGCTCCTTTTCTCAGCCATTTCCTCTATGATTAAATTAAAGGTTCTATTTTCAATATTTCCATCTTCTAGTGCTTAGCACTGTTGAGCCATTGTGCTCAAGTAGACAGGTTCGAGTCCAGCTCTTGCCACAGGTTTGAGTCTGGCTCACATAATTATGCTTAACTTTTTATACTGTCTTAGTTCACATGTTCTGAAATGTTGAGTCATGATGCTCAGGTGGACAATGCAGGTTTGAGTCCGGCTCATGATCTATAATTTCCCCTGCCTGTGATACTTTATGTAGATTATACTTTATGATTTATTCAAAAGGTGCCATTTTCCAGTGCTTAGTGCACATGTTCTGATATGTTAAGCCATGGTGCACATATAGAAGATACAGGTTTGAGTCCCGCTTGTATCATTTCTCAGGGTTAGGGTTAGGGTTTGTATCTCACTCCCCTCTTTTCTTAGTCATTTTGTCAACTCTATGATTAAATAAAAGGTGCTGTTTTCAGACCAGTGTTCTAGCGCTTGTGAGCCCTGGTGATCACACGGATGCCGCAGGTTTGAATCTGGCTCGCCTAATTTGTCAATATATGTTCCTTTATTCTCCATGTCATTTCCTTTACTCTTAAAAAACATATTACGACACATTGAGCTCTATGACTTGTATCTTTATTCACATGTTTTGAAATGTTAAGCCATGATGCCATGAAATGCAGGTTTGAGTCCTGCTTGCAACATTTTTTCGATTTTTTCCTTTCCTTCTCCCTTTCATTACCTCTCCTCTATTATGAAATAATATGTGCTATTTTCGAAGCTGCGACCCAGTGCTTAGCAAAGTTTAACAGCAAAAGACAAAAAATACTATTTTCAGGAGTGCCAAATATCCTGACCTTTGCAAAATGACCCATGTGAATAGGTGCAGATGATAGCAGCTATGAATTTTATGGTTGGCATTTTTGTTTTTATATGACTCGTTTAGTAGCAGCTATGCAGATTAAAGCTTGGAGCTACAGTACTTCCCAACTTATTATAGACTTGCAAACAGAGTTTTAACATATCGCAATTGGCTTGTTTGTAAGTTGTAGCTGTTTTGTTTTATTTGAGTTCTCTGCTTCGGTCTCCGATGAGGCAATACGGCACTCTCCTTAGAGCATGATGTGTTGTTTAAAACCTAATCAGAGACTAACTAGTCCCCAGTTATTTGTTTCGGGGCCCTGACGCTTGAGAGTTCCCAGATGTTGTGGAAGGTAGGGAGTCGATTGTTTATACAGCAGCGAATCTTTTCCAAACACACACGTTCTATCAGCCTGCACGGCTATCTATCAGGGGAGGCAGAAGTTACAGTTTTTCTGAAGTCAGGCAGACACAAAAGCCCTTCGGCAGCAAATTACTACTCCCACCCCACCTGCTGAAGCCAGCGTGCTGGCGGCGCAGCGCTCAGACGTGAAACCTGCCTCCGATCGATCGGTTGTTGTTGCAGCTGGGCTCCGCTTGATGGTTTATTTAAGCGGCTCCACATGCTTGTGGAGGGGGGAAAAGCAGCTGAATACATAAAACAGGCTCTCAGAACCACTTTGTGGTCCGGGGGAAGAGTAAATGGAATAATAAAATCCAAATGGTTTCATCCTATTTTCTGGGCTCGTAAATCCGGGGAGTCACCATTTACCTTTATGATCCAACGCATGCGGAGAGAATATGTGTGTATGTGTTGCGGGGTGTGAGCGTGAGAGAGCCGGCGTGTATGTTTTGGGTGTTTTCATGGAAGGATTCACCGAAACACTGACGAGCACATATGCTTACAGGATGGGATGTTAGGTAAAAAAAAAAAAAAACATATTTCATGATTTATGTTTTAGTTTTCCTGACTAAGTTTTGGTATACCAGTCTTAGCTTATGTTTTGCCTTTCATTGTGCATCAAGCAGAAAATGTTTGATTTGAGTGCCACGGTTTTAAGGGGCCTGTAAATACTTTCACAGAAATTGCACAATGCAATATGCATTATCAAAATAAACTTTTGTGTGTGTATGCGTTATACTGTACTGGCCAGGTGATGTTTTTGTTGTAAAAAAAATTGACCATCACATAACTAATGAATTGAGGTATAACCAAAGTTGCATGACTGAGAGCACATGCCATCCAGTTCACTGGCTACTGTAATGACGTTTTTGCCAATGAAAAGACGTTCTGTCTTTTGAGACGCAGTCTTGCATGGCTCTACAGCAAAGGAGAATGCTTTTAAGCAACCGGAGTGAAGAGAAGTGTGTTTAAGAAATGTCAAATATTTGCAAAGTTTCACCTGCTTGCATGTGATGAGTCGCCTAGTTTTAAATGAGTGCAGACATAAATGCTGTTCATGTGGAATTCTTGAAAGTGGATTTTTACATAGTGGTTTTGAAATTTGAATATATGTTGTTTGTGTATATGCAGTATTAATCTAAAAGGATAGGGTAATCCTGAGAAAGAACATTTCCGCTAGCTGGGAGGATCTCTAGGCTCCATATGTTGGATAATCTGGTAGAGACCACATTTATAGAGGCACTTTATAGGCAGTCCACACACATATTTGTGTTTGGGAGTGTCTGTGTGCAGTCATCCTGCCTGTGATGACTGCTCTTGAGCTGTTGAGGCCCAGAGCTGTCAGCGGAGCGTCAAGGTCGAGTCATGACTTTCCTCACGGAGGGGTCACAAACAGCACAGTGCTCTACCCATTTCCTTCCCATGGGGCCAAGGCAAGGATGTGTCCCGGACTTCCTACTGCCACAGAAACTGAGAGGAAACCACTCAGAGGAAACATGTCACAACTTTTACTTTATCACATAGCAGAAAAGCTTTGTTCAGCTTTTTTGACATTCTCTGTTACTTATTTATTAATTTAATTTTATTCAAAATTGATTTACAAAACATTTTTTTATTTTTTTATTTTAACAAATAGATAAAATATATCTGTGTATTCAAAGTGAATTCTTTAAAAGATATCTTTTGGATGCTTTAGAGCATTTGTTTGATCACTCTCACCTTGGAAAGCTTATTTACTGTCTCTTAAAAACGTCTCACTAGAAACACACAGCACATATTTTTACTTGTCATAACAAGGTTAAACGTCATAAATTGGCCACATTTCAGGATAAGCAAAAGCCAATGCACATAAAAATTATTTTTATAGTGGAAAATATAACTTGGTCAAATGGAGTTTTATTTCTTTTGCTATTATTACAAATGAATGTAGACTTTTTCTTCTTCTTCTTCTTCTTTTTCTTCTTAAAGAATGTAATGGTACTATTTTTATATCACGGCCATACAGCACAGCAGACTCTAATTTAAATTTACAGTCCTGTTAAAAAGAACACTGCACAGCTTTGTCAAATAACTAGATGTTAAATATTACTTTCATTTCACATAAAACAATAATGGACATAAACTATAACCATTTCTAAAAGTGCAAGCTTCTTGGATTGTGTTCCGCCTTGCTATCAATTGTCAAACAGTTTCGGTTGACTTTTTGTAACACTTTGAACCAGCAAAGGTAAGTCTTGCAAAAGAGTCAGATGCTCTGATATTTGGGATATTTCTGTAAAATCCCTAGAGACGAAGCCTGCCCCAGAAAACGCTGAGGGCTGAAAAATATTATGAGAGAACCACTGTTTATGCAGACCTCAGGTTCACGGCAAAGAAACAGAAAATAGCAAATCCCCGTAAGAGCTAAACCTTCACCTATTTACAGAAATACTAGGCAGCAAGATGAAAATATGAAAATCAATGGAAAATATTTAATGTTCTGCCAGTCTAACTGGGGTTACATTGCAACTCTTTGTCCTGCATTTAGACAAAGTCTTCCATTCATTAGTAGCTATGCTGCTTCAGTTTTTTTTGTGTGTGTGTATGTGTTTCTTTCTTTCTTTCTAGGATGAAAAAGTGTGTAAAATTATATAAAAGGATATTAATATTCCAGAATCATTAGTCATCTCTCTATAGATTTCTTTTAATCATCTAGATATGTTTCTTTAATGATCTTGCAATTTCCTTTGAAAATAGTGCAAATGATTGGCAATAATGCAAGTTGTCCTATTTCTTGAGTAGCATGTCAATAGAGAAGCAAAAGGTAGTTTAGGAGGCATAAATCCAAAGCTGCCCAATATAAAAATAGCCATAACCCTGAGTTATAAGGTTATACACTTTAATGTCACATATGGGATACAGCTCACAGTAAAAGTGCAAGTTATTTCACCTTTCAAATAACTTCAGAGAAAATAGCCTCTAAGTCTTGGTAGATGATAATTATTGTTAGGTCAATTAGATGAAATGTCAGAAAGGTTCCCTAAAAATGTTCATAATCACATATTATTTTTAAGATTACTAAGGCTTACTTTAAAGTAACCACACAGTTCTTTCTTTTTCTTTCTTTTTTTCTTTCTTTCTTTCTTTCTTTCTTTCTTTCTTTCTTTCTTTCTTTCTTTCTTTCTAGTATGTAAACAGTTTTAATACCACAAGCACTGTTTGATGAATCATTGCATTTGACAAAGTTAGATATATATTTCAGCTTGCTTTCTGTGTTAAAGCAAATATTTTAATATTTGGTCCCAGTTTAGGGTGGCCTTAACTTAACTTACATAAAAAAATAAGTACAATGTGCATACTATGGTAGGTATTGGTAGGTTTAAGGGTGCATTAAGGTGTAAAGGATGGGTCAACAGTGTGATTACAAATGCAATTACTTGCAGGTATTTAAGTATTAATATATAAAGTATAAGTATACGTGAATTGTATCAAATTATTAATTTCAATGTAAGTACATAGTAGTTAAGGCCACCTAATATAAAGTGGGACCTAACATTTTACATGGGATGGACAAAAAATCTGATTTAAATTCTACCCTATCTGACGTGCTTTTAATTGAGTTCTTACTTTTTTTGTGTGTGTGTTATTGTAGTACAATTTACAGCAGATTGCTTTACAGCAAACAGCTTTACAATATTAAACATGGAGGAAAAAAAAAAAAAAAAAAAACTTCTGACCTTGATGGACTGAACAGAAGAAATGAACCACAGAAGATTTCTATGCCAAAGAAAGCAAAGCAAACTTTTCCAGAAAGTTCGCTTTGGCAAGATTCAAACTCTTCAAAAGAACTCCAAACGAACTTTGTTTGGCTTGACTTTGTTCAAAATGACATCACACCACACACATTCTTCGGTTTTGCTGGAAGTATACTGTGGTAAGGACAGTGGGAATAAATGCTGTTTAACTGGAAAATGGTAACGAAAACCTAAATCATGACTGTTTATGACAACATCTAAAATTAAAAACAATATACAATATTGTTATTATTATTAATAATAATAATGTGAAGTGAACCCTTTAAGTAATCAAGAAAACTGTATAAAATGGAAGTGCTCACAGATGTCAGCAGTTGTCAACAGTCCTGTAATACATCCAGAAGACTGGCCCCATAAACGTTTATTGTGTGTCATCACTTTTGGTACCTGTTACCTTTTTCCTCTCTTATACCACCAAGAACATCAAACCTTCCTGGATTTGTGACAGGCTCTCTAATTACCTCTGCTATTTACGGTGCTCGGCCCGTCTGTTACTGATTTCTCCATTATCTTGACAGTCAACAAACTGGTCCCATTAGAACGGCAGTGCACGAGGCTCGCCTGGGGCAGGCCTGGGCTTTGGCGACTGCAAATCGCTTCTGTATTAAAAGTCACCATGTAATAACTGCCTTCAGCTTTATCGCTGAAGTGCCTGTTTTTGAGTGAAGGGCTGGAAAAAGGAGGGCTTTTTCTTTGTACAGGCTTTATTGACTGACCCATACGTTCTGTGTGAGAACCTTTTAAGCTTCTGGAAGATGGCTTGAACCTTTTGACCAAGCCTTTTGGACTTAAAATTAAGCAACTGTCTTCTATTATTCAGATTTCAGACGTTCATACAATTATTATGTACATAATAATTAGTGCAGTTCTATTGTAGAGCAATTAGGCATAGCCAAGGACCGCTATGCTTACTGAGCAAGTCAAGAGGGAATAGCCACACACTGACCTGGAAGAAATGTGTCTTTCCAGGTCATGTCTGGACTGCACAGAGGTTCAACCCCATTTAAGAGGGCCCTATACATGTGGATGTTTAGAGTCAAGGCTGTGTCATCAAACATGACATTGCCACAGTAATATTTACTTAGCCTTATGTGGTTATCTTGTGTGCTTAAAGTAATGCTGTTTGATGTCTTAGAGGCATTGAACATTTTGACTTACAGTTGTTGTTTTTTTTTTTGTTAAACAAATCCAAAATTTGTCCTTAGTTATAAACAAGCCAAAGGCCTCTACATTCAGCCACTTAGGGACAAACGTTTGTCCCTAAAATGAAACATCAAATGAAGAAAATTTCAATTAACTCCTCTCTTTCTATAAACATGTCTCCGTGAAGACGGACAGCTTCTTGACAGCATGACATTGTTGCTGAGATGTGACTTTAGAGTAAAGGTCATTACTCCTCCTCCATGATGCCTTTACATGTCAGTCAGAAGAATGGTGTGATGTCCAATCAGGGCCTGGCATGCCTAAAGCCACAGTTATGGCTCTAGGGGTGGTCAGAAGTCGTCAGGATTGGCCGGCTGCGTGGAGGGTAAGGGAGGTCAAACCTTTGACATTTGCCGTGACACTCGCCCTCTATTTTTATGCCGAGGCCTTCTCGTGCCAATTACTTTTTTGCCCTGTATAGGGGTATCAAGTTGCAAATGTCACCGATAGAATGGACTTTGTTATTAGAAACTGTGTGTGTTTGTGTGGGTCTGCGTGCGCGCAAACACCACTATTCCCTTTGTTGACCTCTGCTGGCAATTTAGAGTTCCTTTAGTATAATCAATTAACCAACTTTATGGTATATACAGCAAAAAAAAAAAAAAGTAAAAATAATGACAGAAAAACACTGTTGACATTGCTGAGCTTGGCTACAGATGTCTGGAGAGATCAGTGTGACACTATGGTGGACGAAATTCTCACTAGATTCTTGTATATAGTAATGAGCCAAACAAGGTCGACCAGTCAGTAAACTTTGGCTCAGATTTCACTGCTTAACAAGCTCTTGCACTATGAATGTCATACTGGGATTGGATATGAGCATGTGCTTTCTCTGAACTTCTGTGTCAGACATTTTGCTTTATGTTTCTTAAGCTTTATATCAGTTCTATAGATTTATTTGCATGCATATGTGACCCTGGACCACAAAACCTTAAGTAGCACGGGTATATTTGTAGCGATAGCCAAAAATACATTGTATGGGTCAAAATTATCGATTTTTCTTTTATGCCAAAAATCGTTAGGATATTAAGAAAAGATTGATATAATAAATATATCGAAACTTAATTTTTGATTTGTAATATGCATTGCTAAGAACTTAATTTGGACAACTTCAAAGGCGTTTTTCTCAATATTTAGATTTTCAAATAGTTGTATCTCAGCCAAATATTGTCCTATCCTAACAAACCATACAACGTTTGTATCAGCTTTTAGATGATTTATAAATCTCAATAAAAAAATAAAAAAAAAAACTTATGACTGGTTTTGTGGTCCAGGGTTACAATATGAAAAGTGAAAAAAGCAGCATTTCTTTCTGGTCCTCAAATCTGAAGGGCTGAGATAAGTGTGATATTCTAGTGATATACTAGCTGTATTTCTCACAGCGAGTGTCATGGCAGACGCCCAAATCTATTACAATTGTATTAATTGTATTGTTTTGTGTCACGGAATGTAGTTTTAAGAGTTTTTTTTTAGGTAAGAGTGTACTTGTTTAGACTTCAAATTTGCGGCATGTTAATAAATATAACGTCTATTTGCTTCTGCATTTTCGAAAATGTGAGCTTAAAACCTAATGTTTTATTGTGAATATGACACTGAGCTGAAGAATGAATGCTGTATCAGATGCAGGTTGCTTAGTCCACCTCTCATAATACAGTGAGCTTTTAATACAGTAATACAATAAGCTTTTAATGAAGCAACTCTCAGTGTTCCTTTGTTACTAGTTCTAAAGTGACATTTTCGATTTAGTAACAAAGGCTTGGGCTCAGCTGTTAAACTGTTGACTTGCGTCCATGAATCCATGGCGGTAGGAAGTAGTTTCTAAAGACACTCTGTTGTTGTTTCTTGTGTATTTACACACTTGTATAAACACAATATCACACTCATAGTTGTAGACATATTTCACTGCTACTTGTGTGATATTATTGGGTGCCGATTGCTTGACTTTGTGTGACTCTTTGTTTTCAGTCTGAAGGTTTCCTCTCTTTCGGTTACTTTTTTTTTATAGGACGTACCACAGTCAGGCCAATAAAGACAGATCCTCCACTTCAAAAAATAAAACCAAGTGCAATAGGTAAAACAGTGGTATTGGATCCTTCTATTGAATGACTTTGAGATTTTATGTAGCCCTCTGGGTAGATGAAGTGTTACGGACTATACAGCCATTGTGTTTAACAGAGCAGGCATAAAAACAAAATTGCTAAAAGGTGCGGTGGAGAGCACATCATTTGAAGTTACCGTGCAGAACACGAGCATCCACAATCAGTTTTTTGCAAATTTCAGCTGAACTGATCGACCATACATTTTGTTAATAGGTCATGTAGTCGAGTAACACAAGTGCACACACATTATGGCACATAAAAGCTGCCCAGAGGGAGAGAAGCTTAAAACCTCAAAGTTGAACAATATCTTAAGTATTACACAGAGAACCTGGGGGGAAAAGGCCAAAGGGTCATGTGTTTTGTGTCACTTTTAAAACTCTAACTTAATGGTTGCTGTGTTTCTTCTTCAAAGTATCAACTTGTTTTATCTTTCCTGAAAGAGTTTTTTGTTGTTTTTAAGGCGAGAAATTCCTAAGATGAACTGTTTCAGATGTTAACATAATTCACCTGTCCCTTAGGGAAAGGATTGCGTTTTAGTGACGGGTTGATTGTGTCAATATTCAGCTGGTTTTGAATGACTCCCTATGGCACTGATGCCTGAAAATATGGATTTTTCATCGTCACTACTGCATTGACTCACTAAGGCGCTGGAAACAGTCACTGATCCCTGAGAGATATGTAACAGATTTGTTTTAATTAAGTGTGCAAACAAAAGAGAAATTGGATCGTTGACTGAAACACTGGAACTGGAACAATAAAGCCACTAATTGCTGCTACTTTTTTTTTTCTCTCCCAACCTGAATCGATAGCCATTGCTCAGCTGTACACAGTTCAGGCAGCACAGTAAAACAGACTGAAAAGCAGAATTAATCAAAAGTGTGAGAGCTTCCACAATTTGACTGATGTGCACTGAAGCACATCTAGATAAATATAAATAAGTATTACATAACTGCAATAAAGTGTACGCTGTTTAAACTCTCATTTTTTGTACTACAATGTGCTGTGTAGCTACTATGCGGACGTCCTGAACAAGGTGCCGCCGAACTCCCCTCTCTGGCTAACGTTGCTAAACTACAAAACCCAGCAAAATAAAACACTCAAAGGATTAGAACAATTTAGAAAGCACACCCCCATCCTTTCAAATGTGCTTTCTTTTGCGCCGCGGCTATTTCTCCGCACCCAGCATGGGCTCCGCTTTGTGGCTTTTAATAACTTGCCTTTCTTAGCCACTACCCCCTGAGACACATTTTTTTTTTTCAACATTTCTATCTCTCCCCCTCACTTTATTTGTGCCGCCCTGTTTCTACCTACTAGCAGCTGCAAGGAGGAGCGAGGCCCATGCAGCAGAGGCGGCAGCAGCAAATTTCTTCCAGTTGCTCGACGCGCTAATCCTCCCCTTTTCTTCGCAGCTCAACCATTATATTGCAGTTTCATTGACTGGGAGGTGTTGTGTTGCAGTGGAATCAATAGCTGAGGGGATCCCAGCCCAACGATTAGCTTGTCAGTCAGGCCTGTGCAGTGGGAAGGGAGGGGAGGCAGCGTAAATCCTGGAATACCAGGGGCCACCAGCATAGAGAGGCAGGAATGCTGAGAGCCGTTGAGTGCTCCGCACCACCTGTTGTGGAAGGCAACATGTGCCGTATGTATTAACCTTTCTGCTACTGTGGTTTAACCACTGGCCACTACAAGGCCAGCACCCCAATCCGGGGTGAAACATGTCACACACAAGTACACAAGTACACATGTACACGCTTTCACACTCACACAGTCATAACATCGCACCAGGACATCATATTCTGCATGTTTTGGAGATTAAGAAATGTACGTTCGTATTTTATGCATGTTAGCATTTTTGCAACTGTTACGGATTTATTGTGCCTTGATAACTGTTATTTTACAGTCACGCTTCTGTTAAAGGGCTAGTTCACTCCAAAATTAAAATTCTGTCATTATTTGTTCACCCCCTTGTCATTCCAAACCCAGAAGACCTTTGATATTCTTCGGAACACAAATGAAGGTATTTTTGATCAAATCTGAGTGCTTTCTGAGCCTGCATAGACAGCAATGGAACCATCACGTTGAAGGCCCAGAAAGGTAGTAAGGACATTGATAAAATAGTCCATAGACATCAATAGTTCAACTGTAATGTTACGAAGCTACGAGAATACTTTTTGTGCACAAAGAAAACAAAAAGAGTGATTTAATGCAACAATTTCTTCTCTTCTGTGTCAGTCTTAAACGTGCATTCTCATTATTGGTTGTTCTTATATAAATTATTCTTATATTAGTTATTCTTATATGTGACCCTGGACCACAAAACCAGTCATTAAGGGGCCAGTTTTTATTTATTTATTTATTTTTTTTTATTTTTTTTATACATCATCTGAAAGCTGAATAAATATGTTAGGTTTGTTAGGATAAGACAGTATTTGGCCAAGATACAACTATTTGATAATCTGTAATCTGAGGTTGCAAATAAATGTAAATATTGAGAAAATCACCTTTAAAATTGTCCTTAGTTCTTAGCAATGCATATTACTAATCAAAAATTAAGTTTTGATATATTTGTCATAGGAAATTTGCTAAATATTTTCATGGAACATGATCTTTACTTAGAATCCTAATGATTTTTGTCATAAAAGAAAAATGTATAATTTTGACCCATACAATGTATTGTTGGCTATTGCTACAGATATAACCATGCTACCTATGACTGGTTTTGTGGTCAAGGTTCACATATAAGTTGTTCTCGTTACTCTTATATAAAACCGTTATTTTAGTTGTCTATGTGAGCAAAAAGTATTCTCGTGGCTTAATAATATTATGGTTGAACCACTGAATGAATGAATACCATGGACTATTTTAAAGATGTCCTTGCTATCTTTCTGGGCTTTGAATGTTGTAGTCCCGTTGCTGTCTATGCAGGGTCAGAAAGCTCTTGGATTTAATCAAAAATATCTTTAATTTGTGTTCCAAAGATGAACAAAGGACTTACAGGTTTGGAATAACATGAGGGTGAGTAATTAATGAGAGACTTTTTATTTTTGGGTGAATTAACCCTCTAATATTTCTGAATAGGCACATCCATTATACAAGCTCAAATATTTCCACCATTATTACCCAGGAAAACACATTCCTCAGTTGTGGGCCATGTTGGACTTTATACAAAAGTTCATTCTGGTCATTAAGCCTGATGGGTCGAGCAGCGTTCCTAGAGTGCTGCTATAACAATCTAACGGCAGGGATTCTGCAGAATTGCAGGAAAGCAATTTTTTTTTTTTTTTTAACATTCTGAAGTGTGTTATTTATTCATTATTTATTAAAAACCAAAAGCCAAGAGCATGACATCAGTGCTATTGAATCATGCACTTAACCGATTCATTCCAAAATGCTGATTCAATCGTTGAGGAACAAAAGAAGTGAGTCACTGAATTATTCACTCAACCAATTTGTTCCAAACCACTGATTCTTTCAGGAACTTTTCATTGAATCATTTACCTAATCATTTTGTTCAAAAACATTGAATCATTTGGAAAACACCTCTGCAGTGGGTTGCAGAGGTTCTGCTGCAGCATTGTTTAGAACTGTTTTCATTGGTCAAGCAAAAACAGACAGCAACTGGCCATTTCGTTTTATAAAACCTTTGTACAATAATGCTGGCTCTCAGAAACAACTCAAGCCATCAGTGCTAAATAATGTGTCATTTTTAAATTAGTAACAGATGATTGAATACATCTAGCAGTGGCGGATCCTAAATTTGTGGAGTAACAAAGTAGTTTCACATAGTTTTTGGGATTATCATTAAGGCCCTGTTTACGCTAATGAGTTTTCATTTTAAAATGCTGATCCTTGTCTATACTGGCATTTTCACTGCGTTTCAGAAACTATCTTGTCCAAACTACACCAAAAATGCTTACAACATAACCATTCATAATGAGCATGATGTTATTGTTTACATGGTCGAATGTTGGCAGCCACGGCATTTCAAAAGTCTCCGTTTTGGTCCGTTTACACTGAAACAGGGTCAGCAGCATTTTTTCGAAAGTCTGAGTAGTGTAAATGACAGGCATAACCATAGCAAAAGTTATGCATTTTAAAACGAAAACACACTAGTGTAAACGTAGCCTTACATAATGTTTACTGAATACCCAACTATAGTGCACTCTTGCTGGTGCGATCTTGCATTAATAAGGGGTAACTGGCTTTTAAATGTCTAACTTTTGAGTCAAACATCAGAGATAAACCCCTTGAAACAACTAGCTGGCTGCTATTTCAAAATGCATATGTCATGATGTTTGAATGATTGATGCAGATAAAGACAACATTCTGTTTTCTTTTCTGGTTACCTTTTTATATTTTAACTAAAAGGTTTGTTTTTTCCATCTTAGGTTATCATTAGTTTATTGCTTTTGTTGTTGTTGTTGTCCATTATTATGATAGACATCTTTTGCTGAGTCAGACCCATTCAGACATCCCAGTCTTTGTACTGAATGATCCTCTGAGCTTACAAATCAGGGTGGACAGGAGCGTGGCTTCAGCCTCCACATGAGATCGGTGTCACTGACAGTGTGAGTGAATGCATATGTGAGGCACTTACGTACGTGCTTTTCTGCCTGGCAGCCTGTGTGCTACCCTCTTAACATGATACCCCGTGCTACTGAAAGTTGACCTCACCTTAAAAAAGCACACTCTGACCCAAATCACTTTGTTTTTCTTTAGATCTATGACTTATTCATCATTTGACCCTTTGAATAAATGATGGCAGGTTTTAAATACACAGTGTCCATATGTCTACCCTTTCAGGAAGGTCAAAGATTTTTAAATGTGACTGACTATTCAAAAAGGTGACTGAGTCAGTAAATATATTAAACGTACTTTTTATTTAAAGTTGCAATATACATATAATATATTAGAAACAACAGCATTAAAAAGTGCTTATAAACAGTATACAGAACTATTCTAAAATGTAAATTATATTTTATATTTTAGCATGGTAATGGATATGACAATGTTAATGTATTTGGTATTGGCGGAACAAATTTGCTAAGCTGCTGAATTGTTGCAACTGTTGTTGTTGTTGTTGTTGTTGTTGTAGATTATTGCTGCTGCTGTTGCCACAAAGCAAGTGTAGGAACTTGCTACTGTCACTACATTCGCTGGTACAGTGTCGTGAGTATTTAACATACTGCTGGTGCAAAAATAGCATACTGTATATAATAACCTGTAGCAGATCTAAACAGGTGGAGCTGGGGAGGTGGAGGGTTTCGGAGGAACTCTGAAAGCGCACTGCGAAATGCTGAATGCTAACCAGGCAATTAAATGTAAAGCAGCAAGCTCATTGGCTGCGTATTCAACATGAACCAAGTAGTTTACCACTGTAAATATCATCAGTTTGCGCTAAGGACCCATCAGCCTGCACCATCTAGAGTCTCATGGTCAAACTTTGTTTGTTTGTTTGTTTTTAAGTAGAAAACAAGAATGAAATATACCAAACAAAGTTAGACGGCTTCAGTTTTCCTCAATTTTTTATGTATTGTTATTTTTTGAAACTGGGCATGGAAGACTTTTTTTTGCAAGACTTTATTCTATGTCATTAAGCTTGTCTCTTCTGCCATGTGTGTCCTTAAAACTGGCTAATTTCAAAGTCCCATCTGAGAGGACGAGCAGCCATCTGACGGCTGGAATTAATGAGCGGGGACCTGCAGTGGGTTGGCAGGTAGCGGGGGCACATGGAACAATGAGGCCTGTTGCTTGTAATCACTTGAAGCTGCTGTCATTAGTGTAGGCCTGATGCAGGACCAGCGTGGGCTCAGCGCAGAGAGGGCCAGGCAGGAAGTGTTGGCCAGCTGCTGCCAAGCTGTCATCAGGAGGGCAGACTGCTGAGGTGGGGTTGGGCGTGGTGGGGGGGCTGAGGGCGCCGTTGCAGGAGCCGCTGGAGTCAAGGGCAGAACGCAGTGTCCTCATGATTAGTGTCTGTTGTGTGAGAATGTGTATGTGTCTGTATGTTGCGATGGTGTGATTTCATTGTGGCACTAGGCCACATTTTATATGTGTGAGATCGCTGATCAACACTTATTCTGTTGGCAACCATGCAGAGACAAAATGGACCACCTCCTGTTGGAACACAACCTTTTTAGGTTCTGGTGAAATGTTTGTGGTACGTAATCTCTGTGTCTGTTATATTCATGAGCAAGTTTTTATCAAGGTGATACTTGTAGGCTGCTCCATAAGAATACTGCAAATGCCATGATCTTTCCATGACTGACATCCAAAGTGTGAACTATGTATACACAACACAGAGATCCTGTGACCGAAAGACATGAACTTATTTGTGTGTCAGCAACCTTCCACTCACCCATGTCTATATTAGACACCTTATCCGGATGAACATCATTTTTCAATGCCCTCCTCAGTACTGGCTTAACTATGTTGATGTAAAAATGCTAAAATATAATAAATAAAGTTACAAATAGAATAAAATAAATTAAAATTGAAACATTTTATATAAAAAAAGTATATATATATATATATATATATATATATATATATATATATATTTATACAACCGTTCTTTCTGGTCCTCAAATCTGATTGGCTGAGGGGAGTGCAATATTCTAGTGATATTGGAACTCCAACCGTTTCACTCCATTAGTGGTATTTCTCACAAGAAGTGTCATGGCAGACTCCCAAATAATATTGTTTTTGTGTCATGGAATGTAGTTTTAAGAGTTTTTTTTAAAGATGCTGGCAGAATGCTAGAGATAATGTGCCTAACTGATGAAAATAACTGTAATTTTTACCCATTCGGTCAAAAAGTTTACATACCCTTGAATCTTAATACTGTGTGTTGTTTCCTGGATGATCCACAACTGCTTTTATGTTTTGTGATAGTTGTTCATGAGTCTCTTGTTTGTCCTGAGCAGGTCAACTGCCTGCTGTTTTCCATTCTTTGTTTTTCCTGCATCTTCTGCATATTTGAACTCTTTTCAAAGGTGACTATGATTTTGTGATCCAATTTTCACACTAAGAACAATTCAGGGACTCATACATAACTATTACAAAAGGTGAAACATATAGAAAATGTATTGTTTACAGATCATATATATATTTTTTTTTTCATTTAGTATTGACTTCAGAAGCTACATAAATACTTATGTTTCCCAGAAGACAAAATAAGTCAAATTTAACCTAATCATCCACTTCAAAAAGTTTATACCCCATGGCTCTTAATGCATTGTGTTACTTTCTTGAGCATCAGCGAATGTTTTCATTTGTAATAGTTAAATATGAGTCCTTCAGTTGTCTTCACTTTAAAAAGATGTATCTCAAAATCATACAGTCACTTTTAGAACGTGTTCAAACAGCAGAAAGTTGAACTGTTCAGGACAAACAAGGGACTCATGAACAGCTAACACAAAACATAAAAACAGCTATGGATCATCCAACTAACCTAACAGCACAGTATTAAGGTTCAAGGGTATGTAAACTTTTGAATGTAGTCATTTTTGTAAAATTCAGTTCTTATTTTGCTTTGTAGTTTAAACTGTTAAGTGAAACATTATTCAGGACAGCACTAAATAAATAGTAACATGCAAATTTTGTGATCCGTCTTATTTTGTCAAAATTATGAACACTTTGTGAGCATATACAACATATATGAGCGCAACTGTATATACACACAAAATAAATTATTAAAAACTATTTTATACTTCTATATTATTATATTATTAGTGCAACATATACCTGTGTGTCTTTGCAAGAATAGTAATAATACTAGTCAATTTTGACCTTTTTGGGACATTTATTTTATTTTATTTATTTATTAAGAAACAATACTATAAATCAGACAAAATAAAGTTTTTTTGTCTTTGTTTTTTTGTTTTTGGAAAATCTAAAAATGCTGAAAGTTTTCTGTGAGGGGTAGGTTTAGGGGAATGGGTAAGGGTAAGGTTAGGGTAAGGGCATAGAAAATATAGTAGAGTACCATTCAGTACAGTATTAAAACCATAATGCATGTCCCCTATAAAGCATGGAAACACAATATTTGTGTGTGTATTAAAAATCAATGTATTATTAGACATCTGAAACAGCACAGTATATACCATAGAAATCTGTGCATGTCCTATATGTCCTCTTAATATATTGGGACAGGGCTAAGCTGGTCTCTTAAGAGTCCTTATGGAAAGGTCTGGGAGAATGTTGGAGGTTCTAAGGAGAAAACCTCCTCAAGAGGAAAAACATAGCAGCGTGTTAAGTTATTAAGCCCCACTTTGGGCAGTGTGTGTGAAACAAGCTCCCACAAGGGTGGGTGAGAATCCCTTAACTCACATTACCCCTCCCCTTAGCTTTGTCTCTTTTTCAGGACTAGGTTAGAAGGGTCACCCTCTTCATGTGGATAGGTCCTTTGGCCCAATTACGCTGCTACAGTGCTCAATTAGCCACAATCCCTTCTTTTCAAGGTGATGTTTGAAAGGGCTTTACATTTTTTAAGGTCTAAAGAAAGAGCGGGGACCCCCAAAGTGAGATGAAATTAGGGACATAAACGGAGGCTCAACCTAAATCATTGTCTGTGAAGTGCTTGATGTCCTCAAATATTCATACACTTCTCTCGCTCTTTATCTCTTTGTCTTCCTTACTTTAAATATCGAAGATGGATTTTTCATATCTCAAAAACATTTTAAAAAAGAAATATTTGCTGTAATGTCCTTGAGGTTTGTTATTCCAAAAATTACTGTGATATTTTCTTTCCTGTGCCAGTAGCATTCACCAGCATAAAATCGATAAATGGGAGATGACAAGTGTTCTCTGAGTCCGCTTCTGAGGTGTCTGGTTAAAGAAGGTAGTTTAGGCACCCAAGCAAGGTCACTAGGCTCAATTAATTGTGCAATTAACGATATAATAGCAATATGGAGCGAGGCAGAAAATGTATTGTTAAACAGCAGGAGGTGTACAGTCATTGGCAGAGCGCCCGCTGAAGGCCTGAGCTGGGGTTGGCATCCTCAGGGTTACATGGTCAGGCTCTTAACCACATACCTTCCTCAAAAACAATAAGTAACTTTCTGAGGTGCATTTGGAAGCATAAACTTTGATGGAAACTCTGCTGGCTGTATGGCATTAGATTCATGGCGAAGAACCAAGCTTACTCTTTTTCTACACACACACACACACACACACACACACACACACAGAAACACATTCACGCCCCGAGCAAGGTCCAAAAACCTCTGTGTCTGCCCATCCATCTCTCTGTGTTGGCTGCAGTGTTCAATGACTCACCTGCCAAACTTTTTGTCCTCTTGTACTGTAAAACCCCGCACCAGATGTAACAGAAACCCACTATTCATGTGTCAGATGTTACTAAACTGCATTGTGAAAATGACATCTCGTTATCTTGCAAAAGAATTATAATGACTGTAAGGACTCCTGTTTTCTTTCTGCAGAAGAACAGATCTTGAGAAATGTTCAGCTTGGGATAGAATCGGGTGATGTTTCAAAGCTAAAAGAAGAACAAAAGTTGGATCCCTGTCAGACTTGATCTCCAGATCAGGTATATAGTGTGATTTAAAATAATATTGGGGGATTTATGACATCCTTTTAATATTTTACTGATATTTTCCCACCGTCTATATGTATTGGAGATATAAGTGACCTAAGGCTTTTAAAGAATCCGTGTATGGTATATTTTGCAGTGGTTAATCTTTTATTGCTCTCATGTGTGTTGATCTGTGCGGCTTATACTTCTTGCTTTTTACAGGCTGGCTCGTCTGTCTCATCGGAAGCAACACATGTGAACAGACGGTTAGCAGCATGGCTTAAAAAAGGAAAGAAAAATCTTACATGCTTAACACTTAACTTGCATTCTGTTGTTTCTGTGCCCTGGTGGGAAATTAGCTGTCTATGACAATAGTCAATATATCATTCCTGCTGTAAAAGTAAAAGCTGCTGTTATCAGAGCTGTGTTGTCTGCTTGTAATTTCACAACAAAAGCACAACATGTTGTTTTCAAACAGAAGGATCTTTAGTTACATATTGCAGTCATTCTATGAAATATGCCTTTTTTTCAGTTAGATCTGTAGGACTATATAAGCTTCTTGTTTTCTATGTCATTTAAAGTGACAGTTTACCAATTTGAGGAAAATACTGTAAGTAGTGTGAAATGAGGTACAAACTTATAAACACAAAAAAACACAGCTTCCATTTGTTTGTATGAACTAACAATGAAAAACACTCTTACAAAAACATTTATTAATCTTAGTTCATGTCCATTTAAACATTTATACATTATTGTGCATATATTATTAAAATCAAAAACTGTATCTGTATTTAATATTTTATGGATTTAAGTTGACATTAACTAAGTAGAATTGTTTAGAAGAATAAAATGTAAATAATAAGTATTTAAATAATACAAAAAGAATGAATGAATCAATCAATCAATCAATCAATCAGTAAATGAATGAATGAATAAATAATTGCAGATTAAATAACAAAATAGACTTGAATGTTCACATACACTACCAGTCAGAAGTTTTTGAACAGTAAGATTCTCTTCTGCTCAGCAAGCCTGCATTTATTTGATCCAAATACAGCAAAAGCAGTAATATTGTGATTTTTTTTTTTTTTACTATTTAAAATAACTGCTTTCTGTTCGACTATAATGTAATTTATTAAATTTTCAACATCATTACTCGGGTCTTCAGTGTCACCTGATTTTTCAGAAATCATTTTAATATGCTGATTTGCTGTTCAAGAAACTTTTTTTTTATTGTTTTTATTATTATTATTATTATTATTATTATTATTTATTTATTTTAGGATTCTTTGATGAAGTTTTTGCTGTACTTTGGATCAAATAAATGCAGGCTTGGTGACTTCTTAAAAAAAAACATTCAAAATCTTACTGTTCATAAACTTTTGACTGGTAGTGTATATATTTTGCAGGCTGGACCTTTGCCTTGACATAGAAATATTAAATATATTTAACATTTAATAAATGAGGTAAAACGCTTGGTGCAAACCTCACTGGAATGTTTTCAAAGTAATTAGTGCCAAATGCAGTGTTATTACTCTTTTAAAACTGATTTTCAAAACACACCATAAACATACAGCAGAAATTGCTGATGTTAGTGTATTACAGTCTGACTCACATAGTTTAATTTTAGTTTTTATCACATCCATCTAGTAGTTATAATAATAAACACCTCATCTTCTCAAACTTTATACTATTAATCTCCTAATTTCGTAATTAGAAACTCATACTTGGCATTTTAGTAGATGTCATCAAAGCCTTTATTGTGACTACAGTGATATATAACATTTATATGTCTGTGGTTGGGTGCTGGATAAGATCCCCATGTGCTTTGTAATCCTGGCAGCATATGTCTTCTGGTTACATTCTATTACAGGTGTCTAACTACCTCCATATTACAACTGTCACTGTTATTCTTATAGGAGTGGCATGCAGTTAACCCAAAATCAAAGCCTGTAATTTGTGGCTGATGGTGCACTTTGAGATCAGGCCAATCTCACTGCTCCAGGCGTCTATGAGCGAGACTTGATTAGGCCAAATTACATATGGGAGCTAGTGCTGTAACCACAGCTCTGTTCAGGGTGAAAGTGAGTGAGTATGTGGGCTTTGGGTGTGGTGTATGTGCGCATTGCCTCGTGATTTATGCACTTTCATATGCAAAGCAAAAGCCCAGTATGCTATTTAGTTACTTGTTTAGATTGTTGACTCGTAATGTTTTATCAATTTGCTACATTTACTTATTTGATAAGTAGCCATGTTTGCCATATGTACACCCCCCCCCCCCCCCCCCCGAAATCACTGCGGTGAGAGGAACAACTGTTTTGAATCTCGAGTCAACCCCAGCTCCCTGTTTTATCTGCGTAACAAGTGCCGTCAAAAGCCTAGGGGTAAACGCGGCAGATTGTATCAGAGCTCTGGTGCAGATGAGAGGGTGGAAGCAGGTGGGGGGAACGGACAGAATCTGGGCCTGGACTCCGGCCATGTGGCTTTCTTAACACTACCACACAACATGCACACGGCAAACTTGGTCAGACATAGATTAGATGCATTGCTGCAAGTTTTCAAAAGTGATATCATGTCACGTTTCATTTATTTTTATAGCACTTTCGCATATTTCTGTTTCAAAGCAGCATATAGAGATGAACTAGCAGTCTTTACAAGTAGAAATATGTTCATCTACTTAAACTAGCAAACTCTGCTTTGTACCTTCAAATGTGACCCTGGACCACAAAACCAGTCATAAGTCGCTGGGGTTTATTTGTAGCAGTAGCCAAAATTGTATGGGTCAAAATTATTGATTTTTCTTTTATGCCATAAATCATTAGGACAACAAGTAAAAGACATGTTCCATGAAGATATTTTGTAAATTTCTGAAAGTAATATGGATTGCTAGAACTTTATTTGGACAATTCTAAAGGTGATTTTCTCAATATTTGTATTTTTTTGCACACTCAGATTACAGATTTTCAAATAGTTGTATCTCAGCCAATATTGTCCAATCATAACAAACCATACATTAATGGAAAGCTTATTTATTCAGATTTCAGATTATGTATACATCTTATGACTGGTTTGTGTGCACTGCCTTGTGATTTACGCACATTCATATGCAAAGCAAAAGTCCGGTATGCTATTTAGTTACTTGTTTAGATTGTTGACTCGTAATGTTTTATCAATTTGTTACCCCCCCCCCCCCCCCCCCCCCGAAATCACTGCGGTGAAAGGTTTTGTGGTCCAGGGTCACAAATGTACAAATAATAATGGCAGAGCCATGGCCTTGTGGGAAGCCATATAGCGCAGCTGTGGCTTAGGCTAACTGAGTTCACATGTTGAATCAGAGTTCAAAAACCATGGCCAATACTCATATATGGATGACGCACAGAAACATGCATAACACTGAAAAACATAGCTTACAATAATATAATAATATTTTATTGAAACAAACTGTTTCAATACCTCATCACATGACAAAAACAAGATGCAAAATACGTACCAATAAGCAGTGTTGGGGGTAACGCATTACAAGCACAAGAAACTAGTTACTAGTTACTTTTTAAAAATAATAATAATAATAACGGTAGTTATTTTTCATTTCCTTGATGTATTTAAGCCCATTTTATTAACCAACATCTTTGCTGCTGACCGTTATTGATCCAATTTAACCATACTAATAAGCAAAACTTACATTTTTCTTATTGATGAAGTGTTGAACTTCCTTTTCCTGCATTATACGCGAATAAATCGTGCTATTCACGCTTAGTTGGACGCTTGAACATTTTGAGTTTACTCGCTTTATTCGCGTGTGAAATTTGCTTCATTCGCACGTAAAATAGGGTATATGTCGGACGTCACCTGACCAAACACGCCAAAGTTCAGATTTTCAAACTTGTGCGATTCACGTGAATCAAACATTATGTGTGTCAAATGCCCGAAGCGCTTAATTTGTGTGAATCGCACCGCAGTATGTCGCATCTTTGCATTGACTTAACATGTAAATCACTTAAACTTAACACTTCATTCGCTGTGAAAAACATGACTCACAATGAAAGAGTTCAAAGATTTGAGATTGAAAAACAAGCTAAAAGGACATGCTTACGGTTACGCCACAATCACTTTTGTTCATACTGCCGGGTAAGTTTAGGTGTATCCAGATGGTACGTTATTTTAAAATGTCACGGAGCATTAGAGTTATAGCACCACTCAAGCCAGAACTGTGGTGACATGTACAAAACCAATGTCACATAAAACATACTATAAGTACGTTCATCTATTCTGGGGGGGGGGGAAAGAACTATTTTAACACCACTAAGTGGACATTTCACATAGAATATGTCACAATATGTTTTTATATTGTTACAATATTATTATTATTATTATTTTACAATGTAATTCAAAAATTCATTATATTGTCATGTTTCATGGTGTATTTAAAATTTGATAGCTTACGTTTTACACTCAAAAACAACCCAGCACTGGGTGAAATATGGTTTTGACCCAGTGGTTTGGTCAGCTATTACTATATTTATTGCTTAAAATGAACCTAACATAGATTGGAAGGTAGTATTTATTAATATGTTCAGTAAATAAACATTTTTTGAATACATAATACATAACAAATACATAACAATTAAGTAATATTGCTTATTAATAAATGTTCACTTAGTAAATTTTAATAAATGTTGATTATTGCTGATGCCTCTAGTATTTATGTGTCTGATGTTTTATTTACAACCTATTTGGGTTCATTTTAAGCCAGTCATGTAGTAATTTGTGAGCAATAGTTGAGTTAAATAAAACTTTGCAAATGGTCAACACATCCAGAATCGGGATTGTATTTAACCCAGTATTTTTAGAGTGTAACTTTTACATATTAGAAACGATATATAAGAAGATTTTAAATGATTCAATTGATGTTTTAGTGTTTATACTTGTTCTAAATTAAGTCAGCTGCGAAGGTAAAAATGATATGCACTTCTCTTGGGATTATGTTTAGATGAGGATATGATTTCCCAAAAGATTAATTATATTCTAAATAAGTCTGTACTTTTAAACTGTATTATTTTCCACTTTATTGATAAGTTCGAAAGCTCAGGGGGATAAGCAGTGCTTCTAAGGAAGCCCCCTCTTGACACACACACACACACACGCACACACACCTTTCACATCCCATCTCTTCTTGAGGAATTAGAGAAGAGACAAAAGGCTGAACATTCTTTAAGTCCCGTTGGGCGGTGAATAGGAACGTTTCACGTGTCAGAGGAGTGGTGTTTCCTATAGATTCATTAGCCTCTTCATCCCCCCTCTCCCGCTTCTCCCTCCTTCCTTGCCTGGGCCCCTTTCACTTTCTGTCACTTTTCTCTCTCACCCTCTCGCTCCCCCAGCTTTTTCTTTTTGTTTGCTGTCTACAAGAGGGTTTTTAGCACAAGCAGTGTTTGTAATTAGCTCCTAGTGCTGTGCTGGAGCATGTTGAGGTGGCTGTTTATACGATGAGCAGGTCCTCTTTCTCACAGTTACTGCGAAGCTAAAACAAAGGTCTGCCTTTTTTCCTCAGACAGGGTGAAGTGAAAAAAACAGGGCTACAATATGTTCAAAAGGGCCCCTGGAAAATATTACCAAGCTGTTTTATTAACAATAAGCGGAGTTTGCTACTGAGCTTAGTTAAAATTATTGTAAAATGCTTCTGAGGCATTATAGTAACTCTTTTGTTTGTTTTGCTTTTCCATCGATTATAGGAATAGTTCTCCCCAAGAATGAAAATACTCATCCTCATGTCATTCAGAACCAGCTTTGCTCTATTTGTTCACGCTAATGTCAGCTATATCTTTTTATATAGTGAACGAGTGTTTTGGGCCTCATTGACTTTCATTGTAAGGACAGATATTTTCAAGTACTTGTGTACTAAGTATATTAAAGTATATTAAAATTCGGAACACCTACATTCGGCTATTATTCTCATGATGTTTTCCACTCATTATTACCGTACAATGCTTCACTTCCTGAAACTATATGGTCTGTTTTCTGCGGACACGTTCAGCAAATTTCCATCGTCCCTCTCTGGGTCAGAGTTCACTCTCTCTGGGAAAGCTGTGGGCGTTATTCTCAAAGCCTTTTTTAAAATCCATCCACTGTTTTTTCTTCCTCCTTTTTTTGTCTTCTTCCTTTTTCACAAGCATTGCATTTACTACAGCACTGCCGGAGCAATCCATTATTGTGTCATGGTTCTTGGTCCATTGCGGCCCAGCAGCATGGCACTACAGCTTGTTTTAATTTTAGCTGGGGAAAGCCAGGACCACCGCTCCAGTCCCCCGCTTCTCCAGATGTGCCTTGATCAAGGGAAGTTGACTAAGCGCTTTGTGTCCTTTAAGACACTAATGTGATTATGTCACATATTTTCAGCTGATTCCCATCGCTATTGGTCTTTGTGTGGGGTCCCCTACTCAATGGTCTCTATCAAGCCTGCAAGCGGGGAGATTTTTCTCTTTGCAAAGTCTGGTTCCTAGCCAACCTGTGTAAATTGACTGTGCGAGTGTGTGTGAGAATATGCGTGTTAATGTGAATTTGGCTAAAATGAGATGCAAGGGAGTAACTATGTTGTACTTTGTACTTACGCAATTCAAATCACACATTATATTAAAATTAGTAACAATGAGTCACATGATACTGGCCAAAACAATCCTCATTCTCACATATATTAATAATAAACATTTCATTTGTATTCAGTACTTATGTTCGGGTCGTGTCGTAGGCTATTGTCAAGCTAAATCTAACTAATTATCAGCTGTGTGTGCAGCCATGTTTATTTACATTGCAATGCAGTGTGGGTGTCAAGTATCTGTTAGAACAAAGATGTTTATCAGAAACACTAGATGCCCCGGAAGGTCTTAAAAACATTCAATGGGGTATTGAGAGTGAAAGTTGAGCAGCAAATCTTGTTACCTCAAAATCTATGTTTGAGATGAAAATTCTCATTCAAAATCATTCTTATCTAATATTTCTTCATCTGAAAAGTGATTATATCGGGGACTATTGATATCATGTGATGTCTGACATTGCCACAGGTATAGATTTGTCATTTCTGTGGTCAGAACATACAACAAAGTTGCCAAATCAGCATGTGGGTATGAATTTTGTCATTACTTTTGTTAACCACAGTAATTGTTTGATATTTTTTGCATATAAACATTTGCATTTTTATGTGTTTGAGTTGTTTGAAACTTGCTGATAGACTATTATAGGTGGTGACAACTTATTTTATATAAATTGTGCTTTTGGAAATTGTAGTCATAAAACTCCATTCCATCTAAAAGTTATCTTTTAACTTATAAAACATATAAATGCCAGTTAAAATGTAATTACTGATGATGCTAGTGTTATCTTTATAAACAAGACACATTGAATTTTATAGTGGTGTACAGTTATGACTGAAATAGATATAGTCACAGCATTCACAAACTGAATGACATGAACGCTGGATCTGACCAGTACCAAAGGAGTGAATGGACTCAGTGTATCTGTAGTGACTCACACATCATAAAGCGGTACAGTATAATGCAGATAAGAAAGAAAAAGATGGGGCCACCAACAAAGGTAGCTATTACCGGTTTACTAGGAGACTTACAGTACGGCTTTCTCTGTCTATATAATTATTTACTATTTGGGAATTCTGTTTTCACAAAGGAACAAAAAAATTGAGAGGATCGCTAAATAATGGCTTTGATGGGATAAAGCACAAGCTGAATTTATGATTTAAAGCTTGGCACTGGTGCTTGTTGAGTAAAGGAGAGAGTTGTAGTGAATTTAAAAGAATCGAGTGAATAGAATCTGGACCCTTCAGGGCTTTCAAGGCTTTGAGGTGTCAGGTCACCATTCTTGAAATGATGGGACAGCTGATGTAGGTTATTTATTTATTTTATTTTAAATGTGAGACACCGTTGGAGTGCAGCTCACTCCATTTCTATGAAAAGATAAGATGTGTTCTCAAAACACAGAGCACCCACAGCCTTTAGAAAACAACCTTGCTGTTTGAAGGCCTTTCCCTCCTCGAATGAAAGCTATTGCGCAGTCCCTGAACCTCCCCCTTTCGCCCATCCATTTGGTTGGTTGGCGGGGAGCGCTCTCATTATTAATTGCATTTTTTAGTCGATGAATGTAATATTGGTTCATAACACATTCAGAAGGAAAGACATTTGAGTTGCTGGATTATGTGACCATTTACAATGGGATACCTCACATTGACGAATACCTCATTGTTTGAAATAAGTGTCTGCCTCTCAAGGTTGGTTTTTGTATAAACTGAAGAGCGGGCTTGTTCTTCAAATGTCTCGTAAATAAGCGAAGCATATATATACACTGCTGGTCCAGGGCTGCATTTCCGTAAGGATAAGTACATTGTTGAAACCATTGGTGTCTAGGTTTACGATGCTTTTTGGAAAACGCAGCCCAGATCATTTGTTCATTTACTGAATGAAAATACATTTTTGAGCGTCTTCAAACTGTACTGAATGTTGTGGGCCAAAGGTTAATTTATCTCTGTCTTATCTCACACAGATTTCTTTCCGGAAATTAACATTGCAAACAAGTCATTCTCCTATGACCTTCGCCTTATCGTATTTCCAGGCATCTCTGTACACGCTACGGAGTCATCACAGGCTAAGGTTCATACCACATTGCTCTGTCAATAGTGACAGTGACCTGTGTCTCTGTCTGTAGGAGAATAGCAGTACTTTAATTTGGCTCAATATGGCATTAAAGAGCAGTGATATTTTCATAGTATTTTACACTGTTGGTCCCACTTTATATTAGGTGGCCTTAACTACTACGTACTTACATCATAAATAAGTAAAATTGTATTGCAAAACATTTTTGCTGCTATTGAGGTGGGAGACAGGGACAGTTTTGGTGGTATGGGTGGGCTTAAGGGTGTGTAACTATAAATATAATTACAGAAATTAATTACATATGAAGAGTTCAGATGCAAACCCAGCAAAACGCCATCTTGGTCAAAAATGAGATAATGATACTGAATGAATATAGTAAGTACATTTAGTTAATTAATATTACTCAGTACTTAAATGTATAATTACACTGTAACAAGGACACCTTAAAATATAGTGTAACCTTAATAGTGTAATTTTTTCATCTGCTAACTAATGTCATCATTTACACTACCAGTCAAATGTTTTTGAACAGTAAGATTTTTTTTTTTTTTTTAAGAATTCTCTTCTGCTTACCAAACCTGCATTTATTCCATCTAAAATACAGCAAAATCAGTAATATTGTGATTATTTTTTTTTACTATTTAAAATAACTGCTTTTTATTAAAATATTTTTTAAAATGTAATTTATTCCTGTGATAAAAGCTAAACTTTCATTACTCCAGTCTTCAGTGTCACATGAGCCTTCAGAAATCATTCTATTATGCTGATTTACTGTTCAAGAAACATTTCATTATTAATATTATTATTATTACTATAAATATTTAAAACAAAAAGCTTTTGTAACATTGCAAAAGATTGGAGTCTATAGAATTTTTTATTTTTATTTTTCTTTCTTCTTTTTCTTTTTCTTTTTTGTTTTTATTATTAATAAAAAAATAATACTTTAGCAAGGATGCTTTAAATTGATAAAAAAAAAATGATGATCAAGACATTTATAATGTTAAAAAAAAGATTTATATTTCAGATTAATGCTAAATAAATGATAAATTATTCAGAACTTTCTATTCAACAAAGAAACCTTTTACATTATAATAATAATGAATGTGTTTTTTTTTGTTGTTTTTTTTTTGAGCAGCAAATCAGAATATTAGAATGATTTCTGAAGGATCATGTGACTAGAGTAATGTTGCTAAAAATTCAGCTTTGAAATCACAGGAATAAATTCCTTTTTAAAATATATTCAAATAGAATACAGTTATTTTAAATAGTAAAAATATTTCAGAAATGTTACAGTTTTTTGCTGTACTTTAGATCAAATAAATGTGACTTGGTGAGCAGAAGAGACCTCTTAAAAAAAAATAATAATAATTAATTGTACTGTTCACAAACTTTTGACTGGTAGTGTAGTCACTCTCATGTCATTCCAAACCTCTTTGACTTCTTTGATGAACAATTTTGGAACAATATGTGGATGTGAATCTCTAAATGTTACTGATAAAAATCACACACTCTAGAACTACAGTACCCATCATGCCTCACTACACTGCATGCCCACATTAAATATACCACATTTTCTCCCAGCTTGAGGAACGGAGGGGTATTTGTCAGTAAATAAATTAAATAATTAGAAAGTAATGTACTTGCATTACTTGTAACTTATAATATCATAATATGATTATGCTCACCACCTCCCACACGGTTTGGAATTTTAAATTCTTTTCTCTTTTATTTTTCTTACGGATAGTGTTTTAGATATTGGTCAGCCAGTGGTAAGCCAGGTCAGTAGGGATTTGTGCCGTGCGTGGCGGAAGCGTGCTAGCTCTGTCTCTCTGCCATTAGAACAGAGGGATAAAGTGATCAGTGCCTGTGTCACAGAGAGGGGGAGGAATGAGCATGGATGAATGGATAAACACAATTCTTTGGGCCAAGCTTGCGCTTATTGAGTGCAAGGCCTCAGCACGTGTGTCATCGAGACACTGGGATTACAGCTGCTGTGTTCTGAACTTTGCATTGCTGCAAACTGGATAATCCATCCGTGGACAGTTTGTTAACCGCAAGAGCCACTTTCTGGGTTCATCAGTGTTGGGAACAGATTAACGCAGGGTAGTGGATCTCATATGCCCTGGTCAGAGGCCATCCCTGAAGGGCTTAAGGGATTACGGCGCAATGAATTTTCTCTCACACACTCATTCCAACCCCGAATGATATTTAGTCAAACTAAGTCTTCACTGGATGCAATATTGGAAACGCCCGCAAAGCATTATTTCGCAATTAAGGTAGTATTGCATGCCTTCGGGCTGTAAAGATTGTTGTTGAGGCCCACTTCCACAAATACGACAGCCTGGATCTCACTCCATCAATGACAGACTTGACGTTATTAAGGTTTCACAGGCCTGCCGTGTGGACACAGTCTTAGATATCTTCTTCCAGCCATCAGACTCCCAGGATTGAGACTGATCTCCAGTCAGCGCAGTTGTCCAGTTGTACTCTGCCTGCTTTGATTACCTCCAGTAGCTTCCTCACCGCAATCGTATAAGGTTGGGGGGGGGTTTGGGGTCGGAGGCTAAGTCCCTGTTTAAAGACACCACAAGCCCGCTGCATCAACAGACAGGCCATTTGAGCGCAGGGCCTAGGATGAGATGTAATTTCCCATCTGCTTTATGGGCAGTTCTGATCCCTGGGCTCTTGTCAGCGAAGCCCTCAGTAAAGATATCATCAGTAATATAAGGAGGACTCTGGCAATACTCAGGGCCTTAAAAGGCACTTTGCTTTTGCTGGCTCTCTTGAATGGCTTAAGGAAAGGGAGAGCACAGGTCACGAGTAAACGGTTTGCAAACACTATATCGGATTGCACACATTAAGTGGCTTAAAAGAGAGCTCAAACATTCAATTACAAATATGTGACTTCCGTCTGAAGCGCTCAAAATATGCAGCCGTCCTAAATTATCATCCTGAAACGCCGAGAACTGGTGCCTGACATTCGCATGATCGTAAAATTCATCTGTTAGACAGATGAACCACTTTAGTGCTCATCGCCTTTTCAAACACTTCGATAAGAGCCTGTTCTGAACATTCAAAACAAGGAGCTCTGTATGCACTATAAACGTCCGTCGAGACTATATAGTCATTCTTTGAATCAAATCCATTAAAAAAACACCCAATCAAGTCCTAAGGCAGTAGTTGATGAAAATCCCTGGATTTGTAAATCCCGTGCACCCTCTAATACTTTTTGAAATGTTTATGAGTTGGAATATTTGGAAAGAGCTCCTGCGATTGTCGTCTGTATTCGTAGCGCGCTTTTGTGCAGGAGTTTTTTTGTTTTGCTCATTACGGCCCAGCAGAACTTTGGCGTGTATAATGACTTATGAGCACCCCGTTAAGTGAAGTATGTACTAAACAGCATGGGTTCTGGCCTGGTGAGTAGTTGCGGGAGCTCTAATATGAAACATTAACTTGGCTCGACCGCAGCATCACAACACATGTTATTGTTTGTTGCCAAACTGCTCTTTAATTGAGAACAACAGTAAATCTGAGGTAGAGTAATTGGCAGACTAGTTGGGAACATGTGTTCACATCCCATGTTGAAGTTTGCATGGGTTAGTTTTGTTGTTGCTGCTGATGCTGTTTGCGGTCAACGTATTTCAAATCTTTTGACAACTGCTGGAAGAAAAACTTTCGACTCATGATTCCAAAAGTACGTTCTGAATGAGTCTGGAGCCGTAAATTATTTATGTATTTTTCGGTTGCTCCTAGTTCATTTGTTCATTATTGGGGTAGCGGTTGCTGCTCGACTCGCATTCGCAAAGCCAAGCTCGCATGATCGTTTTGCTTTAGCAGTTGTGTTTGTTTTCCTGGACCCAGGCCTCTTCCTGAGAGCCCTGACCAAGACAGATAAAACGGGGAACTGTCATAAGATTATTCCACAATGAGTAAATATGAGTTGTATTTGCACAGGTGACTTCATTTTCTGGCTTTCAGGCGTCTTCCTGGAATTTGCCTCCATCCCGTTTCAGTTCATCTCATCTCACAAATCAGAGCCATGCATCCCTTTTCCTGCCTCTCTCGCATTACATTTCCGCTGATTTTGGCCACTATCTCTTTCTCGCTTGTTTTCCTAAACCGCCGTCGACACTCCCCCTCCCTTCTCACTCTTGCGATGTTTCATTATTAGTTCTTCATAATCTCTTCTCCTTGGCCCTGATCTTGATCTTGTCCTCCTTGGTTTCCCTCTGTATTTTTTTTTTAACTCACTTGTTTCATGGCTTTCTTCCCAGCAACTTCTCTTCGAGTTTATATTCCTCCTCCATATTCTCCAAAGAAAGCCATCCCTCTCTCTCTCCCTTCAGCCTTACCAGCCATTCTGCTTAGGAAACCCAGCTGTTTCCCTCTGTCCTCTGTCTCTTTTTCGCTCCCTCTCACTTTCTGGCTGGGTTTCAAATGGGAGGATTGCACTTAGAGCAATAAAAAAGTCTTTTGAGCTGGATGACTCTTTGTGTGAGTTGCATACCCAGATGTGTCTCCTCAGCCATGATACATTTCTTGTGTAAAACATTCTCATTAGTTACTCAACACTCCTCATTCCGGGCCGACAAGGGTTTCCTGATGACAGTTCCCCACCCGTCCACCCTCCAGCGAACCTCCTACCATGAGTTCTCCTCTCTTTTTCTCTCTCTGACTCTGACTTTCTGTCCTCTGCACCCCGACTATTGTGGCCCATCACCCAACAGAAAATGAAGTTTGCTTTGGTCCACCATATGCACTCAGCCAAGTCAATTTAGTTGGGAGCCTTAACGATAGAATTAGACTGTAATCCCCTTTAAGCTTCACTATGCTCTTGACATCATGGAAAGAGGTCTGCAAAGCCAATGTCATCATTTGATGTTGCTTAACTGTTTCACTGACACTTTGGATACCAACTATATGATTTGCACACCGTGAAAGCGTGGTCAGAGCCTTTACTTTTCCATGCTCCTTGAAAGGAAGAAAGGGCTCTAGCATCTAAATAGCAGAATACTACTAAATTATATTTTAGCCCATTATGTATTTAGTATGCATTTAGCTGTTTTTTTTTTTTGTTTTGTTTTTTTTAACCATGATGTTTAAATAACAGAATGCAGGACTAATGAGAATTACGTTTTTTTACTTGTTTTCCAGGTAAAATATCTACAAATCATTAACAACAAGGTACATTTAAAGCTGCAATGCATGCAATACTAAGATATATACTAATACTTATACTAATACTAAAATATATATCTATATGTGTATATAATTTAAGTAAAAATTTACATAGACCTTACATTTACATAGGCAGAATTTGCAAAATATTAATTATTGTACAAAAATAAGAGGGATCATACAAAATGCATGTTATTTTTTATTTAGTACTGACCTGAATAAGATATTTCACACAATTGACATTTACATATAGTCTGCAACAGAAATTATTAGTTGAATTTATAAAAATGACCCCGTTCAAAAGTTTACATACACTTGATTCTTTGGATTTTGAACATTGTTGTGTATTTGAACACAACAATGTTCCAACAATGACTGTATGATTTTGAGATCCATTTTTTCACACTGAGGACAACTGAGGGACTTATATGCAACTATTACATAAGGTTCAAACGCTCACTGGTGCTCCAGAGGGAAAAACGATGCATTAAGAGTCGGGGGTAAAAGCTTTTGAACTGAATGTGTGTACGTTTTTCTTATTTTGCCTAAATATCTTTTTTTATAAGCTACAGAAGATACTTACATGTTTCCCAAAATACAAAATAAGTTACATTTATCATGATTTTCAAATTCAAAACATTTTATGCGTGTTCCGTATGTATATTTATATAGTTTACATGCCACATCTGGATATCTGTATGTTATGGCTCTCTTCTCAATAACTTGATCATGATTTAATAATAATAATAATAATAATAATAATAATAATAATAATAAAGTACTTCTCTGATCAATAAAATATACTTTTCATAAAATTCTGTGACAGAATATGTATCCCAAAATACAAAATGCATCATGATCTTGCTCTTTGTTACACGTTCTGCTCATTTACTATTCTAATAAATAATTTGTACCTGTTCAAACATTCTTGTCTCTCAATAAATATTGCATATCTTTTTGTAATAAATCATAAACCAAATGTTTTTGTATTATATTTTGGGGTATTGTAATAAAACAGGGTAATGTACAATATGTCCTACTGTTCACAACAACTTTTCCGTATTCTGAAAGGTTCTGTCAATAGTTTTTGACTTTGACTCAGACTGTTTAATCTTGTTTGTTTCTTAGTTTCACAGTTCTTCTTCTTCATGAAGTCAAAGCACCAACGAAACAACCTGATGAGACCACTCACATCCCAAAAGGGTGTCCTGTCCTTCCATATGACATTGAATAAGTCCAGGACACAGGTACGATACATCACAGACGGCCTGCCAACTATAAACTATAATCACATGACCCATTCCACCCCCACCTCCAGTGTTGTGTGTGTCCTCTGAACTTTGACAATCGGTTTAAAGTGTGTGCTGTTTTTGAAAGTGCAAGATAAATCGAGTAAATTTCATCCATTTTGTAACACCCTGAAAAGCTCTAGAAAATGTGGCCCATTTCGCTGCAACAAATCATTTTTGTGCTCCATCACGATGTATTATTTATTAAATTGCTTTATTTAGGAACTCCTTTAACATTTAAAAGCACCCTTTTTTGGTGTAATTCAGGTCACATCTTACATAATGAACGAATGACCTAACTCCTCTGCAGCTGCGTGTGAATCGCATCCACATCTGATGTTGCGCTGGACTCATGCAGAGGTCTCTGTACCCAACCGCCAGTGCAAGCTCCATTTCAGGAATGCAAATGCCTCGGGCTCTGACAGCCTGTGATTTATCTCCTCATCTATCCTTGCACACATCTGCCTTTGCCCTTGTGTCTGCCTGTTGCTCATTCCACCCTCCCTTTCTTGCTCCCTCCCTCTCCCAGGAGGCCAGGGACTCCCCTGCCTGCCCTCGGAGTTCGCCCAGGGCAGTGTTACAGCCGTCTCTGACCCCGCCACCCACCACTCCTCACCCGCCGTCCTGCCAGGGTCAGACGGTGCAGTGGCGGGATAAGAGGTCCCTTCTCCCGGAGGAGAGTGGCTCTGAACTGCCACAAGCGCCGGTGTGAGTCTGTGAGCCGCTGCCACTGCAGCCCGCTAAGTGCTTTACAGTACAGCATGAAAACACAAGTGACCTAATAACCACACTCGCTCTCTGTCAACAAGGATTACGCTCTGCCTGGAGTAAGAGGAGGCTGCTGGCAGGCAGGCAGCGCTGTGTGTGCGTACATGTGTGTGTGTGGACAAACAGAGGTGCAGGTTAGTTCTTCTCCTGACAGAGCTGCAGGAGAGCATCACAAGAGCTGCAGCAGGGCCGTCGAGCCTCCCAACGGAACGCTCCCAAAACCCCCCGTCTAAAAGCTTTAAACAACTGCTTACAATTCCACAGTGTCTACGCTGCTCCTCTCTCAACAGGCAGTGCGAGCAAGGACGTCTGCGGGCTCTCCACTGTTTGTCTCATCTTCGTGGCCTCTGGCCCCGCACGCAAACACACACACGCGCGCGCTTCTCGAAAACCGAGCCCCCTACACCTCGTGCACCACCCCACCCTGATTTCTCATTTACTAGTCCACACTTGTGCGCAGGCTGCTGAGAAATGGACGCCTGGTGTGAGGTCAGGTGTGATTCATCACGCTGCGTCTGGGCGAAGAGTTGACATTCGTAAAGGCACTCGCTCTGCTGCCATTGTAATTGAGTCTCCTTGTCTTTTCTAGGACACCAGCAAATATAACTATGTCAGGACGCCTCACAGCTATATATTACCCAGCTCAGTGAGAGAGACAAAGGGCGAGCTATCATTTGGGCAGCAGCTAAAGAGAGGGAGGGAGACACATCTGGACATCTGTAAGGTGGGGTTTTGAAGGCTGGGTGGTGCTTTTACAAGAGGGGTCGGTGCGATAAATGAAACTCAAATGTTACATTGGGATCCTTTTGAAGAATGCATTTTTTGATAGGCCTGGTACTTTTGGTCAATAAGTTATCTCAGATGTTTTTTCCTAAAGGTTTCTTGCACATTTAAAAGTAAATTTGTTATACACTTAAGAAGGGTTTTAGAAGGGTTTAAGAAATTAATGCTTTTATTCAGCAAGGATGCATTGAATTGATCAGTAGGGATAGTAATATAGCCTACATATATATTTCTAGATATACAGAGGTCAATGAAGTTGAGGTCAAAAGTTCGCATACACCTTGCAGAATTTGCTAAATGTTAATTATTTTACCAAAATAAGAGGGATCATACAAAATGCATGTTATTTTTTTATTTAGTACTGACCTGAATAAGATATTTCACATAAAAGATGTTTACATATAATAGTTGAATTCATAAAAATGACCCTGTTCAAAAGTTTACATACACTTGATTCTTAATACTCTGTTGTCACCTAAATGATCCACAGCTGTGTGTGGATGTATGTGTATGTGTATGTGTATGTGTATGTGTATGTGTTTTTTGTGATAGTTGTTCCCTCATTTGTCCTTTAAAAAACTTTTGAATTTGAATATGAATTTGTCTACTGGGAAACGTGTAAGTATCCTCTGTAGTTTCTGAAGGCCAGTACTAGGTGAAAAAAAAAAGATAATTAGGCAAAATACGAAAAATGTATATTCATTCTGTTCAAAAGTTTACACCCCTGGCTCTTAATGTATCTTTTTTGCTTCTGGTGCATCAGTGAGCATTTAAACATTATGTAATAGTTGCGTATGAGTCCCTCAGTTGTCCTCAGTGTGAAAAGATGGATCATACAGTCATTGTTGGAAAGGGTTCAAATACACAAAAATGCTGAAAAACCTGATTTTTCTGAAGAACAGCAAGCAGTTTAACTTATGAACAATTTCACTAAACAAAAAAAGTGCAGTTGTGGATCATGCAGGTAACAACACAGTATTAAGAATCAAGAGTATGTAAATTTTTGAACGGGGTCATTTTTATAAACTCAACTATTATTTTCTCTTGTGGGCTATATGCAAATATACTTTATGTGAAATATCGTATTCAGGTCAGTACTTAATAAAAATGACATGCATTTTGTATGATTCCATTTATTTTGGTAAAATAATTAACATTTTGCAGATTCTTTTGCAGAAAAGGTGTATGTAAACCTTTGACCTCAACTGTATATTAGATATTAGATTAGATATGTATCTTTTTTCATGATTACTTGTTAAACAGAAACCTATTAAAAACAAAATGTATTTGTAAAACACTGTAAAACTCCTTATTATCAGTAAAAAAAAAATAATAATAAAAAAATAATAATGATTTTCTGGATTTTTTTAACATTTAGCTTTGCCATCACAGTAATAAGTTGTGTTTAAAATACTTAAAAAATATAAAACATTTATTTTAAATTGTAGCAATATTTCACAATGGCTCAAGTTTTTTTCTGTATAATTTGGCAGTATTTTAAAAGCATTTTCAAGGCAACAACTCGTACTCTTGATAAGAGCGTAGAGCTATACAAATTGTAGGAGTATCTGGCTATACAAATTAGATGGATAGTATTGCTCAGATACTTTGGCCTTGTGAAGTATGAAGTGAATTTTCTTTCATATTAAAAATTCCTTTTGGTGTCTCATTCAGATACTTTGAGATCTGTGAGAGCTGTGTACTATAAGATCATAAGGTCTTTTTATATAGGAGAAAAATCTGAGACGCCTGAAAGTTAAAATTTTTTATTCATGCATTTGGCAGGTGCTTTTTTCCAAAGTGTCTTACATCGCATTCACATTTTACACTTGATCGGGTGAATCAAACTGATGACCTTGGCGTTGCTAGCATCTTGCTCTGCTGTTTGAGCAGCATGAAGGAATGTTGTCTACAATTGACCACCATAAACGAAAGTGTTTTTTTCTTTCCTGTGTGAAGCCATCAATTATTATCTTTCTCTTATGATGTTTACATTTGTGCAAAATTCTTCCCTATTCAGCAGTTGACCCACAGCTTGAATTCAAAAATATATTTTGTGCTGTTTTCACATGCTTTCACAGTCTTCTGACTGAAAAAAAAAAAAAAAAAAGTGGTCTTGCTAGGTCAAGACCACAGCTGGGTCATGAAGTAAAAAAAAAAAAAGACGAAAAAAGTAAGAAAGAAATCAGGCCTTTGTTGACATTCATGGGGCAAAGGGCCTGCGCACATTTGCAGAGGTCATCGGAAAGTAAACACCTATTAATGGTTACCTGCTTGACGAACAGATAAGCAGGTCACGGTAATGATTAAGCCACAGCTTGCTGGGTTACAGGCCATGTGTGCACAAAAGCATGCTGGGTGAATACAGGTCTGCGTTGGTGCTAAAGAAACAAATAGTAATCGTTATAGGACAACAGCCTTTGAGCTGTAATATCAGAGCATTGAGGCACACACACACACCTGTGAAAGCCGTAAAAAACACACTTGTCAACAGCCATTAGCACATTCATGCAGGTACTGTGTAGTGGGTGGCTTGTTGACTGTACAGCGCAGGTTAGTGAGAGAGAGAGAGAGAGAGAGAGAGAGAGAGATAGAGAGAGAAGGAGGTTTGGGGAGGGGGGTGTAGATAGAGAAAGAACGAAAGAAAAGGGAAAAAAAACGCTCAAGTTCACAAGGTCATTTCCAGCCCAGGGATAAAGTAAACTGAGCGAAACTGCACAAGCTGCAACTTATCAGCCCGCCTGCATGCCAGAGCTTTCTCCTCTGTGTGTGTGTGTGTGTGTGTGTGTGTGTGTGTGTTTTAATGTGTGCGTTTCACAAAACAAAACAGAACAAGATGATCGCTTTTGGTTCAAGTACTTGTATCTTCCTCCGCTCAAAAACTGTAATCATAAACTTTCTCATGATTCATGCTATTCACAGAAATCTCAAACAGTTTGACTTGGGCAGAAACACACACACACACACACACACACACACACACACACTCATAGATATTCATAAAACGTAATTAGGAATTAGACTTTTTGAACCCCTCTATTTGGAATAAATCTTGAAATCTCGCCCTTGAAGGAAACAAATATTCACTTTATAGTTTTTAAATAAATTGTTATCTTGGTTTGGTGCATTCATCAAATTGTATGAGCTGATCAAACATTTCCAGTGCATAGTGTTATCTTAATGAACAAAATCTTCAACTTAATGAAAGCAGATATTCAAGGCTATTTCAAGGCTTTCTACTCAGTGACAGGACACAGGCAATTCCTTTTCTTTCAAACCAAGAATTTTTTTGTCCTTGGTCGTCTTAAAAAGTGTCCGTGGGGTAATCATAAGCATCATGAAAATGTTTATATAAATAAATTAATTGTTCAAATATGTCAAGCTCTCTGGCTGGTGTAACAGAGATATTTACACTTGAATCCTCCCTATAAACACACCACCCTAAAAAAGCCATTTGACCTTTTTCCATCAATTACTTTGAAATGTGGGTGTGAGTTGTGAACATGCAGAAATTCCAGACATAATCAAAGTAACAGCTAACTAGAGCTTTTAATATCGCACTACTGCAGTGCACTACTAAATACTCAAGAGCTTAATTCAAAATGTTGTTAATGTTTCTATAAATGGGTGGAATTTAATTGTTTGTTTAGCCCCACTCCTTTCTGGAGGTCATTTATTGCTTTTAATTGGTCTCCTATAATGTACTGTCACCAAGCCGGGTTTTCTCAAGAGTGCTTTAAGTAAATCTCCGCTATTTGGTATCTATCGCTGTGCTAATTCCAAAGGTCAGGGGTAACCGTAGCAACTCCGGTCGTGTTAATTAAGAAATGAGAGGATTTTACTGGTCACCATCCCTCAAGCTACATATTACAATAGAAACTCCCTTAAAACGGTACTAAAAACATACTTCGAAAGGAGTAAGGAAATATAAATGCCAGAAACCCTTGCATAAATAACTAGGAGTGGGAGAGCTGTCTATCTCAACCTAGAAAAAAAAAATGGTTGCTTAAAAAAACGTAGAGAAGGAAAGGGTCATCTGGTTTCCATTAGAAAGATAAAATGGTTCACTTGGAGCCTTTTACCAGCCTCTTTGTTTCTGGGAGGCGTCCATGCTTCTCTCTCCATCATCAGCCAGTTGACACAACATTAAAGGCTTCAATCGTCCAAGCCGGGCCCCTTAATCAAAAACTAATTGTAATAGATATTGAAGGAGTGCTAACACTCTGACCGCTCGGGCTGGTATCAGTGGTCCAAAGCTTGAGATACCATTAAACACAACACAGACCTGATAGCTGCCACAGGGTAGAAAGAAGAACCAGAAGCAGAGAGGGAAAAAAGCGTGCTAAGTGCTACATGTGGCTGAAAAGACACATGCGCTGTGAAACCACACTCCACAAGATAAGTTCACCGCTGTCCTGTCAAGCTGTGTTAGTTAGCAACAAAAAAGGAATTTGAAAACAAAACATGAAAGCAGTCCCATCGAGGCAGACGGGAACAAGGCTGAAAGGCCAGGAGAAAATGTCAGTTTGGGCAAAACACCCGACCGGCCGTAGAGTCTTATCGGTCCCGGGAGGATCGCTTCATATTCTTTTCCTCAAAATATTTCTGGAGGACTCCCTCGAGGACAAGCCATGACACATTTCTTTATATATATATTTTTTTACAGCTGTCTGTAAGTCATCTAAAAATAGATATTTTTTTATTAACTTTTCATATATAATTTAGCTGTTTTCTAAAATGCTTTAAAAAAAAATGTGTTTATCCTGTTTATGACTTATGTAGATTTCCTCAATAGTGAATCAGTGTAGATAGATAGATAGATAGATAGATGCTGATGCTTCAGAAGGAAACAGAATGCATTAAGAGCTGGGGGTGAAAACTTTTGAACAGAATGAAGATGTGTACATTTTTCTTATTTTGCGTAAATATTGTATTTTGTTCATGTAGTACTTCCCTTCAGAAGCTACAGAAGATACTTACATGTTTCCCAGAAGACAAAATAAATTACATTTACAATGATATTCAAATTCTAAAAGTTTTCTTCTGTGTTTCCTTCTGGATCATCAGTGAGTGTTTGAACCTTCTGTAATAGTTGCATATGAGTCCCTCAGTTGTCCTCAGTGTGAAAAGATGGATCTCAAAATCATACAGCCATTGTAGGAAAGGGTTCAAATACACAAAAATGCTGAAAAACCATAGAATTTATAGGACCTGAAGGATTTTTCTGAAGAACAGCGGGCAGTTTAACTGTTCAGAACAAACATGGGACTCATGAACAACTATCACTAAACAAAAAAAGTCAGCTGTGGATCATTCAGGTAACAACACAGTATTAAGAAACAACTGTATGTAAACTTATGAACAGGGTCATTTTTATAAATTCAGCTATTATTTTCTCTTGTGGACTATATGTGAACATCTTTTATGTGAAATATCTTACTCAGGTCATAGTAAATAAAAAATAACATGCATTTTGTATGATCTCTCTAATTTTGGTAAAATAATTAACATTTTGCAGATTCTGCAAGGTGTATGTAAACTTTTGAGTTCAGTTGTAAATGAAACAGTTAGCCTTAAAGTTTAAAAAAGGCCATATGAGGCACATTTGATATTGACAACTGCACCTCTTTTTTATTATTTTATAAGCTATTACTAAACATATCAACATTGACTGCTGAGTATGCCCATGTGCGCGTTGTGTATGCATGTACGTTCGTGCCTCTGATTGAGAATTACTCTGTGACCTTAAACATTAGAAGTCAGTGTGTGTTGCCAGATTTAATTAAACTAATTGATTCCTTTGCATTTTTATTAGCAACGGTCATTAGAATATCCAGACTTTCAGGCAGGCAAGACAGATAGGAACTTTAAGGAGCTTTTTCTCATGTATATTAACCTCTCTGACACACTCCTGCTTAGCATATTGGAATCCCTGTCGAAATTCATGTCCGAGACTGGGGCGGGCTGTCTTGTCAGAATGATCCATAATGCAATTCACATCGCTAGCAGATGATTGAGTTAAGAATTAGGACTTCAGATACACTTGTCTTCCTCACACCGCCTGACTTAGTGGCAAGGCCCATTCTTTAGCAGTAAGTCATGCAGTCTCCTAATAAATCCATCATGCTAGAGAAGAGTAACCGTCAGGATTGGAATGATGTTAGCTGGCCAAGCATAGTCCGGAGAGTTGATGCTCAGAGTACATTAATAAGTTGATAGTGTTATCTCAGTAAATTGCAATGAAGATGATGGTGGAATATGCCACGGGCCATGCCAAGTGAAACCATTAGAGAAACTGATGTCTTTAAAAGCCTATAATCCCGTCCTAAATAAGACATAGTTGCTGCTAATTCCGAGTTGCGGTATTCCCTCGGTCCTGTCAGTCAGCTGTCATTACTAATAACCTAGCCGGGGGTCTCATAGTCCCTGTGTTTACAAATGACATTCTCACCCTGTCGCAGGGTCACTTAGAGTGACATTTCAATAGCTCAGAGTTAAAGGGCCAGTAAACCCCAAAATAAACATTTTCTAATTAGGTTGCTGTCTCACCTGACCATAGGACTGCAATGTCCCCCTTCAATTATTGCTTGTCATATTGAATTATTGAAGTTGACTGGCTAGAGGTGTTCAGTTGTGTTGGAATATTAAAAAATTAAATCATTAGGTGAATGTAATGATGAAATCAGATGAATTAAAAAATGAAGAAAATCTAATTTTCATTACGGTCATAACAATAAATGTGGTGTTAAAGGGTTAATTTTAGGGCTGGGAAAAAAAAATTGATTTCTCAATTTGAATCGATTTTCATTTTTAGCAAAAACCCAAGAATCAATTGTTTTCAGTTTGTGAACTGAACATTGTAGCGCACTTCCATCCAATAAATTGCAATAAGCTTTGTGCTTAGGTAATTTTGATATGAAACAAAGACTTTCAAATTGCTGTCCATTTTATTACATTATTTGAACAATAAATGCTGTTTTGGTGGCGTTTAGTGTTGAGTGACAGATCACTGTAGCGCCTCAGTTCAAGAGAAGCAGCAGTGTGAAGCGCATGTGAACTAATCATCTGCTCTGCTTTAATACCAGTTGCGTCTTAAAATAAACACAAATGATCTTAAGGTATTTTTTTAAAAAAGAGTACAACTTACTGAAATCCTTATCTAGTCTCATGTAATCGCTCAATCAGTGTTTAAACTGCAAAAAGACATCAATATAACTGTAAACAATGTCACGTAACATCACATTTACCTCAGAAAAAATATATCCAGTGACTATAAACTCGTTAGTCAGCTGGAAAAAAAAAATACTCTAGAGAGGATACAACATATTCATTATATATATATATATATATATATATTTTTTTTTTTTTTTTTTTTTTTTTTTTTTTTGCTATTCTTCAGTGTTTTTATGACAGCCTCAATTTAAATATTTATATTTCAAAAAAGTAGAAAGAAGTAGAAATATAATTATGCAAAAAAAAAAAATAATAATAATTTAAAAAAATGCTGTAATTTAAACGTTAGTATACAAATCAGTCAATTTTTCAATATTATGTAGTACCGACTAGTTTTCATGTATATTTTACAGCATTAGTTGAGAGATTTGCTATGTACTGTATCTAATATTTATCCAAAATAATGAATATTGAATCAAATCAGGAATCAAACTGAATTGCAAGCTTTTGCGAGCTTTTGAATCAATCATTTTGTAAACTTTGTTTCAAAAACCAGCCCTAGTTTACCCTAAAATGAAAATTCTGTCATAATTTACTCACTCTAATCATTTACTCAAATCAAATCTAGATTTCCATTCCTCCACTGAAAGTCTGTTCACCCGAAACGCATTAACTTCAAAACTTCTAAAGAAATTACAAAATAAAATAAATGAATAAATCCACATGGAAAGTCTTCTGAAGAGATATGATTGCTTTATATGATGAACAGATTCAGGCTTTTATTCAAATATAAACATTGATCAGCGAACATAAACAGAATAAGCTCAACCATTTTTGTTTGACATGCAAAAACAAACCTCACTGGTTCTTGCAGGAGTTTAAACATGCTTGAGTGAATGAACCTCATTGGTTCTCAGGGATTAGCCATAACCAATTTTCAATGCTGTAAACATTGTTAGCTGATCAATGTTTATGTGTGAATAATGGTGTAAAACAAATCTTTTCATCATATAAAGCAATCATATCTCTTCAGAAGACTTGGTTTAATCCACTCAATTCCTATGGATTTATTTTTTTGATCACTTTACGAACGTGTTGAAGAGTCAGGGTTTTGGGTAAACAGACTTTCATTGGAGGGACAAAAATCTCTCAGATTTGTTAAAAATCTTCATTCTGTTCATTTGTGTTTCGAATTTTCATTTTAGTGTGAACCAACTCTTTAATGCTAAAATGGTGCGCTTGCGCACACACCTAGCGCTCAGCTGCAAAGCTCTTATATTATTCGCTTCTATCCCACACCCAAATATATGCCTGAGTGTTGTAATTGTTTGGCAAATGCATGCCGCTCTCACCCAACATCGCCAAGCCCTGGCTGCCTCACTCCCCTATGGATAACAAATGGGCCTTTTCTCTCCGAATTTGAGGCTAAACGATGGTTTCGCTTAGAGAGCAAAGTGACTGTCCGTCTTCATAACAGTGCTCTCCATCAAAGAGCAATGAATCCCATCCCATCCGACTGGCCCTGATTAAACACAGGCAATGGATATCCCCCTCCGACCCCCACCCTTTCTCTGCCAAGACCGAGCAAAGCCAGCCCTGCTATGTCAGCCCTAGCACCTGCAGCTATCAGCTTCTTTTTCTCTGGTAATAAAACACTCCTCACATCTGGAGCGGCGAGATGCTTGTTGCTGCTGCCGCTGCTTGCGCACACTTTCATTTGAATCGAATTACCAAATGAGTTGTATATTGAGGAGGTCGTACAGAAGGGCTCACTGGTCATGAAGAGCAATGGCTATAGGCTCTTAGCTCTTTTTCCATTTCTGAGCTTTTTATTATCTCTTATTTAAATTAGCATACCAGCCTAAAAAGCTAAACATATTTTGAGACTTGATAAGAAGCACTTATACTATTGGTCAGGCATTTTAGGATTATAGTAAAGTCATCAAAACTATGAAATGTGACCCTTGACCACAAAACCAGTCATAAGTATATTTGTAGCAGTAGCCAACAATACATTGTATGGGTAATTTTTTTCTTTTATGCCAAAAATCATTAGGATATTAAGTAAAGATTATGTTCCATGAGGATATTTTGTAAATTTTCTACCATAAATATATCTAAACTTATTTTTTTGATTAGTAATACGCATTGCTAAGAACTTAATTTGGACAGCTTTAAAGGCGATTTTCTCAAAAGTAGTTGTATCTCGGCCAAATATCATTCTATCATAACAAACCATACATCAATGGAAAGCTTATTTATTCAGCTTTCGGATGTGTGAATCTGTAAAACTGAATTTTCAGCAGCCATTATTTTAGTTTTCAGTGTTACACCATCTTTTAGATCATTCTAATATGTTAATATGGTGCTCAAGAAACATTTTTATTCTCAATTTAAAGTTAAGTGTTGCTTAACATTTTTTCTGGAAACTGTGATAGGTTCTTTTTAAGGATTCCTTTGATAAATAGAAATGTCAAAAGAACAGAATTGAGCATTTTGTAAATGTTTTTACTGTCCCTTTTCATCAAAGTAATATGTCATTTAATATAATTTCAAAAACAAACTGTACTGATCCCAATTTTTATAATGGTAGTATATAGTTTCATTTGTAGCCACAAACTATATTTGTCTACAAAACTAATTCCTCCAAACCAAAAGGCGTTTTACGATCTGGAGAAGGACCAATTCAAGCGTACAAGCCTTGTGAAGTAGCCTGTATGTCATAGTATACGCTCTGTTGTTTTTGCATACATTTGAAGAGGAGGTTTTAAAAAAAAGAACAGATTATATGAACCGTTTGAGTGATAAGTTTGAGCCAGTTCACTGACTTTTATGACTTGTCGCCTGCTGTTCACATGTTGATGTGTTTTCATGTTAAGGTCTTGCTCCATGAAAACTTCTCATTTTCTTACGGTCAATGTCCAGAATGGCTGTCGGGGCTGCATTTAAGCTGTCACAGGCGTACAATGACAAAGTAATGGTGTGTTAAATATATGCTCAAAGGCTTTTGCAAAAGTTGAACTAATGTATAACTGCGAACCACACATACCTCAAAGTTGTACTCGTTTTAATTTAATGGCAGATATATTTTATTAATGCGTATATTACTTTAGACACATTTCGCAATGTTATAAACTTAAAAACACTGTCTTTGGTATTCAAGCGTAACACCCTCATTCACAAGAGAACAATTCTCCCATGCGTTGGCACAAGACCAAGAGTTTTCTGGAAAGTCAGCAAAGCAAGACAGACACTACAATCTTGATAGGCTTGTCTTGTTTTAGTGTTGGGTTTCCATCAATTTCAAGGGGGTAAAATCTTACACCACTGAGGCTGCAGGCACAAAGCATTGCAGAGCTATCGCAGGATGGGAGCTTGAAGCTCTTAGGAACATTAGCCTGAAAGAAAACAAACGCGGGTCAACTGAATTAACCCAACTCCACACTGCCAACCAAGGAAAACTCCCAACAAAGAGCCTGTCATCTCTTACTGACAAGGACCAATCTGTACACGCTGACCTGAAGTGTCCTGCAGACTACAGGAAACTCCCCTACATACAAAATACTGAGCCGGAGATATAAAGTAGCATAGCAGTTGTGCTGGCTGTTCAAGACTATTATCATGAAACACTTCTTGTAATGGTGTTTTCTTGTATTTTCAGCACTGTACACATTTTACCTTCACTAATAGAGTATCATAAGCAAGTGCACTTTGCCGGCTAAATAAATTAGCTTTCCATTGATGGTTTGTTTTAAAAATCTAGAATCTGAGAGTGCAAAAAAAAAAACATAAATATTGAGAAAATCACCTTAAAAGCTGTCTAAATTAAGTTCTGTCATGACAGCTCTCTGAAGGGATTGGCATGGTAATGTACATGACAATGGTAATGTATTTGGTCTTGGCAGAATAGATCTGCTACGCTGCTGCGGCAGAGCAAGTACCGAAACTTGTACAATACATCGTCAACATGCTGCTGTAAGCATGTAAGAAATACTGCTGCTGCACATATAACATATATGAATAACCCCCATAGCATACATGAAGCACCTCATACCAGATCTATACAGGTGGAGCTGGGGAAGGTGGAGGGTTTCTTAAGCATGCTGCAAACTGCTACATTGAGCACTAGTGAGCTCATTTGCTACTGATACAGGAGAGAACCAATTGGCTGTGCCATGTGATTATGTCGTCATGTTGTCAGATTGAGTTAGACCCATTAGACTGCATTCTAGAGTTTCATGCCAGAACTCTGTATTTCTTAGCAATGCATATTACTTATCAAAATTTACATTTTGATATATTAACAGTAAAGTTTACAAAATATCTTAATGGAGCATGATCTTTACTTAATTTCCTAATGATTTTTGGCATAAAAGAAAAAAAATTTTTACCTATACAATGTATTTATAGCCATTGCTGCATTTATAGCTATTGTGCTACTTAAGATTGGTTTTGTGGTCAAGGATCAAAAAAAAAAAATATATATATATATATATATATATATATAGGTGATGTTTCTAACTTGTCTAAAAAAGGTAATCATAAATGTTTTTTGGTCATTATCAGTTAAAGACAAGACATTGTATATTATGTAATCTCTGAACGTTGCCGTTTAACCAAACATGCCTGTGTTTACCAATAAAAGTTCAACTTGAGGTTGTGTTTCTCTCCTGGTGTGCTACACATAGCATTACAGTATTGCCAGGACATTAGCTAATGTCATTATCTCTTCTGTGAGGTCAAAAGGGCCTAATCTTGTGTTATAGGATTTATAAAAGACAGAAGTGATCTTACTTAGGGTCTTGGATAGACCTGACTAAAGCTGACTCTGTTTTGTCGCAGGCAAAGACTAACAGGAAGTATATATGTAAGTATTTTTATATCTATTTCTTTGTTACAAGTGAAAAAAGCACATTAACGGGACTTAATGTATCGCATCTGGCAGGATGTGTTTCCGTAAACAGGTGCAAAGCAATAGAATCCATCTGCACTTCTCTGTACAACAAACACATCAAGCGCATACATTAAGCTACAATTATCTATAGCGAATAGCAAATGAACGATCAATGCCTTGAACTGGATTTAGCATGTTGAAAATGTGCAAAAGCTTGCATATAATCTATTAGTCCCACTATGTCTAGTCCCCTATTTGTCCACACGCTGAGCTGCTTGGCAAACAGGTGTCCGTTGTGAATGACTCTCCACCTCCCATTATGAAGAGCTACCTTTACTAACAGCCCTGTATTAAAGTGTCATTATCTCCTCCACCCCTCTGTCTTGTGTGCCATGCACAAATGGACTCCAGTCTTTTATAATTCCTTTTTTTTTTTCCCTCTGCTGAGTATAAATGTCAACGTCCTATTGTGTGAATTACAGGCATTCCCACATCAGCGCTGATTGTTCCATGTGTAGTGGTGGGAGCAGAATAGAGCGTTTGATTTCAGATAATGTAGAACCAGACAAAATGCCACTGGACTTGGCAGGGCCCCTATTGTCTAAGCTGGCAGGCTGAGCCAGAGACCTGAATCTGAGACAAGACTGCACTGGGGACCGCTGAAAAAGAACGCCTCGGTGGTGTGGATTTCACTGACTGTTATAATACAATTTGTCAGGTTTTATGATGTCACTGACAGCTGGAATTCATCCCCTTAACCTTTTCAGGTTGTGTGCTTTATGCCATGCAAAGCCATAATTTGTCACAATAAGTAGAACATCATTTACTTAGTCAAACTCACTTTAGTGGTAAAATGTGAACTATTCATGGCCTATAGTCATTATGTTAAGATGCACATAAACAGAAATTGTCTCACCTCTGACACATTGCTCCGCCCCTAAGTAGTGACATCATACAAGTGCATTTCTATTGGGTATTGAAATCTTTTATAAATTTCATTCATTTGAAAAGCAGGCTAGAGCTAGAGATTTAACATTTGTGACCCTGAACCACAAAATCAGCCTCAAGTAGCACAGGTATATTTGTAGCAATAGCCAACAATACATTGTATGAGTCAAAATTACTGATTTTTCTTTTATGCCAAAAATCATTAGGATATTAAATAAAGATCACATGAAGATATTTTGTAAATTTCCTAACATAAATATATCAAAACTTAATTTTGGAATTCGTAATGTGCATTACTAAGAACTTTCTTTGGACAATTTTAAAGGTAATTTTCTTAATGTTTAGATTTTTTTTTTTTTTTTTTTTTTTTAAATCTGGAACCCTCAGATTCCAGATATTCACATAGTTGTATCTCGACCAAATATTGTCCTATCCTAACAAACCTCACACCAATGGAAATCTTATTTATTCAGCTTTCATATGATGTATAAATCTTAATTTTAAAAAAATTTACCCTTATTACTGGTTTTGTGGTCCAGGGTCACATTTGAATTTATTTTAAGATATTTATTCTGGGTCATATGCACTGTATGCAGCACATTTACAATCTTCCATCACATGTGTTTTAATGTACTGCATGAAACATTAAATTAGTATATTTACTTGTAATTTTCCTTTTGTAACAAAATCAAGCTCTTTACTGACATCATCTTCCAGGAAGTGACATCATTTTGGAGGGAAAGCAACAATACAAACACCAGTAAGTATTCCCTAGTGAAAAAGTCAGATAAACGTTTTGATATAAAGTTAGATACTAAAATATATTTCAAATACATGTGTTTCACACTAAGTATACTACAAATACATTTGCATATTAAAAATACCCTGCAATTGTACTTTTAGTATTCTAAACTATTATATTTAAAGTCTGTTAAATTGGACCAACTAATTTTGTAGTTTGCACTTTAATTGTGCGAAAGTAGTGCTGAAGTCCAACTAAAAGCATAATTAAGTATATTTGATTGTGTAAAGTAGATCTATTGCAAGTATACTTTAAATATTTTGCATTTAAAGACCAATATTATTTAAAGATCATACAATCCCTATTAAAAGTGACATTAAAATACATTTTAGGCTTAATATTAAGAATTGGGCATTGTGCACAAATAGTACTCCAAATAAAGTTTAATTACAATTTTTATATCTTAAACGATATGTTAGTAAATATGTTAAAAGACTTGAGCTACTTAGTTAAAAAAAAAATGCTATTACTTTTTTACTAGGGAATAGAAAGATTGGCAGTTTATTATTATAGTAAGGATTCTGGCTAGATGTTTCTTAATTATTATTATTATTATTTTTTTTTCCCTTTATTTAAGCTTTTCAAATAAATCAAAAACATGTTTTCTTGGAATATTATTTTAAATGGTATAATAAATGTATAGGTTTTGGCCCATGTCTCTTTTTTCCCATCCATTCTTTTGTAATATCCCTTTAACAAAATCAAGCTATTTACTGACATCAAGCTATCTTGTGACATCATTTTGGAGGGAAAGCAACAATACAGACACCAGTGAGTATTCCCTATTGAAAAATACTAAAATGTATTTAAAATGCATTTATTTCATACTAAGTATATTACAAATGCATTTACATATTGTGTACTTAATAAAACCCCTGCAATTGTACTTTTAGTATACTACACTAATTTGTACTTAGTGCACTTTAATTGTGCAGAAGTAGTGCTGAAGTCCAACTATAGATATACTTAAGTGCTGAAGTGCAACTACTGCAAGTATACTTTAGGTACACTTTAAATATTTAGCATTAAAACAGATATTATTTAAAGATCATACAATCCTCATCAAAAGTGTCATTGAAACATATTTGAGGCTTAATATTAATTACATATATAATTACAATTTTATATCAGTAAGTCTCAAGCGATATGTCAGTAAATGTGACCCTGGACAACAAAACCAGTCTTAAGTAGCACAAGTATATTTGTAGCAATAGCCAAAAATACATTGTATGGGTCAAAATTATCTATTTTTCTTTTATGCCAAAAATCATTAGGATATTAAGTAAAGATCATGTTCCATGAATATATTTTGTAAGTTTCCTATCATAAATATATCAAAACTTAATTTTTGATTAGTAATATGCATTGCTAAGAACTTCATTAGGACAAATTTAAAGGCGATTTTCTGAATATTTTGCACCCTCAGATTCAAGATTTTCAAATAGTTGTATCTCGACCAAATATTGTCCTGCCCTAACACAGCTACCCTATTCAGCTTTCAGATGATGTATAAACCTCAATATAAAAAAAAAATGACACTTATGACTGATTTTGTGGTCCAGGGTCACAAATATGTTATTATACTTGAACTATACTTAGTATAAAATAAATGCATTTTAAATCTTTTACTTTTTTACTAGAATAAAAATAAGTATTCTGGACAGATGTTTCTTAATATTCTTTCTTTATTTGACCTTTTTAAATAAAACAAAAACATGTTTTCTTGCAATATTGTTTTAAATGGTAATAATTGTGTATGTTTTGGTCCATGTGCCTACTTTTTTTCCATCCATTTTTTATTCATATCTCTTTAACAAAATCCAGCTTTTTACTGACATCATCTTCTAGGAAGTGACATCATTTCGGAGGGAAATACAACAATACAAACACCAGTGAGTATTAGCAAGCAATGCATCTAAAAAGCTTTGTGTAATTAGTCTCAGTCTGAAACAAAAGAATTACTGAAAATAGAGAGAATTATATCCACATTTGCTTTTTTCACATTGCCTTTGTGTAAATAGTCAAAAGTTTTATTTTTATTAATAAAATGTGTCTGAGCTTGATCAGAGCATATGGTAAAAAATTGTATTTTAAAAAAAGATTTTTAAATTAAAACACAAACATATTCATTAAAAATGCTTAACATATTTCTAAAAGCAGCTGCGTTCACATTTTTGTTTATTAATATTGAGTTTATTGCAAGTGCATCCAACCTTTACAATAGTTTGAGAATGCATTGAGCTGTGCACCAGCAGTCTGCATACTTCTGAATAACAACAGTAACAGTGACCTGATGATGGCGGGTAACAAAGCTAACAATAGTTCATACAGTTCACTGTAAGGTCATACTCCTCCTTTCCCTTGTATTTTTTTTAAGCACTAGCTGCAGTTCCCACAAGCCTAGCATCAAATATGTTTCATAATGTGTGTTTTCATGCATCTGGCCCAATAAGTTGTTGGATAATTGATATATTGATTGGTTATGTCATCATGTGTTGGTATAGAAGCTGTCATGTGGATGGCAGAACAATCCACGGGCCCCATTGTTCATTCATCAGCGCCCCTGATCGGGCCCATGTCTTGGTTAGCTGCAGGCCAGCCAGATAAGGATCAGTAGATGATTGGGCGCACACATTCTTAACATGGCTGACCCGTGACATCTTGGGGGCAGTCGGGGAGTCTGTCATTATGCGTACAATGCACGGCTTTCTTCCTTCTTATCTTTGCCGATGACATTGAGAGTTTTCGCATTAACTCATTAACGACAAGACTCATCATTACAGGCCAGGGGGAGGGACAGGGTGTGTCTCCAAGTGGGTGACACTTGGCATGGAGGAATGTGGGATCAGGCCAATCCCTCTTTTCACTCTCTCCCAGGCTTTGATATGAGCGTTAGTGATTGAGAGATGGGCCAGTCAAGTCCAAGGCTTAGAAAGGCTACAAGTGACCTTTTTTTTCACGGGTCCACAAGCCAACGCTGAATAAATGAAACTCAAACACAGACTCACAGTTGCTAACTACCACCGCTTGCCCTATCTGGAGAAAATGTTAGTCTGCATGACATGTAAGTTCAGAGAATGATCTCTTAAGCTCCAGAGGTCCTTCACTCGAGGGCTTTTTGCTGCCAGGAGCTTATGAAGGCCAGAGTGTTTGGCCTTTGCTCATAGCTAACAGTGCCAAGGCCTTGACTCTTGTGGTTTGCCTCTGTCAAACACGGCATTGCAGAGTGTGGCTCTGTGGAAAAACTCAGCTATGCCGTCCTGTTTCTTGATGCATTAACGCTTTCAACACAGTTATATAGTAGGGAAGAGAGAAAAAAAAATGAGGATGGGGGAGACGAAAAACTGTCTGGCTAAGATTGATAGCTTTGCTCTGTGGTTCAATTGTAAATTAGAATGCAAGTCCCTCTGGGATACGAGGGCTCTATTTGTGATTAAGAAAAAAGGCTTCATAACTGAGAGATAGAGAAAAAGTTTGCTCCCTCTTACACACAGGCAATTAGCTTGATGAAATGGCCCTCACTGTTTTGTGCCCTGGATATGTAAACTGATATTATAATAATGGGCTGACTGCGTGTTCTGTTATTTTCACCTTGAGTCGAACAGGAGGAGGCGTTATGGTGTACACAAAGCATTGTCTTGTATAACACCACAAACCCAGACCCCTGGCGAGCTCAGAACCGCAGATACGATGCAAAGCGAGGTGACGGGAGAAACAAAGCAGGCTCTCATATGTGATGAAGGTACAGGAGTGAGCTTAGCAAGCTCGTTGCCAGCATGACAAAGTGATAAAGAACTTTTATATGCCTCATAGAAATAATGGTGAAGCGAGCTTGGAGTCTTGGCACTGTACCTGCCCACAGCAGGAGTCTCACCTACCTCAATTTCTTCTGCTTTCTCATGCAAGGCAGGCAGACATTAAAAGTTATGGTCTGTTTTTATACGGCAACGTGATTTTTATCAGGTTTTGTTGTGTTTTTTTTTTTTTTTTTTTTTTTTTTTTTTTGTCATGCCTCTTCACACCTGTCTCCACTTGTTTGCATTTGGAGCAATCCAAAGTGTTTGAGAGCCTTATTTGGTTTGACTTTGGCCTAAATAACAAACTGCCGTCTATGGCTTACGCTTTTTTCACTAAGCCTTCTCCTCAAATGTGCTGACATTTGCAAAATAGAACCACAGTTTATGAAAGCAGCATTTAGGCTCAAATGAAGTTGAAAGAAGGCTGAATTCATAATGAATTCCAGTTCCAATTCTTTGCTTACTGAATGAATAAAAAATTAAAAAAACTAATTTATATTATATATAATTTTGCTAAATTATAGTCGTTTTTAATACATATTAATTTTCAAACATTCTTGTAAAATGTTTAAACGTTTTCATTTCTTCTTTTAGAGGCTACATAAAGGCAGTCCAATAAATGGTCTTAACAATATACTGTACATTATAAAACAATACTGATCAAGCAAAAAGGGGTAACATTTGATTAATCAATATTCATTAATTATACTGATAAATTACGGTTGTGTGGTTTTGAATCACTAAAAAGACCTGTCTCATAAGAGTCATTCATTCATAGTAATTGTTTCTAATCATGCTGTCTGTTTCAGTCTGTTTTTTTTTTTCATTAAAAAATCTAAATTATAATATATATATATGTGTGACCATCAACCACAAAAAAGTCATAAGTAGTATCATTAGGATATTAAGTAAAAATCGTGTTCCATGAAGATATTTTATAAATTCCCGACTGTAAATATATCAAAACTTAATTTTTGATTAGTAACATACATTGCTAAGAATTTCGTTTTACCAACTTTAAAGGTGATTTTCTCACTATTTATTTATTTATTTATTTTTTTTTTTGCACCCTAAAGATTCCAGATTTTTCAATAGTTGTATCTCAGTCAAATATTTTTAAATGTTTTAATTACTATTTTTAGTGGCTACATAAATGCAGTCCAATAAATGGTCTTAACAATATATTGTGCATTATAAACAAGGGTGCACATACTTTATTTTTTATTTTTTCTTTCCAGCCTGATTCTCATAAGAGCACCTAGAGATTTGGTTTGGTCCTCACACTGCACATAATGTGACCTATTAAATATAATAAACTAACCACTTAGTACATAATACATTTATATATATATAAATACTGTTCAGTTTCTCACACAAAACGACATCAGTGGACATCAGTGTATCGTCACGAGCCGCAGGGTTTAATTTGATTTAGTCTGTGTATGTATCTTTTTTTTTACACTCAAAGAGTTGGTGCCCCTTGACTGCCATTATATGACTGACAGACTGCAACGGTTTAAGTTAAAAAAAATCTTCCTTTGTGTTCTACTGAAGAAACAAAGTCACCTACATCTTGGATGCCTTGGGGGTCAGCAGATAAACATCAAAATTAAATTTTGGGGTGAACTTTCCCTTTAACAGCTGTCAACTATGTCGGTACACAATTAATTTTTACAATTTTTATTTTGAGAAGTTTTATTAAAAGAGCCAAAGAGTCTAAAAAGAGTAATTCCTTCGCAGAACCTGATTTTCCCAAGTGCAACAAGTTCCTGGATCAACATCTTTGATGACCCTGGAACAACATTGTGATTAACCAATCAGATTTGAAACAATTTATAACCAAACAATTTATAGTTTTTGTGAAATTTAGGCTTATAATCACTGTTTGGTGCTTGTACATCAGTGTCATTCATCTATCATTTCCACTGATTTTAGGGATTACTCATGGGTAAGGTTAGGTTTAGGTGTAGGGATGTGGTCAAGTCTTAGTTTTTGGATTAAAATGTTGTTCCAGGGTCAACAAAATATGTTGACCCTGGATCGATCTCAGCAAAATCAGGACGTGCTAATTCCTTCAGTTATTGGACCGCACTATTGTGTTGTATAGTTTTGAATCACTAAAAAGAGCTGTCTAAGAGTCATTAATTTGGGAAATCAGACTAGTTGCACTATATGCTTTTTATTTACTAAAAAGAGCTGTCTTGTAGGAGTAATTGTTTCTGGAATCAGACAACACTGGTCGTGCTGTCCGTTTTGTGCTGTATATTCTGTTTGTTTTATTTAAAGCAAAAATTAGCCCCCATTCACAGAAGAATACACTTTCATGAACCGTTAAATATTCTGTTAAGGTGTTTTATTGAAATGAAACCCATCCTCAACCTAACTACGAAACAACTTTTTGGTCTAATTGTTTTTACCTCATTAATAGTTTGTAATGTAGCCACCTCACTTTTCGCTGAACCTTCTGGACCCCTATAAAACAGAGGGAAGATGAAAAACGATCGTCAGTGGAAGGTTTAGCTTCTGCATCTCAAATCGATTCCGCAGGCATAAGGAAGGGGCAGTACAGCGCACAATTGTTTTGAAGAGACGTGCAGTGAAGCGGAATTCTGTGGCAATGTGAGTGTAACATAAGTGCATTGCTAACACATGGCTGTATTCCTGGAGATGTCAGAGGGGATCTGCTTTCATGAAAGGGAGTGAGAGAGAGGGATCTAATGTGGAAGTAATTACATGTGAGAGAGTCACTGTGATGGAATGCAATACAATGTTTTCCATTTGCAGGTCAATGCCCAAAGTTACATAGTGTTGTAGATATGCTAGCACCAGCCTCTTGTTTTATCACATTTTTGAAGTGTGAGTCTGCACGTTTATTCACTGAGAGGGGAAATAGGCTATGCTGATTGATGTACTATTGTGGAGTGCATTAGTTGTCTTCCTGTATTATATTAAAATATAATGGCACTTGAATGTTTGCCATGCATGTAATAGCAAAACAAGCCTGTATTTAACTTGTATACTTCACAAGATTATAGTCGCTGAGTTTATTATTCGAGGAAGCTGACAAAGTATAAACACACCCAGCTAATAAGGTAATTTTAGTGTTCAGCTTCGAAAAGATTGCTGACTTCCCAGGTGTTCATTAGGTAGAGTAAAATTTCATTAGTATCAACCCTACCTGTAATTCAAGTCAGGGCTTATGTGTAGTTAGGGGGGTTGGCAAGTTCAGGAATTGTTTGACACGGGTATATAGGAATGGTATGAATCTGAGCACTTTGATGACACTGACATGGGAAAGAAAAAAAAAAACAACAAGGAAAAAAGGGGAGAGAAACCTGGTTTTCAAACATGGCGTAACAGCCGCACCCATGTCAGCAGTGTTTCCTCTGCTTATGTTTCATTCATAAAGAAAAGTCTAGACTGACCTGGGCCAAGCGGATACCCTATACTCATTTATCCAATGCTCTGAAAAAAGAATGAAACAGGAAAAGCTTCAGACATATGTTACGTAAGGGATTATAATTTTTTTGTGTGTCTGTACAATTTACACAAAAGGTATGTAATCTGGCCCTCCTCATGCGTCCCCTGGTGTCCACAGATCCAGATAGGAGCGTCAGGCATGTTGAGGGAGAGATTAGCCGGTGCATGACCTGATGTGTTAGGACTTCCAAGAGCAGTAATGAGTGCCGCCGATCAGTGAGTGTTTTGGGTCAGACTGCAATGTCTAAACTGATCATTCCAGTCTAATGAGCTTTGGTGACTTTGATGTAATGGTCCAGCTGATTCAGTGCGCTAGCTGCACCGCGCAGATTAAGGTCACGTCGTATTTTGGGATGTTGCTAGACAGTGCAAAAGGTCCCTTTTTGAGGCATCTGCTAAGCTTGGACCTTGTTTGTGGGGTTAGATCTGCTGGAGTCTTTGATGTGACAGCTCTGTGACCGTTTACTGGTGTTCAAGAGGAGATTAAATTCCCTCAAACTCAATTAATATTCTTGGTTTGCTCTTCTCATGGCTCTGGTTTTACATAGGACATTATGAATAGGGAAACTTATGCTTTTTGCAATCTGAGTTTTTCATCTTGTAACATTAAACATCTTGAAATAATCAGCAACTTTCAATTGATTAGCCAGAATTTGTCTATGCCAAAAAAATGATTATTTATTTGTATTTTGAAACTTTTACATGTTGCACATACACGCGTTTCATAGTCAGTGGGCTTATATAGTGAGGGAGAGCACAAAATTAGAAGGGTAATTTTATTTAAAGCTGAAGTTTACAGTTCATTTTTTATCTTTATCTAAATTCAGAGACAGCTATAAGTAAGCCAACAGTTTATTTAACCACGACCAGCCTGACACAGCAGTACTGATTTAAATGTATTAACTTGTAAGTTTATTTATTATTTATTTATTTTTCTGTTGCACATAAAAGAAGATATTTTGTAGAATATATGTAACCAAGCAGTAGCTGGTTTCCATTGCCTTGCATACTCTGGATTTATTTATTTATTTATTTATTTATTTATTTAAAATGTTGATTTATTTATTTATTTATTTTATTATTTTTATTTTTATTTTATTTTTATTTTATTTTTATTTTTTTGTGAATATTATTTTCAGTTTTAAATTAAAGAATCCTTGGGTATATTGGGTATAAATGTAATTTTTTTCTCAATTTGTTGGAGTACATTTCATATGAAAATGATAATCTGAATATGCTGCATACTACATACTGCGCAAAATAAAAGCAATTTGATTTAGTGCTCTTATCAAATCACAAAGGCTGCATTTTATTTTATTTTACAATTGTTTTTCTTGTTAAAATGTTCACTTACGATTAAAGAATCATCGGGTATACATGGTATATACTATTATGATTATTATTATTTTTTATTTTTTTCTGAATTTGTTGGAGTACATTTAATCTAAAAATGATCATCTGAATATGCTGCATACAACATACAGTGACAAATAAATAAATAAAAAGTGATATGGCTTAGAGCTCTTGTCAAACACAAGAGCTGCCAATTATTTTTGTTTCTTTTCTTTTCTTTTATTTATTATTATTTTTATTTTATTTTTTTTTTTGGTAAAATATTAATTTAAGATTAAAGAATCATTGGGTATACATGTTATGCAATTGTTTTTTTTTTTTTCATTTAATATTAAAGAATCATTGGGCACAATGGACAGACGAACCTGGACTCTGTATTTGCTAGACATTATATCGATGGAACTCTCAACTTCTCGTATACATGGATTTAATGTGAAAACTGTACATTTATGCAACTGTGCAAATTCCACCCCTGGTAGACTTATATATATACAATATTTTTTCTCAGTTTGTTGGAGCACGTTTAATCTAAAAATTATAATGTGATTTTGCTGCATATTGCATACTGTACAGTAGAGCTGCACAATTAATCAAAATAAAACAAAAAAAAAAGTGATATGGCTTAGTGCTCTTATCACAAAGGCTGACATTAGTTTATTTTATTTTATTACTTATTTTATAAAAAAAAAAAGTAATATAGCCTGGTGCTCTTATTAAATAACAAAAATTGCCATTTAATTCAATAAATATATTAATTTTTATAGTTAAGTGCTGCACTGTGTTCTTGCACATGACCAGCTTACTATCTGCCAGTGTTCGCAGCGTCTCAGAGCGACTTGATTTGCAGAAAAAAAATTCTGCTCCACCCACCAAAATAAAGGTTCAGTGGTTTATCTTTTGAAAATTAAGACTATTAGAAACTAGTAATGTGTAATGTAAAATGAAATGATTGTTATTACGTTATATGTGTCCCTGGACCACAAAGCCAGTTATAAGGGTCAATTAAGATTATTACATGATCTAAAAGCTGAATAAATAAACCTCCTATTGATGTATAATTTGTTAGGATAGGACCATATTTGGTTTGACAATGGTTTACAATTATTTGAAATTCTGGAATCTGAGTGCTGAGAAATTGCCTTTAAAGTTGTAGCAATGAAGTTTTTAGCAATGAATATTACTAATCAAAAAGTATTTTTGATATATTTTTGGTAGGAAATGCACAAAATATTTTCATGGAACATTTTTTACTTAATATCCTAATGATTTTTGCCATAAAAGAAAAATCTATAATTTTGACCCATACATAAGCTACATAAGTGTTACACAAGACTGGTGTTGTCCAGGGTAAAAAAAAACACTAAAATATTCTGTAATATTGTAGTTTTTTTTTTTTTTTTCATTAATTAATTTTTATAATTATCAATATACTATACACGTATTGATATAATCACAGACTTCTGGCCAATTTTTGTAGCCCTAAACAAACACGGTAAACCTGGTGGGATTTATTTATTTTATTTTTTTTTTTTTTATGAATTACAATTTTAAATCCAATCACGATTTTCATTATACAGTATGTGATCAAATGCACCCCTACTTTCTGTCTGCCCTTTTGTTAAAGATTATATACTTACGTTCATTTGTCTCAACTCACTAGCATAGAAAGTCTTTTACAGTATCCAAAAATGTTTTATATGCTGTAGTCCCATTGTATGTAGGCATTTAGAAGACATAGGAATCCCAAGGAACCATAAAAGTTGTTCTTAATATAGGAAGTCCACACTGCGAGGCCCTTTGAGGTGAACCACAGATTTAATTTTCTGAAACCAAAGCAAAATATATTACATTATGTGCTACAATGTTCAACTGTTGCCTGGAGAGCTATCATTTATCCTTGTAAAGATTTACCGCTCACTATCGCTGTCTGTGGACTGACAGAGCGCATTGTATCATGCGGAAATCGCGCCTGATTTTGCGTTTATAAATAAAATGCTACAGGCGTAACTGTTGTGAAACTTCGGGTTACATTATGACTGGATAAATGTTATAATGCTCTCTGTCAAGCACTTTAGCTGAACAAAAGCAGAGTGCGTCGTTTGTTTTCAAGCTGTGAAAAACAGCAGAAAAGCAGGTTTCTTTTCACACATTCTAACGTGTCGTATTTGAACCATGCAGCAATACAACAGCGTTTCCTTGACATGTTGTAAGCGTTGACCCACTGCCCTGTCTCTCTGACATTCACACCTCTTACTCTTGCCGAATGGAATGCAGATGCTTTTGTTTGCAGCTTACCATATGGGCAGAGACTCGTAGTGAGGCCACAACTCTCTGACTTTTCCTTCAGAAGTTCTGTTGGGAAGACTTCCCTCAAATGGAGCAATAGGTGAAAAAGTGTTGAAAGCTGTCTTTTTAGAAAGAACCCTCAATGTATCAAAAGATTCAAAAGGTTGGAACATCTGGCTGCCTTTTGAGTGAATGTAGAAATACAACTGATATATTTATTTATATTGTTATGTCTTTTGCCACTACTTACCATTCATTAAACGTCATGCATTGTGGCCTCAAAAGGTGTGCAAACACATACCTGGACCTTTTAAATCAATAGCAAAGACTGCGGTTGTTATTATATAGCACTTATGTGTTAAGAATATCTAAATGGACAACTGAAAAGCACCTGATTTTTTAATACGTTATTGAATGTTACATAAAACATCAGAAATGTATAGCGACACTAGAACAAGTTTGGTCATGTTGAAACTCTAACCACTTCACTGAATAAAGCACTGATACTAAAGTGTTAAATTTGGTCCTCTGTCTGGAGAAACTAGAAGTTACTTTGTAAGAAATCATTTAATAATTAGCCATCACATTAGCCATTTTGAAGACTAATTGTTACAGACAAATTACTTACCTATCACAATATCCGCAAATATTTTTTTCCTCAGATCTTACTTCTGTCATTAAACGTGAAGAATTGACATCTTATTGTTATTTTTGTCACTTATATCACAGCCTGAATTAATGTCCTGGATTTGAAACCTCTTTCTTCAGGGCAAGAGGAAGCAGAGTAGTACTACGTTGTTGGGACCAAACAGCTCTTAATGGAGGTGACAAAACAAACGTCCTTAGAGAAAACTTCAAGAGCCAGTTACATGAGCACTTCAGGGCCTGCAGCTGAAGTTTACCCGGACACCGCTTCTTTCAGGGGGCTCACATAAACATTACACTCTCTGTCTGGGTAATTGATCCCAAATCTTGTTTGACAACGTTTTTTCACTGCAGACACTTCACATGCTTCCTGAACATAGCTGAGCTTTTTTGGCCGCGTTGCAAATACCACAACAACTCAGCACTCATTAAATCTTGTGCTGAGTGTTCTCTGCCTTACCACTGCCAGTGTGTGTGTGTGGTTTAGTTCATTTTTCGCACTAGCTCTGTTTGCTGTCTCCCTTCTCCCTTACATTTAATATTTATATGAATGTATGTGTATTGCCTGAATATTTTGGTAAGGGATTTTCGATTAAGCAGCCAGATTTGCGTTTAGTGAGTGTTTAATGCACTTAGAGATTACTAGTAAATTTCACAAATAATTATGGCAAGTAACATATTGAATTAAATGTGAAGTTCTGAAGTAGTACTTCTTTTAAAAAGTACTACCATAATCTTTTAAAACATTTAAAAATAAATAGTATTAGTTGTTCGTGTGTGTGTGTGTGTGTGTGTGTGTGTGTGTGTGTGTCAAACCAAAAATTATACAGGTATTTATATATATATATATATATATATATATATATATTATTATTATTTATTTTTTTATTTTTTTACTAGTAGGTGCCGGACACTATAGTTTGTTTATGTAAGTGAGGAGAGCAAAATATAGTAAACTGTGACATATTATAACCAAAAATTCTTTATACAGTGGACTATAACATTTTGGGACCCAAAATTTTACACCACACACTGAACAAAATGAAGCATTGCTTGATAATTTTCAACAACGTATTGATAGTTGTGTGAATATTGTCATACTAACAGTTGTCTGAATTTACTGGTATGTAATAAAGGTATGTAATCCATATGTGATCTGACATTATCAAGATAAATTTGTTCTGACACTGTTCTTGTCATATTTTATTAACATTTTCAAAACAATACCAAATATATTGAGTATTAGCTGAATTCAAAATTCAATGGCCCTATGTTGAAAACCATGAATACTGATTAGTGTTGTATCTGCTGTTATTCCTTTAATTTTGAAGACTATATTATTTGCATGATTTGCATCATCTGAGTGACAGGATAATCTGTGATGTCAATGACTATATTCTTGCAAACAGTTTTTGTATTTAGTACTGTGAAAGTGGCATTAGCAGTTCAGCCGTTTTGATTCAACTACTCCAAAAGTTAAATAATTAAACTGTAAGACTCAATTTTGGTAAAGGATTAAATGTAGATGTGTGTTTAAATAGGTTACTTCCACAGACTTTCATAAAGACTTTAGGGTCAATATCAGTATTTCTCAAAAAGTTTTCTCCAAAACTCTTCTCATAATATGTTCTGAAGCATGTAAGGTATAAGTGCAAACTCAAACTTAAAACCTTTACCAACGTCTAAGTCGTCCACATTAGAAAGCAAGCTGCTTTCAATTACAGACACCAAGTACACACTCTCAATCTCTCTCTTTCTCTCTCTCCCTCCTTCTGTCTTTCTCATCTCTTTTTCTTCTGCTTTGGCTGTTTGATTACTTTTGAAAACATTTATATTCCCTAATAACTTGGGTTTAGTCTAGTGGCCGCTAATTTAATCCAGACTGGTACAGTAAATGCAGAAGAGTATATGTGGAAAATAATGTCTATCTATAATTGTTCATAGCAGCTAAAGAAATGGAAACTTTTATGGTAATTTTCGCAATAAAAACGTCAGTTACAGCTCCGTATTAAATGAAGATTTAGAGCTGTACTACAACCAACATGTAGTTATTTTCAAAATGACATTTTTCACCTAAGTTTTATATTTAAATTTGGAATGCTGTAGACTTCATAAGGAAGGTATGAAGACAAATCCCTCTTAGCTAAAGATGTACTTTTTAACGTAACTACCCATAAACTATTGATAGATAGATAGATAGATAGATAGATAGATAGATAGATAGATAGATAGATAGATTCATATTTAATAATAACAAACAACATGCATAAAGAACCCATGTTTATTTACTTTTATTTATTATTGTACAATTGATGGTTTTCTTTCATTGCAACATTATTTAGAATAAAAAACAGTGCTAATTCTGAATCAGTGGTATTATTTAATCATACATCTTAACAGTATGTGCAGAATTACAATACGTACATAGTTGATTTCAAGCAGTTCATTGTCACTGGAGCCGATTATCCTTTTCCCTATAAAAGAATCTATTACAGGTTAGTTGCTCCAGTGGTTCAAAAGCATACATTAAGGCCTACCTTCCCGGCTTTGTCATTGTGAGATCTTGGCTTGAAGTTCCTCCTCCCATCATGCATTTGGTGTTGATGTCAACGTCACCACTCAGCATTCTTCAGTTCCCACAGCGGCCGTGTCCTCTGCCCTCGTCACAGTCCTGCAGAGGTCTGAGACAATGCACAGCTAGTCGTATTCTACCTATAGTTTAGAACAGTTGATTATAGTAAGTTGTCAGTAGCAACAAAATTATAGTTATATTGAATGTTATCTTATTGGTTTTTCATTTAGGGTATAAAGTGAGTTTAAATGTAACAAAGGATGAATGTGGTGATGATTAAATGTAAAATTACAATGAATACTATTAACATGCATATAAGTATATATCATTTGCATCACATTTTTTGTAACACAGGGTTTTTGACTTTGATTTGTTAAAATGAAAATAAAATGGAAGTTTGCCATTTAGTGTAAGACGAGATTATTTAAACAAATTAAGCTTTTGCTGTTTAAATTGACACTGTAATCCATCACTGGAGAATCGAACTCTGTGATCTATCATGATTCTGCTGGCTTCTTAGATTGGCCCTTAGGGCAAACAGAAATAGACAGAGAGAGGGTAACCTGCACCAATTGAACGAATCAATCATGTAGAGACTTGTACACACTTACATCAAAAGGTTTTTGATAAGAATTTAATTGCCAAAAATCTGATTTAATAATTGTTTTCTATTTTATATATATAAAAATGTTGATCACCCTTTGTTTTTTTGTAAAATGTATCAATTATATTTGCTTTTTTTTCACAGCTTGTAATCAAAGACTGTATATGCATATGAAGAACCAACAAAAAGTATGAACCACTAAATGTTTGCTAATGCCACACATGCATACAACACAGTCCAACTGCGGAATACAAATAGAAATAATCACTTCGAAATCTTTCTTTATAATCATACGCTGCCTGCTCTAGATTGACTGCATATGGCAAACAATTTGCACAATCCCTAATCACATACTGCGGGTGCATCATATCAGATTAATGACAGAAGTTAGTTCTTAATTATTTTTAGTTGACCCTTTACCTGTATAAGTTCAGCATGACACTTCATCTGTATACATTATACCTTCTTTATATTGCTGCTGAACCTGTGGAAACTATCTGTAATTCCACTACAACACTTTGTGTAACAGGTCATGAGTATCCCTTCAGTCTCACTGCAGTCTGGTATTATTGCTACGCTATACGAAACAGGAAAGGTGCATTGAAAGACTTCCCACACAGTTACGTTTTGAAGTCTAGGCTATAGGGGTGTAGGCTATACTTTCATAAGATCTTTTTTCATGGACTGTGGTAACAATTGGTCCATGTTCTTGTCTAATACATAGCGAGAACTTCTTGTCCTGTGAAGAAGCAGTAAGTCTTCTGAATTCCCAGGGCAATGGTGTTGTTTTAAGACTGAAGGTAATGCTGAACAAATTACACCATATTTGGGCACAGAGCCAGGCTTCTGTAGAGAATAAAACCATAATCCTATTCAATTTGCCCGTAACCGATATGAGATTTTCTTCAATGAGTTGGAAGAATATGTCAAGGGGAGTTTTTTAGATCCATTTAAATGACAAACAATAAAAACGGCGGGATTGCGTGAGAAAATACTTCAAAAGTTTTCTGACTTATTATGGATTAATGTATTGAGATTAATAATAATCATCAGATTTTAAACATGCTGAAGTGTCTTTCCTCTTTTTAGTAGTTAAATTATACATGTACATGTGGAACTGAGCTATAAACTAAAGTGCCAGCAGGCATAATTTAATTGCGTTAGTGAAAGTTCAGACCACATCCACATATTAGAAATATATTTAGTTTAGGAAAGCATTTCATGTTATCTGTCATGTACATTTTAGACTGCCAGCAAGTTGATAGGTTAAGTTTTTCTGTACTGACTTTCTCAGGCTGGTGTATAAAAAAAAATGTTGTTTATACTTAATTAGCTTATATCATTCAAATAAAGTGTTCAGTAGCATTACAAATATTTAGCTGTTTATACTCATATTTAAAATACTAATAGGCTATTAAAAATATTATTAGAAATTTCAAAGCAAGAATATGTGCACACAGTGTATGTTTACAAGTGTAATCAGTCTGAAAATAAATTGATAATGCTTCCTTTACATCTAGTAAAATAAATACAAACGGCTAATTTGCAAACGCAAATTTATTGCTGTATTGGCCAAGAGAATTGTAATTGCTAATTACTGCGAAATATCAGAAAATGCTTCAGCGTCACAACAGATGTGCTATATAGACTGCAACCACACCAGCTGACAGGTCTATTACTTGCTCGTTTGGACACGTTTTAAACCACACCGTCTGATCCAGTGGTTTTCAATCCTTCAAATAAGAGAGACAAAATGTGCAGTGCTGTGGCTTCCCAGGACCAGGAATGAAAACCACAGGTCAGCATTCAGCAGCGATAATAATAATAATAATAATAATAATAATAAATTAAAACTAAATTATTGAGACCAGTGTTACGTCTTGGTGTAATATGATCATCTTGAAGCCTAAATATGTCAGTCTTTCATTAGCATGATGCATCCAATTACCCATATTAACCTAGAATTTGTGAGATGCGATTGTGCATTTTGTTACTTTTTGTTCGGTAATAGTTAGATATTTTAAATAAATTGTATTTATGTATTTCTGACTTCTGATTCGCCTTAATCAGTCTCCTCGTGTTGATTAGCCTGGTTAACCTTTGCTCCGTACTGGGTCCGTAAGGGTTAATCAGGCCGGGATCTCAGTGACCCGAGGGTCAGATTCCCTCTATCTCTTGCTTGAAGGATACGGTGGAGGCAGCGATAAGATTAGGGTGAACTTTCCTCTTCCAACCCATAGACACCTGCGCCTAAACCTGCGCTTGCAAAGCTTTTGAGAATTACTATAGCCTATCATGTCTGCGACTTAATACGAACAATATAAATATACCATGTGTTTAATTAAAAAAAAAAAAAAAAAAAAAAAAAAAAGAGAGAGAGAGAGAGAGAGAGAGAGCCTATATTTATTGTGTTCGATTTTATATATTAGTTAATCAAGCAGAATTTAGCTGTTTCTTTTAAGGGTTAACGTCTAGTGTAATATGTAGTCGGCTGATGACTGGGAGATTTTCTGCGGTTTGGATATTTGGCTTTGCTTATTCAATGTCTATCGATTTATTCGCGTATAACTCCTCTTCCAGGAGTCACATCTTACACACCCGTGTCCCAGCGTGCGTACTTTACTTTACAAACAATAATAAAGTGATTTACCCCTTTCTTCGCGTCCCAGCCATGGAAAATCGTTAAAGATCCTGCTATTTGTGTGTGATCAGTAAATATTTAGTGTAGTGTCTCGTCCTAATCGATGGAGGTCCCGATGGGGGAGCGCTATTGTGTGTGTGGACGCTTGCTGAGCTCTGTGTGTGAGGACTCTTTCTTGTGCAGTGCGTTTTACAATGATAAATGTACCAGGACGACTTTGCTTGCACTTTACTGATCAACATCAAGTTGCTTGAAAACGGTTCTTGTCCAAAGTTCCTTCAGCGCAACCACGATTACAGGCTATTTTTAAGTGCAAAGTGATTCATTTCTACTTGGTTGCTGGTGGCGTTTGCTTTTATCTTGTGATCTTTCAGAGGTGGAACAAATAACCTTGTGAATAAAACTTTGTTTTTGGAATTTTAATGTAATTTACTTTATGTAATTAGCTACTTGTGTCACATTTGAGGCCTTTGTATTAAGACTGTATTTTAATATAATTAAATGTGTCATTACGGCTTTGCGTTGGAAATGCTGGTAGGCTTTAATGTTTAATTTTTTTTAGTTGTATTTATTGTTTGAATATCTGTTGAGTGGTTATATACTCCGTTCATCTAGCTTGCATTTATATTTATTAGCTGCTACTTAGTCCCGAAACTCAACTCTCTTGTGCATGGCAAAAAAAAAAAAAAAAAAAAAGACAATTAAAGCGCCATGCGTAAACAACCCTTGAAACCTATTAGGCATTGACGGAATTACTTTACTTCAACCATAATTGTCTGCTATACGGCAATTTGACGTCACTCGTGAATGCAGGAGTAGGCTATTGCTTATAGGCGTCTTAAGACTGCTTACTACCAGCAGTGCCTACTACCAGCTTTGTTTTTATTCAGACCCCAGCAGTCTAAGTATCAAACCCTTGCTGATGGGATGTTCTCGTGCATTCTTGTATATTTATGATTGTGTCTCTTCATGAACTTAATGACATATTAAAACAATATTTACATAACGGTAAAGGTTTATTGCCTCATTTGTCGAAATTCATTGATCTAATAAAGTCCTCACTTTGGACTTAACCATTGAAAAAGCGACAAAGGCATATCACTGTTACTAGTTTGCACATAAACAGACAGGTGTCTCTCCTGACTTCACCCCCTCCCTCCCCCAATCACACAGCCCACACAAAGCAGCTGCACTGAGGAGGCTTTTTACCTTCTGTGGAAAAGAATAAGACGCACAGGAGCATCTTCTGTCTTTTTTTTTTTTTTTTAACAAAAACAAAACAAAAAATCTATATCTTCAAAGTCATCAACACGACTGTCCTTCTATTAGGATGTGTAGCTACTAAATATTAACATGTGATTTAAGCGTCGCAGAAAAGTTTGACCGATTTTGCTTGTCGGTTTGTCTTTTTTCCCTCACTAAAGTTTTAGTAATCATTCAAATAAACAGAGAGTCGCATTTTTGTGTATAAATCCGTCTGTGGAAAAGGAAACGTTGATTCCACTCCCAAACAGAGGGTTAATTCGCACAGAAAGAGAAGACTAAGTATATTTTTCATATAGGAGAGGATGCATCACGGGGAAGACGAATCAACATCATATGCATTTGGTATGTTTGGGCTATAATTGTTGAGAGTCAAACATCACTTAGCATGTACATATTATTTGTAATATGTATGTTAAAGTGAACCTGGTTGTTTTTTTTTTGTTTTTTTTTTTTTTTTTGTGTTGTGAATTCATTCACAATATTGATTAAAATTATTTTAAAATGAACACTGCATCTACAGCAAACGCATCCTTGAGCGGAACACTTTGTCCATTCATTAGCTATATAATCATCGCAAGTTGGTACGCATTATTTTATTTTCATTTTATTATATATATATATATATATATATATATATATAAATATATATATATATATATAATTTTTTTTTTTGGTCTTTGTCTATAATGTTGCTTATATTTAAGAAGTAATGTTGGTGTATTGCATGCATGTCTCTCTTTGCGTCTTTACTAGTCGTATTATTGCTTTAAAAAACAAACAAAAAAAAACAAATAAATATGAAACATCCGTGGCTTCGCATGGTAAAGTGTTAAAATACGAACACTTACCTTGATCTTGGGGTAAAATCCACTTTGCATCGGTACGCTATAATTTACTTCTGCGGTATTGCTTTCGGCTGTCTTGTTCATATACAGGCTTTTGAATGGTCAGAGACGAGGTACGGTGCTCACTTTTGCTCGTTTCAATAAACTGGCCAAAATTAACCGAAACGCGGCAATACTCCCGTGCGTGAACAACACTGTGGAGAAAATGTGTGGAGGAGACTTACAAGCGCACCTCTGCAACGTCCAAGTCAATTAGAAGGAAATCTCAAAAGCATTAATCAGATTAAAATAGGAGCATGTTACTTTGGTGTATGTGAGAGGCGAGCGACCGATGTAGTTTCCATTTAAGATGGCTCTTCCACCTTAAAGAGCGATTTCAGGCAGAAATAATCCAAACGCTAGGGGGCGCCCATATACTGTTGTACGTCTAGTCTTCAGCATTTTCCTCCGAGGCAGCATATGCTGTGATTTAGCACTGTACGTTTTGCAGTGGACCCAACTCCGACAACCCCTGGTGATACAGAAAGTAGACTTCAACAAGGGAGCTTTTGGAAAAAAAAAGTGCTCTGACTTATAACCCGAGGAGCGAAAAAGGAGACACCTCATTTGACCACCCCGAGGCTCCCAGCAAACGTCTATGGCAATTAACATAAGACTTCTGGGCTTCTGCTTTCTCAATGAGCATCGTTCATCTTATGTTTGCTTGATTTTTGAACGTTTTAATGTTTAAAAAACAACAGTGATGCATTTGAGGAAGTTGTGGGATATTTTATTAACTTCACTGAGTAAGATATATATAGCATACCAAGGCCCTAAAAGCACAGTAATCCTAAAATTCTCTTTTGTTACATGAGAACTCGTTGAATGCAGTATCTCTGCATAAAACATACTTTATTGAGGGCCGTTTGACCTTCGATACAAGTAGGAATAAATCAGTGTATTATAGTGAGTTAAAAAAAAATAGCCAAATATTCATCACTTGCTAGTAGTCATGATAAGAACGGAAGAAAACAACAGCATATGTAGTAATTGATGCTGATTTTCATAAGTTTCATGCTGTACATTGTGTGGATAACGATATAACGCCATTAATCATTATCTATCTTTTTGGATTTTGAAGGTATATACACGAAAACCATTCGACTTAAATTCAAGACCTATACATAATACCCCAATACAATAGGTATGTTGGATACATTTATGGTATATAAAAACAAACGCAACGTAAATATGCAAGATTCATGTTCTGATTAAATAACTGTAATATTCACAGAAATACAGCTTGCACACATTCTGACTCTTGTTGATTATTTTATAGCTAAATTTAGTGAGATTTTCTTTATTGGTGATAAAGTAGATTTTCGCATATATTTTGACATATTACAGTGTAAGTACTCTTACACTGCTTACACCAGTAGCCTTTCGCGTAAATTGCTTGTTCCCTCGTGGACGGTCTGTGTTTTAAATGTATTTGTCAGTACATTATTGACTTGATAAATGATATGCAGTTTCATGATTTATAACGAGGCGTTAATGCGGATAAATGGATTAATGAAACTGACATATCATATAGGTTACGGCCAGTCTATATAAATACAAAAAGGTAGCAATGCATGTAACATGCATTGGTAAATCAAAAATCTAAATGACAGAAATATCATTATCACAAAGATATTATTTTTGTTGTCACATAAGAGGGGTGGTAGTCTATTATTTAAAAAAAATAACATATTTGAAACGGCATAATATTGATTTTTGAAAAGCCTCGGACCTGTGTGGTGGTAAAAGCGGCTTTAAAGGATATGGCAATCGTGGATTTTATTTTAAGTAAATAAAAATAATGAGCATGTATTGCGATCATTTTTCTATCGAACTGTGTACTACTCTCTTTAGGACCAAGCGGCTCCTCGACCCTTATTCCTGGCTTTGGCAAAGAACCAAGTAGCACAAGTGCCGACTAGCCAATAGGGTTCAGGGGGAGGTCCGTGAGCTCTGACCAGTCAAACACAGTCACTTTCCATATATGGCAACTCATCTCCATGGTAACGTGTGCTAAGTTGCAGCAGTCGTGTCAAAGTTCACTATATAGAGAGCTCAGTGAGCTGATCAGAGAGAAAGCATTCTGCCAGCCCAGCGCCTACAAATCGCAGTCACTTCCTAACCTCCCCCTTTTTAACATATTTGATCACTTTGATTCTCTGTTCTCTCTCTTATTATTTTTACGCGCATGAAGGAGGTTCTATAGGTTGTGATCTTTTTGTTTTATTATCAGTCCTGCTTGCCGGAGAGTTGACTTCATATTTGACTCGAGCACAGGCTGCAACTGCGCGCGGCTGCTAGCGCTACCTCATCTGAAGAAAAGGAAGAAGCGGCAATATTTTTTGCCAGTTGTTGGTTTTCTTCAAGACTTTACGCTGGAACTTCTCGCGTGTCGCAAGTATCTTTGAAAGTATCGTGTTTCTGTGCGTCCGACCATCGCTACACACGTGAAGTTCTCTGCCCTGCTCTGTTCGTATCTTCTTCCGCCGTGTTTATTTCCAATTTTTTCCTTGATGGGTTTACTGGATGGATGACTGCAAGTGCCCCTGGACTTGGCCTCTAAGAGCAAGGCTGCTATTCGGCGTGTCTTTGCTTCAGTTTTAACCACATGCCAGGTAACGCTATTTCAGTCAAGAAATAGACTACTGTTTGTCGTCGGTGCGCAACTTTGAACGGACATTCAGACTCTAAACGACCGTGCCGATCCTGAATTATTTATTTTATCTTCCTAAGTGATAAAGGCACCGTGCTGCGTTATTATTTTTTGAAACAAAGCATTCCGAAACCAAAAACGGGGAACAAAAAGTTTTTTTAACGTTGACTGATAGATATGGCAATGGTAGTGTGGAGAGGCTCCCAGGACGATGTGGCCGAGACCCAGGGCACCCTCTCATCGCAAGCCCAAGGAGGACTATCCCTTCCAACCCCTCAACCAGGCCAGCTGGGTCTGACGGCCTCTCAGGTTGCCCCTCCGACCCCTCAGACACCCGTTCAAGGACCCCCGAACAACAACACACAGTCCACCCCGACGAACCAGACGACGCAGAGTCAGTCGGAAAAGCAGCAACCACAGCACATAGAGTGCGTGGTTTGCGGGGACAAATCCAGCGGCAAACACTATGGCCAGTTCACTTGCGAGGGGTGTAAAAGCTTTTTCAAACGGAGCGTACGAAGGAACCTCACTTACACATGCCGTGCCAACAGGAATTGTCCCATTGACCAGCACCATCGCAATCAGTGTCAGTACTGCCGCCTCAAAAAATGCCTCAAAGTTGGCATGAGACGGGAAGGTATTCGGATTTTTGTTGTTTTACTGCTGTCTTTGTCTTTTGTATTTAGCCTGATTAAACCGTGCATGCTACGTCCCCCTGTATTTTATCCCCGACTCTTCTATCTCAAGCTGCCCGACCACAGCACGCGAAGGAACCGCCTATAGCGCTCGAGTCTGAGCGGTATCACGGCGCCCGTAATGCTCGAATAATGAACGCTCTCTCAAGCGACTATTTCGCATTTTACATGTTCGCAACGTTAAACAGATAACCTCTTTTATTCAGAGACGAAAACACGGGCATTCGTCTTGATTTTTTAATAATATCACTGCAGAAATGCCGTCTGGTTATGGCGAGGGAGTATGGAGAGGCAGCGTCAAAATCACATACACACACACACACACACACACACACACACACTAGGCTAGAGTCTCCAGATCGACCGCAATCTACACTGTTCTTCTCCGATATAAAAGTAAATAATAATCACTGTTGCGCTTATGTTAGTATTTATTTGAATAAACGTTCCGCCAGACACCCAGTTCGTCCGCAGATTCTCAATAAACAGCAGAACTGACTCTGTCGCTAGCTAAATAGGTTAAGGGTTAGCATTCATGTCTTTCTTTGTGCATGTATTCTCTGGACTCATGTTGTCTATTGTGAAGCACAAATTATTTGACAGGTACACTAAATTTAAACATTTGCCAATATCTATTTTTCTGTTCAGTAAAACAAATGATTTGACTATAATTATTTTCTGTGTATGCAGTACACGGTGCAGAATATTATTGTGAGCATGTCGTCAACCTAGTTTATTATTATTATTTTTAATTATCAGACTTAACAGTAGATGCATGAAGGCCACACTGATAGTTTAAAAGTTCTGCACGTGTCAAGTGACAATAATTGATTGTATCAATGCAATTGGTGTAGTTCTCTAACCAAATTGTGTGGTAACAACACACCAAGTGAAGTAGAAACAAGGTCAAGCTATGATTTGTTGTTGTAGAATTCAAGCATCAATATCTACAGTTTCTCTTTTTACTGCAGCAGTGCAAAGGGGACGGATGCCACCCACACAGCCACACCATGGTCAGTTCGCCTTGACAAATGGGGACCCACTGCACTGCCATTCCTACTTATCCGGATATATCTCTCTACTACTACGAGCGGAGCCCTACCCAACTTCTCGGTATGGCAGTCAATGCATGCAGCCCAACAACATCATGGGCATCGAGAACATTTGTGAACTGGCAGCCAGGATGCTGTTTAGTGCGGTAGAGTGGGCCAGGAATATTCCCTTCTTCCCAGACCTCCAAATTACCGACCAGGTTGCCCTTTTGAGGTTGACCTGGAGTGAGTTGTTTGTGCTCAACGCTGCTCAGTGCTCCATGCCGCTCCATGTGGCTCCACTTCTGGCGGCGGCTGGGCTCCATGCCTCCCCCATGTCTGCGGACAGAGTGGTCGCCTTTATGGACCACATTAGGATCTTCCAAGAACAAGTAGAAAAGCTCAAAGCTTTGCACGTTGACTCTGCTGAATACAGCTGTTTAAAGGCCATCGTTTTATTCACTTCAGGTGAGTTTTCATTTTCTAAACATCTATTTTATATTTCAGTGTGTCTGTACAGTAAATAAACGTGGGCTATTTTAATAAAATCTGGAAGACCGTGTGTGTGCTGGTTTTTAGCTTATTTATCTGTAAACGTTATTAAAAATTCACCTCGTAATAGCCACGTAAGTGTAAATATTTAGCAGAGCTCTCTGGTAGTAATCTCAAAGAACAAGTAAAATTAGGAAAATGATTTCTTCTCACTAATAATTTTTAGTCTTCAATTTCTAAGTCTTCAACATATCGTCAGTATAATACAGCAATTATATCTAACGCTTAAGAATTTATTTCAACACTTAAACTAATTTAAGAATTAAATTGTGATGCAAATAATATTTTGTGACAGCCAGCAGTACATAAAAACTATTATTTATACGCATTCATATTAATGAATTATAAAATATTAATATTATAAAATATACATTTACATATAGCGCCTATTAGCTACGTAGTCTTGATTAAAAATAATAATAATAATAATAATAATGATGATGTAAATACAAATAATGTGAGGAAAATAACGATAGACTGACAAAGTCTAAACTGTAGTTTTATTCATATTTTGTTGTAGTTTCACAATGCATCAACATAAGATATTGAAGAGCAATCAATTATTTGTATTTATTTGTAATGACAGATATTAAGGATGTCATGCTCGAAGGGAGGGGGTGAGGCTGTAGGAAAGGGAAGAAAGGCCTAATGCTCCGTTTACACATATCACAGCCCAGCTTTACACTGGAGCCGATAGTTTAAATTGATAGATATGTTCACGTTGCGATACACACCAATGGCTAGTTTTGTTTAATTGTATTTTTATTGTGGCGGGCGACAAGACATTTTTGTGCGTTGTTAAAAGCTCACAGTTCTTCCTTGTTTTGTTAGGATGATCTAGGGATCCAAGACACATGCTGGACTCGTTCCAGAACTGGGTCATGACCCTGACTTCCTTTCTTTATTTGTGTATCACAGAGCTAAAGCGAAAAAGTTTTACAGATTTAAAACTTCATGGCGAATATATTCTCTCGGAAATTTATGACTGGAAAAGCTTTAGTACCAGTTGCACAATAAAGAATGCCCCAGAATGCAAATATACTGTTTTGCTTTAAAGATAATGTTCCCTACAATGATAACATATAAATGAATCAAAACTTAAAGAAATATTAACGGAACTGTTGTTAACATTACACTTTAAAAAGTTCATGTCATGTAGGGCAGCATTTTGCAGTCACCTTATTGATTTTAAGTCTTATACCACCTCTTGTGGATATTTTGCACTTTGAGTTTGTTGGCGTTCTTTAAAACGGCCTTCAATATGGTTTAAAAGTGTGGGCTTAAAGGATGTGTTGTGTATAAACGTTTTAAAAAGAATAATAATAATAATAAAACAGATATTGTTTAATACGCTTGCATTTTTGCATTTCTGTTCTGTTTTTTTTTTTTTTTTTTTTCTGTTTGCACTTCTGTTTATATTTTTGACATAATAGTATGACCCACATGCTGCTAAATTGTCCTTTTTATGGGGATAACTTGAGTCTCGATTCAAAAGCTTTAAAACAACTCGTACGCTGGAATGTTTACTCAGTAAGCTCTTTTATAAAATACGTACCAGCAGTACTCCAGTGTATAAACGATATATGTATCTCGTAAGGGATATGAATTTGAACGTAAAAACTAAAGTATGGTGCGTATGATTTTCACAAAGCGAATGTTTTGTGCATTGCGTTAGTTAGGCTACATGCTATATATTGTGATGTACAGTGTGTATATACTGACGTAATAGCAAAGTTGAATGAAATAGTATGTGTTACTGTGGCTTGTCGTTTTGTAAATGGATGGTCCAGGTGTCGAGTTGATGTAATAAACATTTGATTATCTCTCCATTCCTTATAGATGCTTGTGGCCTGTCAGATGTGGCCCATGTGGAAAGTTTGCAAGAGAAGTCCCAGTGCGCTCTGGAGGAGTACGTTCGGAGCCAGTATCCCAACCAGCCAACTCGATTTGGGAAGTTATTACTGCGCTTGCCCTCTCTCCGTACAGTCTCGTCTTCGGTCATAGAGCAATTATTTTTCGTCCGATTGGTAGGTAAAACCCCAATTGAAACCCTCATCAGGGATATGTTGCTGTCGGGGAGCAGTTTTAACTGGCCTTACATGTCGATTCAGTAGGCAGAAGGAATGATCAAAGGGGCTGTGACTACAATAGTTAGCGCTTCTTTTGTAGAAGGAAACGGCTGTTACACGAGTTTACTTTCACGAAGAAAGACTTTCATACAATGACTGTGAATTTTAAAATTGAGACATTCAGTGAAGCCTCGAAATCCAGAGATTGCTCCCAGTGTCATTCTGAACAGTTTGTTCTAATGTTTTTGTTTGTTTGTTGTTTTTTTGTAATAAATGCAAAAATGAAGAAATAAATAACCCACTAAAATTAATACAAAAGGAAAAAAAGGCAAAAGAAAAATAATTCAAGGATTTTCATAATCTTCTGGGACAGCAAAACTATAAAGTGCATTTAAGCGACAATTTGGAAAGATTAAGAAGAGAAGAAAAACGTTCTTTTTTCCAAATTGCTTTATTGTCCTGTGTCCATGTATCTATAGCTGTTTTTGTAATTTTTGTTCCTCCTTTCTGGTTCCAAACCGGCCTATGTGATTCTGTAGTATGCAGTTGATGTTTATTTTTTTTATTATTTTTTTTTTTAATTATATATATATATATTTTTTTTTTTTCTAATAACCATGGCTTCTTCTAAAACAGTTCAGTAATGTAAAGACGTTCTTCGAGAATTCGAGAATTAAAACTAAATCCACAGCAATATAGGCTATGCTTAATGCTGCAAGCGCACTTACTCTATTGATGTCCCTTAATGAACAAGAGTAGGGATTATTTTCACGATCAACTCAAATTTATATACACAAAATGCCAGAGCACTAGTCATTTTACAATGTCTTATACCACTCTTCTAACTGATATAGACAGCTCTAAATCATTACCCCCAAAATGGATGCAAGAGCAATACTCCACTTTGCAAAAACTATCAGTTAGGCCTACATGCGCCACAAAAGTATTTGCAAAATCTCATCGTATTGGTTGAGAGTTATGACCTGCCTCCATTGTTTTTTTAATATTTGGGTTCGTGAATGGTGGTCAGGTTGTAATGCAAATTGTAGAACAACGTGTTTGATTTTACAGTTAAGGAGACCCCTACTTAATATTTTCAGATGTATTGCAGGAACCCACCTTAAGTTGCGCCTATGCGAATTCTCGCTCAAGTGTTTTGCCACAGTAAACTGTATTTTTAACGTGGGGGAAATGATGGGTCATCATTCTTTTAATGATAAAGCAGCAGTATTAATAAGACGTCCCTATAAATGTCCCTCAACACTTAAAGCATTAAAGTGCCTGTACAGCGCAAATGTGTTATTAACGGTTACTGAAGTCTATACACCATGGGGAACACGCTTAGAATTTACAAAGTAAGTCTTATAATTGTTCATTTCACTTGAGGGAAAAAACACAAGTAGAGGCAGTATTCTTGTAAATATAGGTCAATTCATTTCAAGGACTTTTTCTTTATACAACGTATATGTGATTAAGAATAAAACTGTGGTTGCCAATTTTTTCGGTAATACAAATGTCTTCAAATGAGTGACAGACTTAGCTAGTAGCACTGAAAGTTCTGTTTGTAATGTACATACATATTAAGACAAATGTTTTTTTTTTTCTTCCTTTCTTTTTCATGTATTTAGACTGTGAATGCATGGCCACAGGTCGCTAACCTATTTTACCTTTGATATATATATATAAATGTAAATGTTTTTGACTGTATAGATATAATCTGTGCATTCAGTACACTAGCCCTTGTATTTAAAAAGACAAAAAAAAAATGGAAAAAAATGTTCGACGATAGGTTGACACTTAACAGGGTGAGCTGGTTTGGAAAGGGGTGGCTATTTTGACTTGGTGTTCTGCTCCTTTTCGGTCTGTAACAGATGCCTTGTGTGTGTATGTGTGAAAGCTTGCAATTTCGTCCTTGTTTTGAGGCTTTTCTTCAACACACAAGACACCATGTTGTGATTGGATAAAAAGGGATCATATTGTGTAGTTGATTGAACAGTTATTTTGGGCTGTTCTCTGCCACATATGGACCAGTGAATGATACATGATTGTAATTATGAACAGTTTAAACTGACCCACGTTTTTATATAAATATATAAAATATATTACTGCAGGGTATTGATAACGTATAGATACTTTTTTATTATTATTGATTATTATTAATTGCAAGTGATATACGTGAGTGTGTGTGGAAGTTTATAGTTGAAAACAATTCTTGTTTGTTTGTGTTAGCTTATTGTAAACAAGCATTCTGCTGTAAATTTGTTCTTGGTATTAAATTATAATTTATGAATTTGAAATCAAAAGGCTTTCAATGTTGTGTTATTCATTAGCAGACAAATCTGTCTGTCCTATCGGACAGTGAACTCATGCTCTGTCTCAGACTGCTGAAGGTTGGGTTTACGTATGTGTGTATGAGAGAAAGATGAGAGAAAGAGAGAGAGAGAGAGTGAGTGAGTGAGTGAGTGAGCGAGAGAGAGAGAGAGTGGATTGGGGTGCGAGGGTGACTCCGAGGTTTGGCATGGGAAATTGTCCAGGTTACGTCTAAATTTGGCTATGTAAATACACGTGCAAAGTGCTGCAGCTTAAAGTGAGAAAGTACGCTTTTTATTCGCCCTCTAACACTTTACTTTTTACACATTAATATTAATCCGTCTTTGATAAAACAATAAGGAAACATCGAGTATCATGTCATTCTTACTTACCAGGTATAGATTGTGTTTGTATATGCGCAGAGATTCTTGCTCATTGCCTTGTTGGATATCACTTTCCATTTAAATACATAAAATCTTCTCAGAGCAGGTACTGACACGTCGGAACTGAGGTCGCATGAAATGCAACATTGGACGTTCAATACATGTCAAATGAAATGCCATCTTGTTGTAAACGTGACAAATGACAAAATGCAGACCCACTGTTTGTTCTACCTCGAAAGCAGCATTTTTTATGTCACATTTAGGTCTATCTGTTAGAGGACACCAAGCGTGTGAAGCTATCCTGTAAACTGCGCCTTCAACTTGGTGTCCTATTAGTTGAGTCAATATGGCGTCTTGCAATTCAACGCAAGCTACGGCTCCCCGGAGCAAAGCGGTGTCTTGTAATAGAAACCACATTGCTAGGAGAAAAGGCCCCCTTAATCGACACCGAAGGCCTAAAAAAAAAAAAAAAACACCTTCAGATAGAAATCGTGTTAAAGTTTTTGTCAGGAGTCCAAGAGTCCTTAAATGCATAGATATCCTTGATATTTTCATTTTCATCGTAATTAAAACTTTTGCCTTTTTACGTATGTAGCCAAATTTAACAAGACCGCTGCTAGCTCGTTAGTTTCTCCCTAAAATAGGCTACAGTAAATTTCCAGATCTCGTTTTAAAAATTCTACTACTTGGGTATAGCTTTGAGGAAAAAAGGTAACGTCCTCCCCCCTAATACAGCATTATGATATTTGACCAGGTAGACTAAGGTAAAGTAGCCTAACTTATGATGGCTGACGAAAAATGGGACAAACTATAATGGTAATTAGAGCACTAGCAGCATTGCTTGCTTTTGTTCAGCTGCATAATAATAATAATAATAATAATAATGCTAAAAATAAAAAGTACAGTCTATATTAAATTAAATAAAGCTAAATAACCTTCATAATCCATGTAGCTTAAATATGAGGTGTTTTAATTTATTTATTCAATAAAGATTCGGGATCCTTCCGGAAACTGATCGGGAAGGCAAGAGTTATAAGCGTAATTCTGGTAAGTTTGTTTCGGAGCTATCAGTAAAGGCCTGTTTAGATGATCGGAGATGACTGATGGATGTTTGTTATTCTTTTAAACGTGGTCCAGGATGTGTGTTTGATGAGAGCGCTAATGCATGTACCAGAGGAAGGCTTGTAATTATGACACAGTGATGAGACCTGTTAACTATTGGAAATACTATTAGTTGCTTAATGATTGCACTGGCATTGCATGCTTTAAAAAAAAAAAAAAACTAATTCCAGTATGTAGGTTTCTGCAACAAATTCCATCGTACACAAAACTTCACACATCTTAGACTGTATGGTAGCATATTTTGTCAAAGATTAATTGTCAGTTCCTTCGCTTTAAATGCACGTTTTGCTTTGATAGGCTTACCAGAACAGGTTAGTAGTAATTTGGATCATGGCTTCACAGGCTTGATTTTAGTTGACAGAGCGTGTGTTGAGGCTGAACTCTATAATTTGCACTTCTGTTCTTTTATTAGCGTCGGACAACGAACTAATGAGGTCTCCCTCAGTACAATGTCACTTTTATTTATTTCTTCGTGGAAAAAGTACTATGGGATATGGCTGGCCAACAGAGCCAACAACAAATGATTTCTAACTGCTTCTCCGTTGATTAACTATATATCTATATCAAACATTTTAAACTGAAAAAGCACGTCGATATTCTTGCAGGTGCGAGGGTTTTGTTTCATAAAGGCATTATTATGTGATAATGTAGGTTCGGCAAAACTGACTCAAAAATCGTTATCCACTGTGTAAATGTAAGGTGCTGGCGGTCGCGAAGGGTTGAACTGCTCGGTTACCGCCATCCAGCATCTTCCACACTAAATTGCTGATGTTCCTAAAATAATTAAATATAGACTCAATTTAAAAGTTGACACATAATTACCTGGCCTAGCGGTGGTACTGTAGCAAAAAACTGTTTGTTTCGGAGGTTATCAACTTAATTTTAATATCAACTTAATGATGACCTAGCCTAGCCTAACCCTTCCTATGTCTTCAAGCTAAGTGGATGTGGTTTTGAAGTTCGGTCATACATATGTTAGAGTCTTTAGCAAAAGTCATCATAGCTTTGAGATAGGCTATCATATGCTCGCTTGTGTTGTTCGTATGATGAGCTCGACGAAGGAAGAGCCAGCAATTGGTTTCCATAGCGACCTCCAAAGAGCAGCGATAATAAGCAAAGCATAGACCCCCACTCCCATAGAAAAAAAAAAAAAGACAATTTAACGTCTGTGTTGTTCCTCCACGTCACTTGAGTATCAACATATTTCTGTTTCATTATATTTATTGCCCCTCGTAAGATTTGCTGAATACAGAAAAGACCTGTCCATAATCCCAGCCCTCAGATTTATATCAGTTTATATGAGAAAAACTCTCGTCACGACCTTAGCGTTTTTGCTTTTCAAATAATGAGGTAGGCCTACTTTGGAGAACTTTTGTCTGACGTCATCTATATATTTGCTGCAAATTGCGTGGAATGTTCTGAAACGGAGCAATTAAACAACAATTTCATGTGGCTTAGTCTAGCACATAAGCTGTTTTCTTTTATTTTTACAACTGTTTAAAGTAAACGCTTGTATTTTCAATAATCTTCAGGTTCATAACCATTAGGCCTAGCCCTATATGTTTTAACGAAACAGCCTAATGCACGATTGGGTCAGTATGCCTTGACTTAATTTTTTTACACATATAATTCTAAAATGGAGTCATAAAAATACTGGTGTTGCTTACTTAAAACATAACATGCTTCATTGCGATGTATGTGCATTTTTGCCTGTCCGTCTGTCTTTGTTATTTTGAATAAAGTGCTTTAAAATAGACTTGCTGCTCTCGGCTCGGTGGGTTCCTCTCTCTAAATGTTAGAAAATTGTGCCATCTACCCGCTATTCACAGAACTGTCACTTCCAGGACCTCCCGAGACCTTGAGCCAACTTTAACACAAAGGGAGAGACTGAGGGGGTTGGTGAGCTGCTTCGAAGTGTAGTCTGTTCAGTCTGGGCTAAAACAAGCATTAAATCAATAACATTAAGCTTGATATATTATTTTAGTATAATTTACGTGCCAAATTAAGGGGAGGGATTATATCACTACACGTGCTATACAAACCATTAGACATCCCATCCCCCATTAGCCTATTTTATTTTTATTTTTTTATTATTATTTTTTTTAATTCCCAAAACATTTTCTGTTGCTCCATTCATACAATACAACATCAAATCCACGAGGGTGAAGAAAGTTCGGCTATTTTTATTATTAGGCTACCAAGTCAGATCACATCATAAACTAAACTACATCTACAAACTAACGCAGGAGACATTGGAAGTATACAACACAATAAACAACAACGCTAATACAATAATTATTAGTGTTCATGCTGTTTACAGGCCTAATAATATGTTCGTTTTGTCGAACATACGCCATCTTTAATGGAACATCACGGTAAAGTCTACGGTAAAGTTGTTTTTTTTTTTTTTTTTTTTTTGTCTTCCATTGGTTTGTTCTGGAGCAAAGGAGCAGGTCCCATACTGATCTTTAGTACAGTTTTAAATGGACGGGTTAATTCTTGATTCATTCATTAGCATTCCCACTGCACGGGTTCCTCTCAGACATCTGTCTAGTATACCACACGTCTTTACAATGACTTCCATTCACTGTTTCTTGAGAAAAACACACATCCTGAGCGTTCAACAATTCGGTTACCTTCTTGCGTCAATCATTCGGTAGGTTTTTAGATGATGAGTGTGTTCTAACCTCTAAGTAGCCTATTACCTCCCATGTTAAGCTACGTTAAGTTAGGAACTCGTGTAAGTGAAATAGGCCTACCGTCGAATGGGAGAACATATGTTAACATTAAGGAAAAACGGCTGCTTATAATTTACTGTGTACACAACATATATGTTTTTAAAAATATTGCACCACCTTTGTGTTGACGTTTGCTAATTCTCGGCAACTTTAACATCTTGAACCCAATGACTACTTTCATTTTGAGTCAAGTCGCAAGATTTATCTTTTGTCTAAAGCGCCCATATGTATCATCGCTTCAAGTTGATAGCATCCTGTTTATTTTCTGACTGAGAAATGGCTGTATTTAAAGGCTTAGACATATAAGGGTAAAGAGGAAAACATTAGCGAACAACGTCAACAAAATTTGATACCTGTGTAAAGCGGCCTTCTACCGACTGCACACGCTGTGTCTGCCGCTAGAGTAAAACGCTGGTCTGAGTCAGTGAACTCACTTTACTGAGCAAGAGAGAGGAACCAATAGGAGGAGAAGAGAGAGATCTGAAGCGCAAACGTAAAGTCATAATAACTAATATGCAGATCTTGGGTTTTTACTTGAACAAAGACAGATTAGAGAATGCAAACTTGCTTCTTACATTGGTTAGAAAATAGAGCATAATCAGTTTCAAAAGGGAATTACTTTTACAGAGAGAACTTTTTAAACGCTAGAACTGCATTTCTTAGGCCTATGTGTATATTTATAAATGTCATATATATATATATATATATATATATATATTATAAAAAAAGCGTAAGGTCAGATTATAAAGATTATAGTGTTAAAACATTTTTCATTGTCTATTGGCTGTAGTTAGAAAAGCACCTTAATGGTAACATCAAACAGGGTTTAAATATTTCAGAGTGATCACATAAAAAACTGCTACTGCTGCTACTTATTATTATTATTATTATTAGTGATGTGTTATTGAAATCGTTACTGAGAAAATTATTTTCATTATTGACACTATTTTTTCAGTGTGTATGTAACCTTTCTTTTGTAATATTTAGATGTTAAGTGTCTCAGTATTATTAACCCCCTTAGCATACAAATAAGTGTAAATTCTTGTAGCCTATAATATATAAAGCAGTTTGCACCTATTGAACAGACACCAGTTTACCAAACGAATACAGGTTTCCCCCTAGTTTCTGACGACTATGAAATGTGCTCTTTAAAAAAATGTTGGACATGAAAAGCGTTTGTGATCAAACAAAGAAACGTGGAATCATCATAAAATAAAACGTGCTAGTTCAGCACTGAAATGACGTTACTTATCATTTAATGAATTACTGATTAATTAAATATTATTAATATTTTTGCTGCTGATTTTGGGGAGTCTTTCATTGTGTTATTTAAACGTGTAACATAAACGGGATGTTACGTACGACACTCTAACATACACGTGCTTTATTAGATTAGAGCACGGTAACTCAACCATCAAAATGTATTTCTAAGATAAGTGTTTCAACACGATGCAAATATCAAATCCCTTTAACACAACAGTATAAAAAGACACGGAGCGACGAAGGCCTTGGATATCTTTGTCCTCGACCGCTGTTATTCTTTCTTCTCCATCTCTCCGTAAAGAGCAATGCCTCTCTCTCTCTTTCTATCTCTCTCTCTCTCTGAGAAGTACTAAGTTTGAAAATCAAATGCACCGAAAACTTGGTTATCACGACGTCTTTTCAAACTGGCAAACGCGTGTTTTTGCTATGATTTTAAAATTGACGTTCATTACACAGGTTGTGAACTCACTTTTGAGTTAGTTGATCAGACAAATGTACAATCAGATGCACAATTTACAGCATTTGAAGAAAATAAATAAATTAATAAATTATAATAATAAAAAAATTAAGTTTATAGTGTTATTATGATCACTTCGTTTTTAAAAGTCATAGTTAATCCCTAAAACAGATAGCATAATCTTTCCTCCATCAAATTAACAGCTGGAAACAGGAGATGTTCCCCTATATATCTCGAGTTTTGTGTGGCAGCATCAGTTTGAGATGTACACCTAAACATCTGAACACTGAGTGCACAGTGATAGCCTACTTAGAAAGACACAGACCCCGACACCCGCGCCATCGCTTTCATGATAGCGGGCGATGTCAGTTCTGGAGACACATGCTCCCTGTTTCTTTTTTCAAGATCATTAGCGGCCCCCTCCAGCTACAATCCTTGCATGGATTGAACAATAAGACACGGGTGCATTAAATTCTCAAGCACTGCTGCCAGTCATGCTGAGAGAGGTAAGCATGTTGTCGACTTCAGTATAGGGATGCTTTAAAAAAAAATACAGCTCAGTAGTGCAGGGAAAATAAAATGAATGCGATTTATTTGTGCATAAGGAAAAAGAAAATACGAATGTATACTAATATTTATTAATTTAGAACGCAAGAACGCAATAAATTAGCAAATTTAGGGATTAACTGGGTTCCGTTTTGCTGTGTGCATCAAAAACACAAGCAACAGAGGCTAATCAGAAATGTTTTTTTTTTTCCACAGAGGGTGCTGTTTTACATTTAAAAGCAAGATGGCGCTATTTTGTTCATCTGTCAAAAGAGAGGTTCCTTTACTACCCGCTGGTTTTGTCACAAGTCGAAGTTATGAGACATCATCTTTTTTATTGGTTAGTGTTGATATATTACACAGTAATCAATGTATCAAATATCAAGCAAAATATCTTTTTTTTTCAAGATTCTGTTTGTTCTTTTTGTAGCTAAGTCATGCGTGTTACCTTTGAGTTTGAAAACTACTCGTGTACCACAAATAAGCAAATAAATAGAACAGCAAATTTGTTACAGATATTTTGTAACGTGTTATCTGTAATTTATTATCAACCTATATATTTAAGGTATTAAAATGTACTTTGAAATGTGATACTGTAAACATAGCAATGGCTTTATATACATCGGTAGTCTCTTACATAAAGACTCTACTGCCTTCCTTTCTAATTCATGTTTCATAAATTACTTGTGTTTGTACATTCGGATACCTTGATGTTTAATGTTGCATTTTTCTCTAAATAAATATTTGGTTTTGTAAGTTAATTGACATGAATTGTGGAATTTAGGAGAAGGGATGCATGCTGTTTATTATAGAGATATAATAAACAGTATCATGTGTGATAGTTGGATGACTGATAAAAAAAAAAAAATTGTGTGGGAAAACTAGATCTAACATTCTAGATAATTAAACAACAACAACAACTGAGGAATAAAGAACTAACGTTTTGATACACACGTTGAAAACTATAAATTCACAATTATAATACATGTATTATTATTATTATTATTATTATTATTATTCAATATTATTATCCAAAAATTGTATAAAAATGTTAATAATTAAACTTAGTAGAACTGTTTTCATTTTTGTTATATCTTTTCCGTTGACTACAGCATAATACATAATAATCAGTCATTTAAATTTAAATTAAAGTGTAATTGAATTTCAGCATACATTTACTGAAACTAACTCAAAACATAATTGTGTCAAAGTCAGGCGTCCATGCGGACAGGTTTAGAAACAAATGTACACAATTTACAAGAAAGCAAACTTCTAAATATGATTGACCTCCACGATCGACCAACTGAACTCATTTTTTTCCCCTCTTAGCTCTCTTCTGTTGTCTACGTCACGTCTACTCACAACTGCAAGTCTTTTTATTTTACTTATTTTTTATTTATATATTTACAACTGATCGTATTTTTTTAAATGTTTTATTTTTATTTCATCAGACGTGTATTAACAATTGATAAATATTGTAATTTGTTTAATTATTGTAATTGTTTAATTTGTGCAATGTTTCTGAAATTTATAGATAATAATAATAACAATAACAACAACAACAACAACAAAATTATTATTATTATTATTATTATTATTATTATTATTATTATTATTATTATTATCACTACTACTACATAGTGTAATAATAATAGTGCCATTTCTACAAATTGCCCTTCTTTTTCCGCGTTGTATGTACAAAATTATTACCGGATGTTACTTTATAAATTAACTCTTTCAGAAGGTAATGTGCAACATAATAATAATAGTAATAATAATAATAATAATAATAATAATAATTAGTATTATTATTTGGTTGTTGTTGTTATTACACAAGCAATACTATATGCTTTAATCAGACAAACAATAACACTGCTAGTAACAGAGACAGAGGATCTGGGTTTGTCTCGAAAATTTTAGACAGACTGTGGAGTCTTCAAACTCGTTCCCTTATGTCTTGGCCGGTTCTCTGAACTTTATCGTTAAATGTAAACAAGTTGTCAGTTTGGAAATAATCTTCTTTACTTTTTTTATTAGAATGAAAATTCAATCTCCCAAGCTTAGATTAGGCAGATGAGATTTTTTTTTCATTCCTTGTCACTGGTTGGGCCAGACTTCGGAGGACAATAATGTGGCAATTGTGGATGCTATGTGACCCATAAAATTTGAGGGTGGCTATTCTGGCTTTGGTATATAATTATGCAAAACACTTTGTATAAAGACTTGCCATCCGATCTAATGATAGGGCCTACAGTCTCATTTCAAAAGAGGGAGGGTCCCACAACATATTCACCCTTAAAAACAGGGAGGGAAACCTGCATTCTGATAATTCAAGGTATACTACAAACTAACAGTAATCATCAAGTCAGCGTGTACTTCGTTTATATGAACGTATAAGTGCAGTTGTTTCAGTAATGACAATCCAAAAACACAATATTGTTTGTGAAATATGTAACAAAACACTAAATATTCAACATACTTATAACTACAACTTTTTTTTTTGCTGTTAAATTAAAAACAAGCACATAATAGTGAAATAAGCGAAATAACAGTTTAGAATTAATATCCCACATGGACCTCAAGTTCTTCTTTTCAGCAATTCGGAGACAACTTCAACAATTAAGGTCGGCTTTCCTGCAAAACACAATCCTAACACCACCTACTTGCGTTGAAGGTTATGTTAAAATTAACTTGCTTCCCAAACTAGTTAGAAATACATTATTAAGCAAAACTGAAGTGTGTCCTTATGGGAGCTGTCAGGTTCAAGGGTGCTGAACTAAGGCCAAAAGTTTCGTTTCCCTCTCCAGGGATTTTCCTCAGCAATTCGAAAATACTTATTTTGTTGACAGTCGACACGCCGGAAAAAAACTCAGTGTAATATATATATTTTTTCTTTTTTTTTTTTTTTGGAAAACAAAGTTTCGGATATTTGATGAACTAATTTAATTTCTTAGTTCCATATAACATTTGTTGTGTCTGTAGATCATCTGGGTTGAGGGCTTAGCACACTAAAATAGCTAGCTACTTTTCAGGTTTTTTATGCAACATGCATTATGTGATTGTTACAGACTTGGATACTGAAGCAGATTTGAATTCGCCATTGGAGGAAAAAGAGGAAAAGAAAGAAACAGTCGGAGGCGCTTATAACACAAATGTTATTTATTTATTTAACTGAAAACATTTAAACACATTTTAGTGAGACTGTAATATTTTCAAGTTTACATTTATTACACTATTATATTCATATGCCTACATAAAGTTTTAGATTGTTCTGTTTTGGAATTCATGCATATCATGTTATGCACACTGGTAAGTATCGTTTTAACGCTGTTTTTGTTTTTTTTTCAACACCTTTGATTCTCGGATATATAATAATTATTATTATTATTATTTTGCAATAATTAAAAGACAAATATTTTGTAATTTTGTTTCGGATACAAGGCAAGGGAAATCTAATTTCAAATTGCACTTAATTAAAAAAATGATTACAGCCTACGTAATACGACTTAACGATAACGATGCTTTTGGGGCAACTTTTTGGAAGTCATACGCATAGAATTAGCCTATAAGCTCCGTAAAACCGGACCTAGTAACCTGTTCAAAATTTGTCATGAAAACAAGAAGAACAAGGAGTAATTATTATTAGTTTTATTACAAATAATTATTATGTGTACTGTCTACATGGCATTGTATGTGTATGCACATTTAAACACTTGTGCTGACCGGCAGAGGTGTGAATCTGAGAGCTTTTCTACCAAATGAAGTGGCGGCAGAGAGAGAAATAAAGAGATGTGCAGCTGTCAGGGGTCAGGCGAGCTGAGATTGCTTCCAGAGATCCTTTGAAAAAATCACACGTTTGAAGGCTTAGTGCTGTGCTGCCTTCGCATTTCAGGCTCAGATCAGTGAAATAAAGGAGAGAAAGAGAAAGAGAGAGAGAGAGAGAGAGAGAGAGAGAGAGGCAGACTGAGAGAATAAGACAGATATCTGCTAAAGAATTCATGGTGAACTGAGGATTGGTCTGGAAAGAGACATTTTGGGAAACGAGAGCGGATCCGTGTTTTGCTCAATAGAGAACAGAGATGATCATTTTTACTATTACAAGCAATGTAGCCTATAACACAATTAAAGGAGCGCTGTTTAATTATTCTGAGCCTCAGTGAGTCTGTGTGGGTGTTTGAAGAGTGTGAAAAGTATAGAGCACAAAAATAAGCACTGAATTCTATCTAATTAACTATAAATGACGAAATAATTTATCACATGCACTTACACGCAACACTGGACAACTCAGGATAGTGAATTTGTTCACACCCCTTTCCAAAAGTGCATACTTTGCATGATTTTTTTTCTCTAAAAATAATAATAATTATTATTTTTCTGTATCACTTATTGTTTGCCACTGGGGAAATCAAATAAAGGTCAGCGTCACAAAAAGATGGACATTGTAATTTGAGCCGTAATTTACATTGAAATCAAGTATAGTCTGGTTATGACTGATATCTGGCATACAGATTACTTGGAGGTATTTTACTTTATTTCATTAAACCAGAATTGGAAACCACCAAGTTATAGCTCGAAATGTACTACGCTCATACTAAGTGAAAACAGAACAGACCAAGAAAGACGAAAAAAAAAAAAAAAAACGAATTAACGCTCTCGCTGAAGGTTTGATTTATGTCCCTCTTCTGACTTTATACAGGTAATTCTGCAATCTATCGAAAAAAGGGTAAGCAAATGAAACCTTTTTTTTTTACTGTGTTTTTCTAAAAAAAACAAAACCAAAAAAAACAAACAAAAAAAACCCTCTCTGTAATTTACCTGGGAGAATATTTAGTCACTACGAAAAGTTTAATGGATATAATCAACAATAATAATAATAATAATAATAATAATAATGGGAAGGCCTCTACGAAATAATAACAATAGTAGTAATATTAGTAGTAATATGTGACCCTGGACAACAAAATCAGTCATAAGGGTAAAATTTTTGAAACTGAAATGTATACATCATCTGAAAGAAGTCTGAATAAATAAGCTTTCCATTGATGTATGGTTTGTTAGGACAGGACTTGGTTTGGCCGACATCACTAATAAAAAATAAGTTTAGATATATTTACGGCAGGAAATTTACAAAATGTCTTCATGGAACATGATCTTTTCTTAATATCCTAATGATTTTTGGCGTAAAAGAAAAATTGATAATTTTGACCCATATGATGTATTTTTGGCTATTGCTACAAATATGCTACTTAAGACTGGTTTTGTGGTCCAGGGTCACATATTTCACGCATAAATCACACAAATTTATTTATTTATTTAGCAATCTTTCATTCATTCGGTCGTTCGCTGAACTATTAAATATATCAACAATTTTGAAATGTACAGAATATTTCGGAAAAAGTGGGGGAATAAAAAACTTGCGCAGGTGACGTTCACAGGTCATTTTCAGCCTTTTCTAGTGATTTGCAGTAAAATTGTAATGTTTTTTTTTTTTTTTTTTTTTTTTTTTTTTGTCATCGCTTAGCAAAGATTTTCCGAAATGTTTTTCTTCCTCCCGTGTGAATACATGATGGACAGGGTAAGATTTAAAAATGGTTCATTGACACCGTGCTCTTATTTTCATGCTCAACGTTAAGTCCTCAATGACTTCATGACACCTTCCCACATATGGTCGTCGCACAACATGCCACTAGCTTTGCTCCTTGGGCTGTGCCATTGGTTGACAAGTCTATTAAGGGGATGACAGGCGTAGAAGCCCATTTACACCATAGGTCTCCTACCCAGACCTATACTGACACATGTGAAGATGTAGACATAGACCTTGACCCCTGTCAAAGCTCTTGTGCACGACTTACTTTTGATATTTTGATAACATCAGAGAGCCTTTCTGCAGGGCCAGCCTGAGCATGTCTACATCTTTTGTGCCAACATTGAATGGGTGGCTATGTTCCAGTGTTCTTTAAGATGTCGTCCAGATCAGTTCTAACACACATCAGTGTACTTTGAATGATGTGAAATTGGCACCCCTTGTTATTGTAGATGACAATTCTGATATGAATATTCACTCCCGAGAAGCCATTTCTTTCTTTTCCCACACAACCTCCCCCCCTTATAAGCCCCAAGCAGTCCTACCATATCTCCCATTAAAACAGTGACAGGTGCCATTAGTTTATATTTTGCATGTTTTTGCATGTTTTTGATCTGTCCTGTGGCTTGGTAGAGGTGTGGAACATGTAAATCCCAGATGTATTTATAATCATTACAGTCTTTTGACAGTCACACTTTCATGTTTACTGTTTCACTTTTCACCCTGACAAGGAAAAACACTGAGAGTGGAAGTTATTTTTCTTCATGACCACTTTTTGATGAAGTAATTTTGGACTTTAAACAAACCAGATGATAATGGACAGCTGCTAAGAATGATAGGTAGATGAAAAAAATAATAAAATGTTAGATTTTTTTAACAAGATGTTACTAAAAGATTTTACACTTAATTGCAAATAAATATTTAAAAGACTCCCATTTAACAACAACTTCCCTTCCCAGTCCTGTAATAGACTGACAATTAAACATAGGAGAGAGAGAGAAAAAAAAATACTTTTGGTATTTAAACCTTTGTGTTCCTCACTGTGATAATTATCTAGAGGGAGGAAGTTTTCTGTCAATCCAAATGAATGGACAATATTATGCCATTTGCAATATTTGAGCGCCATATAAAGATAGACTAAATGGCTAATTCTGTCATCATTTACTCACCTTCATTTGTGACTCTGGACCACAAAACCAGTCTTAAGTAGCACAGGTATATTTGTAACAATAGCCAAAAATACATTGTATGGATCAAAATTATTGATTTTTTTTTTTAATGGCAAAAATCATTAGGATATTAAGTAAAGATATTTTGCAAATTTCCTACCTTAAATATATCAAACCAAAATATAACAAGAACTTAATTTGGACAACTTTAAAGACGATTTTCACAATAGTTTTTTTTTAACCCTCAGATTCCAGATTTTCAAATAGTCGGCCATCATACATCAATGGAAAGCTTATTTATTCAGCTTTCAAATAATGTATAAATCTCGATTTACCCTTATGACTGGTTTTATGGTGAGGGTCACATTTGTTTCAAACCTTCATGACTTTCTTTCTCCTGTGGAAAAAAAGAGAAGATATATATATATATATATATATATATATATATATATATATTTTAATGTCCCTTTTCCCTGTTCATAAAAGTATGAAAGAATCTTGTTTTGTGTTCTACAGAAAAAAAATAAAAGGTCATACAGACAAATGACCACTTGAACAAGCTCATATGTGTTGCTCTGAAGACTGATACATTCAGAAAAGTAACTTTTTTTAGGCACCTAATGTTCTATAAAAATAAATTAGCAACCTTTTAATTAGGGAATTACTTTTTTAAGATGCCACTGCCCACCCTCTGCCTCCTTCTTGGGACTGCCTGGAGCTGTTCCATCAGCCCAAACACGGAGACCCCTTGCAGACAGTATGTGTTGTGCAGCTCTGATCTGGGCTATGACAGGGTACTCTAACAATATTAGTCTGTCGAACATGCTGGCCGAGCTGCCACTTTCAATTTGCCCGTGACCTCTTGGCCAAAAAATGGGGGAGAAGTGGCAGAATGCAGGACTGAAAGCTGGTATTATTTGTCTGACAGCTTCACTCATCTGGAAGTAATGCAAAATGCAATTCATATTTACACTCCATGACCTTGTGCTAGAGGAACAGAGCTATCTACATGCAGACCAATGAAGCAGAGTGCAGTGGAGTGCAGATCATTCCTCAAAATAAATTTAGCAGAATGTTTCTTTCCTTATCATTATCACAGGCTGAAGTTACACAAAAGGGCTATGACTGATGTGCTGGGTTCCGAACAGTTAGGTCAATGCTGTCATTACAGTGGCAGCAGCAAAAGGAACTGACAAACCATCTTGGAAACCAGGATAACATGGACTTCCACCTGCAACTCCAATAAACATTAATTGTCACAAATGAATGTGTTTCTGTTACTACTGAAAAACTGAAGAATTAATTACTATGTACTTGCATCAAAAAAGTGCAATTTATTATTGTGTTCATATTGTATTTAAAATAATTTTGCGGCTATTGAGGTGGGATATGGGTAAGATTAGGGACATGTTTGATGGTATGGGTAGGTTTAAGGGTGGGTTAAGTTGTAAGGGATGGGTCAACAGCGCAATCATAAATGTAATTACATGCAGGTATTTTTTTTATATAAGTACAATGTAAAGCATGTATGTACACAATAAGTGCATTGTATCAAATGATTAATTTAAATGTAAGTACATAGTACTTAAGGCCACCTAATATGAAGTGGGACCATTTTTTCTTGTTTGTTTCATATTTGTGCAAGTCTATGCATTTTTAAGATAATTTCTCTGTTGCTGAAGTTCCCTAAAACCACATTTCAAAGTGCAGATTTAAACCAGATTTAAAACTTGAGATCTAAACCAAACCCTGTCAAACAGTCCAGTATTTTAATAGCTGTTTTTGTTTTAGAATAGAATAGATGTATTCTAGGATTCTTAAATGTGTCCACATTTTGTCTTTTATTCTGTAAGAATCCTGCTTCCAGGTACATTGGCAAAACTTGATGATCTAACATATTATAATATATAAAACTGTGTAAAAAAAAAAAAAAAAAAAAAAAAAAAAAGAGGGGGAAATATGCTGTAGTACTTTTCTTGTTCAAATTTGTGACCCTGGACTACAAAACCAGTCTTAAGTACAATAGCAAAAGCCAAAAATACATTGTATGGGTCAAAAATCCAAAGAATCCAAATGCCAAAAAGCATTAGAATATTAAGTAAAGATCATGTTCCATGAAGATATTTTGTAAATTAAATTCCTATCAATATTTGTATTTATTGATAGGAATTTGAAGATATTTTGTAAATTAAATTCCTATCAATATTTGTATTTATTTATTTATTTGGACCCTCAGATTCCAGATATGATGTAGAAAAAAATAGACTTTATGACTGGTTTTGTAGTCCAGGGACACAAATTAGAACAAGAGAAGTACTACAGCATATTTCCCCCTCCTTTTTTTTTTTTACAGTTTTATATATTATAATATGTTAGATCATCAAGTTTTGCCAATGTACCTGGAAGCAGGATTCTTACAGAATAAAAGACAAAATGTGGACACATTTAAGAATCTTAGAAGACATCTATTTAATAGCTCTTATTTCACCTGTATATAATCACTTGATACATAAATAGTAACACAGAAATAATAGCTTCTCAATACGCAAAGAAAAGTGTAATTTCATCCTAATGAGACACAGTGTTGAGGTTTTTAAGAAACTTTTAAGACATGATGGCAAAACTGTACCAGTGCTTTAAGTTAGCATTTACTAGACAAAATATATTATTTTCAGCTAGACTTATTATAGACTTATTAGACTTATTCATAATAGAAACATTCTATTATTTTTATTTACATGGTAATAAGAAATAAAACTGCATATATTTACTTATTTAAATCCACAGGCCTTGTCCCCTGCCTGCCCTTATAATCCCCTGGCATGTGTCTGTGACATCACATGGCTGCTGGCTCCAAGTTCCCGTCCCCCTGCAACTGTCGTTAACTCTACGAACAAATGAAAAATGACTGGGAGACTCATTGGCTCCCACCAATGACCTTGGGTATTATTAGAATGACCTCTCTTTGGCTTGACCAAAAAACCTTTTGATATCATTGCTGGAAGTGCACGAAATGATGGCCTCGCTGCCGTTGGGAAAAGCAGAGCAATACGTGGAAGGGGGAAGGGAAGAAAAGACTGGCTGAGCGCTTGGTGTTGTGTAAAAGTATATCTCTTTCTCCAGTTGCTGCCGCATAAATACTTAATTAGGGGACACAACCTGAGTTATTGTGCTCACCATCGTCTTGACCCTCTTTAACGACGACAAGCAATATTTTGGTTTTACATTGCAATGGGATAAGAGGAAACGTAACAGAGCAAAAGTACTCTAGTTGATCTGGATTTGTGTCACAGCCAGTGGCTTGACAGTAGGCTACTTTGACTGTATAGTGGTCAAGTGCAGCAGGGGGAGGCGCATCAGTACACTGAATGGTTTGATCTAAAAAAGGGAGTTGTGGTTGTATTGCAATGGCAGTGTCGAGAAAAAACAGGAAGCTAGAGCCCATGTTTCACAGCCTCTGTGTGGCGCAGGTCCAGGTGGAATCACTGCAGGTCACTAACGGTGGGTGGAAGTCCTGCCCACGCAGCAGCACGTGCACAGATGTTTTACAGCCTTGTGATACAGTAGACATATCAAAACGTTTGTGCCGCAAGTAAGGAAAAGGATGAGGCATGATAAGTGCCAATGGTTATTTGAAGCCTATACTTTCTAGGATCAATGTTATTTTTTTTCTTTCTATCAAGGATGTTAAAAAATGATTTTATTAGAAAATATTAGAAATTACCATATGGTAACATTGCATACTGAACTAATCACAGAAATGTCTTCAATGTGATGCAAAGAAAGAAAGAAAGAAAGAAAGAAAGAAAGAAAGAAAGAAAGCAAGAAAGCTCAAGATGAAGATATTTTGAATCAGAAAGGGTAGCTTGCAGGGGGTCCTACAATTGTAATGACATTATTTCTTTTTAAGTGCTCGGGATATTTCAATTAGGCTATCTTTTAAAAGATATGGGCAATGTGTAAAGAGGATGAGGGTCGTAAAACAAACTGATTATTCTAAGCCTAAATACAGGCGCTGTCACTGGGACAGTACCCAGTACACACTTGTACCTGAAGTGTACATCTAAATAAATAAATACATAAATAAATGTGACCCTGGATCACAAAGCCAGTCTTAAGCATGGGTATATTTGTAGCAATAGCCAAAATACATTGTATGGGTAAATTTATTGATTTTTCTTTTATGCCAAAATCATTAGGATATTAAGTAAAGATTATGTTCCATTAATATATTTTGTAAATTTCCTACCATAAATATATCAAAACTTATTATTATTTTTATTTTTTTTATTAGCAATATGCATTGCTGAAGCAATTTTCTTAGTGATTTGAGTTTTTGAACCCTCAGATTCCAGGTTTTCAAATAGTTGACCAAATATTGTTCTATTATAATATACATCAATGGAAAGCTTATTTATTCAGCTTTTCATGTGATGCATACATCTTATAGATAGATAGATAGATAGATAGATAGATAGATAGATAGATAGATAGATAGATAGATAGATAGATAGATAGATAGATAGTTAAATGTTTCTAATGTGGAATAAAATGCACAGTGTGATGATTCTGTCTTTGAGGTGAAATGGAAGAGTACAGGGAGAAAGAGAAGGACTGATATGAAGTTGTCCCTTGTCCCCTCTTCTGTCATTTGGAAATAAATCTGATGCCCTTTGGACTTTAACTCCGTACAAAAAGGGCAGTTTATTACAGGCTATGACGATCAGACGAGAGACAGGAGCATTGGGAAAATGACAAGTGGAATGAGAAACGCTGGATGTTTAGGAGAGAGACCGGAGAGGGCTGGAGATTACTTCAAATGATAGCTATAAGCGTGGGATTCTTTGATGTAATCAGTTCTCTAAGTCCAAGGGCTTTCCATCATCACAATCTTCAGGCGCAGATTGGGAGATGTTGGGGCCCCTATACATGAGCTATCGCGTTTAGGAACTCGATTTTAGAAGCCCATCACTCCTCATTCTTATATCGATCAAAAATGAGATATCCCAGCAGAATATTTTATGCTCACGGGCACTACTTGCGAGTTTGAGATATTTAGTGGCTACAGATAGTTTCATATTACTCTGTGCGTCACAGTCTGTAGTGTTCTCGCTCGTGCATTGAAACGCAATTATAAAAACGGAGTCAATAGGGTGCACCAAGGGTTGCAAGTCGAAGTCCGTCTTGTTTGGTTTATTTCAAGGGTTCAAGGTACTTAAAATACAATTAATCCGAACTACAGAAAACCAATTAGTTGCTAAATAGTCACGTTTTGTTTATACGAATATTTCTTTTTAGGAAGAACAAAATTCAGCCACATTTTATTTTATTTATTAAAGACAATGACTGTATGGTTTAGATTTGCCTGACACAAAGTAATATTTATATGAATTCCTTTAACAAATGTAAACGTTTGTTACATTTTGGCACACATAGTGAAATGTTCTTTCTCCCTCAGCTTTGATACCGTACTACATTTTGGTTTACCTCAGCGTATAAAATCTAGCCGTATCATTTTCACAGTGTCAGAATGTGTGCAATATCCATTTTACTTCAATGTGCTTTTACCAGGGACAAACTTCATGTGTTCATCACATGATCATCGCAGTGTAATAGTCATTTAAACAGGTCACACGCTGTCAGACAGGTGGCCGCATCCCCCTCAGGGAGAGTGTTTCTCCACGCGGCAGGTGAATCGCACACCTCTAAAAGGACTAATAATGTTACATTTCTCTGTAGAAGAATTTACTGACATTTAATATTAATGTTTAGATCTAAAATATATGATCTAAAATATACAACCTTCTGTCTCATCGTCAGTATTTATTTATGAATGTATTGTTTTGATATTATAAATTCGACCTCCTTTTTCCCTTTTTCCCCTAACACCCTTAAATTCAGGCTCTTGAATTATTTTGATCGTCATCAAGAAAACTCCTATTATCAAACTTTTTCTCTCTCCTGTATTTAACCTTTTGTGGCTTTCTAGAAGTTGATCAGATTCGTTTTCAGATTTTTTAAAGCACATACATACTTTTCGTTAATAAAAAGGATAAGACAATAAAAAGTTATTCTCTGCAGAACTCAAAAAGTTCTCATAAGACGTCTGATTGATCTTTTTTTTTGGTTCTAATTGGGACCTTTCCCCCTTCCCTCATTAAAGTTTATCGGATTTATCGCTTGTCTGGTTATTTATTTGAACGTTTCTTTTAAAATATGCAATTTAAACATTTTGTCTCTCTAAACCCATCTAGTTTTCAAATTAAAGACCTGACACATGATTTATATTTGGGGGTGGCTCGTGAAACCGTCAGAATAAGTTTAAAGGGCAAAATGATCAGATTGGCTCCATGTATGTTTTCCCACCTCTTTACCTCCCTCTCTCCTTTCTTCATGCTTCCCAATTTGTCCTTTATTGAACCTTTGTCTTCAGTGCATCTGCTCGCAGTTAATTAAAATTTGAAGGGGTCACTGTTCTGACTTCAGGCTGCTTGCCGCCCTCCTTCCAGCAGCTTTCACATGAGCAAACTTCACAGGTGTAACACTGTGGCTAACAGCTGTTCAGGGACACTTACAGCACCTTTAAGTACAAGAGAGGAACACTAATGCTTCCCTTCTCTCTGGCAACAATTCAGACTGCCCTCAACCTCTGCCAGCATGACTGAGTGTACTCTCCATTTCACTATTTCGCCTTGTTCGTGGCTTTCTCTTGCTAATTTAAAACGCGGGATGTTACACCACAACATTAGAAGCAAAGGGTAATTCAAATGTCTGATTTTCACAAACGAACAGTCATGTACGCAATAAAATAAATAAATAAATCCTCCCCCTTTAAACGACAAAAGCGTCCTTAACTAACTGCAATAAATCGATAATCTTCTAAATCTATTAAAACACATTTAGTCTGTTTTTCTCAAAACTTTGATATAATATTCTAGTAACTGTCCGCAACAAAACGAAATAGTTTTATCCACCACTTATCTAGTTAACATCAATTTATTTTGATAAATTTCACAAATATTTTTATGCAGTCTCCCAAAACCAGCCCCCATTCTGACTAAAATGAAATAGAAAATATAGAAGTAATAGGCCAGATGACGATACGTAGTAGTATTTTATTATTCTTATTCTTATTATTATTATTCTTATTATTATTATTATTAATTTTGTGTAATAAAAATATATTAGCCTAAATATTCTAGTAATTTGTTATAATGTAAATTTGTCGCTATTATATGAATACCAATAATGTCTAAATAAGCTGACGATCGCACTGCCTTGGATACATTTAATTTAAATACTACATGCTAGTACATTTAAAATGGGTCTTTGTAGACTCCTCTCATATTTTTAGACGCAGACAAGCGCGCCTGTGTACATGACTTACGCGGCGCTTAGTAAATCAACCCGGTTTTTTTTTTTTTTTTTTTCTGATGATTATGTGAAATATTGTGGTCTTCAAAACCTTACCTGTCTGAAACAACGATGTCACATAATCTAAAATAGCAAATGACTAAGTGTAGTTAGTGACATGTAATTAAGAAAAAAAAGCAAAACTTGAATAAACTTATTTTTCAAATGTAACTATGTATGTTTTCATTATATAAACCATAATCATCATTACCACCAGCACCATCATCGTCATCATCTCTGCTATCAACATCATCACATTATCATAATTATAATCACAGCTTGTCTGGTCTTAATCTATGTTGAAGATTGCCTCCTTAGACTCATTTCTCGTCATTAACTCTTTATTTACCACATTTTATTACCTCATCAGAAGTCATTCATTTTGATATGTGCAGATGATCCACAACATCATATTCTGCGGGACACACAAAGATATGTGGGGGGGGGGGGGTCTTTAAAGTGCCCTGAAAATGATGGTGTGTAGCTGCCACTGCCATGCCAAAACCATAGTAATTGAATCATCCCTCCAATTCTGTTTGATAGAGCAGTCAGAAATTGGTCTGGATAACAGAGGCTGCTTTGAAAGCAGTGATGGATACTATTGTCCAATTTTGACCCTCTATTAACACGGCTTCTCAGCATCTGGATCTTTTCACCCCCTCCCACCACCAAGGCAGAAGGGCCAACCAATTTCTGTCAACACACCCAGCTCCACCACTCTTATCCTTTCTCGACCAAGCTTTAACCCACCATAGCAGGAAGGAAAAGCCATGTTTCGTCCTTTCCCCTCTCATCTGTCCTGCAAATGATTATTTCCCCTTAACAGTTATTCAGATTTTTTTTTTTCTGTTTTTTTTTTTTGTACAGTTTTTCCATTTTGGAATGATAATGTAGCTGAAATTCCTTTGTATATATCACTAGTGTTTATTCGTAATTAGAAAAATTAAAGCAAAAGGGTTAAAATAAAAGAAAACAGAACAAGATTTTTCCTTATCCATGACCACCAAACAAATATTCTTCGCATCATTTAATTGGAGATGAAAGCGCTGTAAAGAGAATGAGTGGGGAGGGAAAAAAGAGAAGGATGACCTTCTGGGTGACAGACATAGGTTGGAGGGTGGCATTTTATTGTGAGCCTCTCACTGAAAAGGAAGAAAAGGAGAGGACCAGTCAATTTAACGCAAGGACCAAGAGAGCAAGAGGGTTGCTAAGAGACGGGAGATGCTGCACAACTTCCATCGGGAGGCAGGCTCTGACCTTATGCAAATGCGGCTCCCCAAATCTTTTGTGGCAAAGGCAGCAAATTCCCCTTGCCGTGTCACCAATACCTGGCATCAAGCCTTCCCTTTCAGGCCATTCTCTCGCCAGAGAAAAGAGACCGGCACAGTTGAAAAAGAAGATGATGAGCCTCTCTGACAGACAGTAAGAAAACATGCTTTTGTGATGTTTTGCTGTTGGTTTTAATGTGGGAATAGGGTGTGCATGGGAAATTTGCAATACTGGCGTTATGCACATTAGGCGCGCAGCATACGAAGCTTTCACAATGAACACATGCCTCCAAATGTCAGCTAGCCCCTAAGCCCCAGTAAGCGACATGTCCAAGGCTAAAAGCACCCACTCCCATTACATTCTCAAATTGCATCTCTTCAAGCTCTCTAAAAGCTCTATGAAGGCACATTAATGTATCCAAGCAATCAGACATGTGCCAGGCTTAGGCAGGCATGCAATAATTTGTGGCATGTTATTAGATCATATCAGAGCAGAGAAAGGGGGAGTATGCAGAGTATTCATATAATTACCCGTATATGGACCGAGAGTGGATGTCTGCCTCGTAGTCGCTTCTGAATTATATGAATGCGTAATGCGCTTTAGTCTCAGACTATAAAATAAATAGAATTTTTCACTCTAGGCAGAGATGCCATTTCCATATGAAATACTGAGCTCAGCAACAGCTGAAATAAAGGTTGGAAATGAAAAAAAGACACATCTAAAGACATCTCCCAAACTGTTATACCTGCTATCCAATAGCTACTTTTCATTCGGTCTAGCTGACACCAGCAGCTAATATAAAAGGTCATTATCTATCTTGATTGCTTTTTCCTTGCTCAAGTGAATATTCCAGGTTCAATACAACTTAACTTCTACTGACAGCATTTGTAGCATACTGCTGATGATGAGCACAAAAAAATAATAATTTTTGACTCTCTCGTTTTCTTTAAAAAACAAAAATCAATGTTAGGGTGAAGCACTTGTAAAATCCAGTGATCTAAGGTAACATTTAAATATTCAATAATATGAGTACAATATTTATTACTACTGTAAACTTATTCCTTTTGAGTCCACACAAGAGAGAATATTTCTGAATATTAAATTAACCTATAAATTCACTCAAATTACACTTCATTTTAAAACGTACTCTTCTTTTTAACAGTTGGAAGCGAAGCATGCTGGGAAATTAAATCTGCTGTAACGCAATCAGTTTGAATTCTGCTAAATATAATAACTGATTGAGTTTACATGCCAATTAACAACAATGAACTTTGAAGTATTGTTTCATTTATTATATTTAAATGTTTCATTTTGCAGTGTACAATGGAAGTAAATAGCGGAAATTTGAAGATTATAATTGTGTAATTATTATTTTGCTGTAGAGTTCTCTTTTTTGTGGGTGACATTGTCAAGAAGACAAAGTTATTAGTTATAACTACACAGAAAACCTAAGTGACTTTAACATTTACAAGTCGGCCCCATTCACTCTATTGTAAGTGCCTCACGGTATCCATATACACTACCAGTCAAAGATTTTGAATGTTTTTTAAATACATCTCTTCTGCTCACAAAGCCTGCATTTATTTGATTCAAAGTACAGAAGAAACAGTACAATTTTGAAATATTTTTACTATTTAAAATAACTGCTTTCTATTTAAATAGATTTAAAAATGTAATTTTTCAGCATCTTTACTCAGTATTATTTCAGTCTCACATTATGCTTCAGAAATCATTCTAATATGCTGATTTACTGTTCAAGAAACATTATTATTATTATTATTATTATTATTATCAATATTTAAAACAGTTAAGTACTTTTTTTTCAGGATTCTTTGATGAATAGGAAGATACAAAGATCAGGATTTATCTGAAATAAAAGGCGTTTGTAACATTGTACATACTATTCAAAATCTTGGAGTCAGTATCATTTTTGAGGGGAAATTATATAAATCAATAATTTAGCAATGATGCTTTAAATTGATCAAAAGTGACGATAAGGACATTTATAATGTTACAAAAGATTTCTATTTCAGATAAATGCTATTCTATTGCAACTTTCTATTAATCTATTAATTTTAAACATAATAATAATAAATGTTTTTGAGCAGCAAATCAAAATATTAAATATATTCCAATATAAAACTGTTGCTTTAAATATATATATATATATATATATATGTATGTATGTATATAAAATATTTTAACATTTTTAAATATAAAATATTTTATATTTTTACTGTTTTTGCTGTACTTTGGATCAAATAGAACAGGCTTCTTTAAAAACTGTTGACTTAGTGTATTTTAATTTATTTTATTTTATAAGAAAATGAGAGACAATTCAAAAATATTTTTGTAGTAATGCTGTTGACTGAGCTTAACTTTATATTGAACCCAGAATGTTACTGGGCTTTCATTCTTCGTGTTAGTTCATTATTTTTGTAAACAATACTTGATAAGATCAGATGGGTCATATATTCATACAAGCTACACTGCCCTAAATATGCAATAAACAAGCATCAGATGCAATTAGCAAGAGACCGCTGATTACCTTGCCTTGACACAAACATACCAACATGCGATGCATCTGTGTCTGCCCTCAGGCTGAAAACTCTTTCTTTCTCTTTGTGTCTCTGTGCTTTTCTCTATTGTTTTCTTACTATCTCTGTACAATCTCCACTGGGCTTTGTTACATCAGTCTTCATAATCTGTTTGAGCAGTAGCATTGAGGTTCAGGGGTTACCTCTGACACTTGTCTCTCCAACAGGCAAACAAGCAACACCACATCTACCTGCTAAGACCTTGCAAACCAACAAGGCCCCAGAGACGACTGGAAGACAGCTGACAATGGAGGAGGCTGAGTCTGAGGAACATCTTCGCGAGGAAAGGCTAAAACTGTACTGCATGTTATTGTATGGTATGCAATGTTCACACTAGCTACATGTATAAGACACAAGAACAAGGGAGAGAAAGTGAAAGAGGAAAACAGAGAAACAGCGAGAGATTGGAGGAGAGCTTGTAAAATAATGACAGCCAGAGGGCCAGAGAGGTTACAACCTTTTGAGAAGGCTGTATCGGGTTGTATCAGGTTATCTGAAGTGGTCACTGATAATGCCTTTCACACATGCTTCGTTTGATACCTTTTGCTGGCTAAAAGAGTGGCTTAATCAATACCTGCAGTGGATCAGTGCTCTGGGGTTACTATATGGCCAGCTCGCCACCAGCTCAGCAACATTCAAGAGCCAGCTAATTGAGCTTTGTCATTTCACCAGGTCAACCTGAAAATAGCACATCCATTCATCAACCTTTATCTGTGGCAGAGACCTATCTTTCCACAGCTGTTCTCTGTGCATCTGCTTCTTTCTGCCGTGATGTTTCATCGATCTCATCATACATCACTCCCGCCATCAAAGGAATTATTGGGCTGGATCTTCAAATGACTTCTTCAACTCCAGTGTCAAATCATCCTGTAATGATGTGTTTGTCCATTCAAAAGCTGCAAATAAGCATGTGTACAGAGGAGGAGATTTAAAAGAGATGTGTAATTTACTTTCAATAGGCCTACTTTAAAATTGTGGACATTTCTCTCGGAAAAGGAAGACATTTTTAGAGCTATTCAGAATAAATTCTCAACTGATTGGATAGATAGATAGATAGATAGATAGATAGATAGATAGATAGATAGATAGATAGATAGACAGATAGATAGATAGATAGATACATCATTTTTAAATAAATGTGTTCAAAAGTCTTTTTTGGGCTGTTATTTCATAACATTTAGATTTTATATGAGTGAAACTGTTCAGAACTGTGCTAGCTAAACATGTGCTGATTAGCATCTTTGAGCTAGGTTCAAAAGTATCTAAAATTGTCACTACCGAAACAGTCATGGTCGAAATATTTGGTAACATCCTTGTTTTTTTGGGTGTTATTCCATAAAACTGAGTTTTTATGTGTACAACTGTTCAGAACTGTGCTAGCTAACCATGTGCTAACCCTGATTAGCATCAGCTTGTCCCAAAAGTATCTAAAATGATCACTACCGTAACAGTTCAATGTTTCGGGATAGTGACAAAAGGGAACGGTAACACTTTATTTTACAGTCTCTTAACTAGCTGTTTATTAGCATGCATATTACTAGAATATTAGCCATTTATTAGTACTAATTAAGCACAAATTAATGCCTTAGCCTATTCTACATGACCTCATTCTACATCCTTAATCCTACCCAATACCTAAATTTAACAACTACCTTACTAACTATTAATAAGCATCAAATTAGGAATTTATTGAGAGAAAAGTCGTAGTTGATAGTGAGTAAGTGTTCCCTATTCTAAAGTGTTACCAAGGGAACACATAATCCTTTATTTGGGGGAAATAAAGAACATTTTAGTTTGGTTATGCAATTTTATTGTATTATAGTATGTTTTAGTATTGTATTAGTATGTGAGTTAAAATTCTGTAATGTGATGTGGACAATTTACATAATTTGCATACATATAAATATTGTGGAAAAGGACATTTCCAACTCTGAGTATTATCATAATGTGGGTTGAGAAATCCTACAGTAAAGATGTCAATTTGTGTCATATTTGGGGGAAAAACCTACTTACAGTATTTGATTCATTTTTAATCATATCTAAAATACTGCAATGCCAACAACAACACTGTGAAATATATACTCATAAACAATACTAATGATGCTTGTAATATTTTAATTTTGTCTGTTTTGTGTTTGTGTCAAGTATTAGTACATTAGCTTTTGCAAACAACAGGTCAGTCCTCTACAGCACAGCTCCACTTGACTGGGCAGGCTGAAAGCAAACCAGAAAATGAAATATAGTCACTCACAGTGTATCTTCTTTAGATCGACTGCCCATGATCACAGTAATCCATATTTTCAGCTTACACAGCTATATTTTTCTTTTACCTATTGGCATTTTGGGTGTGTGCGTACGGAGGGGGGGTCATCTGAAGCTAACTCTGTCAGTCCTGCTCACAGTGGGCAAGGCAGTGTAATAGCGCTTCTCTGATTCCACAATGATATCATATAATCTAGTGCATTCACTTACACTGTCATATTTGTTTAACCTGCTGAGGGGACAGAGCAGGGGGGTACAGTGTCCCTGCTGCTAGGAGCACACACATTACACATTGCCGTTGTGTATTGCCATTGATTACCCCCACCCCGTCGCTCACAGACCATAATTTAACACAGCAGGCACAGGACTTAATACTTTGAATTCAAACATCATCTATACTTCAAGAGACACAAAAACAATTGACACTTAGAAAAAGTGCAGCACCTTTCTTAATGGAATCTGAGGCTGGCCGCTCCCCTCCTTTCTTGCTTCATGCCTTATTTCCCATTTCATCCAAGCTTCTGTGAAGCAAACAAGGCTTCTGTGGGAGGCTAGCGTATTTTTGTGAAGCTTCTGTAGTAAAATGCTCATTGATGCCAGAACATAATAGTCAGTAAGGAGCAAATGTTAAAAAGAGGTCATGTTTGTACTGACACCTGCCTCAAGCAGCTAATGATAATAACACAGAGCTCAGCAATAATCACACAGTAGGTGAAATAGATGGCACTAACATTTGCTACAATTTACATTTGTAATTTATGAGGATGAGCATTTATATATTTATTTTTAATTGATTTATTTTTATCAGGAGATGCAAACACTCTTACAAATTTTTGGGTTAACTGGCAGTTTAAAATATAGCTTTTATAGATTTAGCTCAAACCTATTGGACTTTAGTTTCATCAAAATCATCCGAGAACAAAGGCTTGTTTTATTCAATGTCAGACAGTGGGCACAAACTGTACACAAGGTCAAATGAATCAGTGCACTTGGTCTGACGACTGCAAAGAATGATTTTAAATATTTATGGACATATATTTTCCTTTCTAATATAGAAAAATAAAGGCATTCACATTATCTTATCCAAACATCAAAACAGTCACCTTTCATTATTTTGCTTATCATTCCTCGCAAACTGTCTGACTGATACGACAAACTAGAAAGCAGAAATTCTATAAAGGGTGCATTAGAGATCAACTCGCTTTTCATTTTCGGTTCAATCCCAGACGCCAATGTTTTGTTGATCATTAACAGGCTCGCTATCAGTGAGATAAAAACACAAGAGAGTACAAAATTTGCCACTTAAGTTCAGTTGCTGCATATCAATGTCCATGAAAAAGAGCCTGGGTCATGTTTGACCACTGGCAGCAGCTATTTGCTTTTCACTATCGCCAGTGGGAGTAATGTGTTGGCAAGAGAGTGTTTCGTTCTGAAAACACAGCCAAGGGCATTGTGGATAACCTCTGACACAGCTAGTCAAAGGAAAGGGAAAGGCTTGACATAGCAAGCAGCTTGAAATTATACAAATATTTGAAAAGGTGAACTGCGCTTGCAGAATGGCATGCAAAGGCATTTTAGCGTGCAAAACCGACGCTTCTGCAAGTTGTGTTGTTTTGTCATTGGTGTATTAAATGTGAGCATACTTAGTTTAAGGTTAGTGTAATGTATAGCAGCCATCGACACATCCAGAGGCTGCTGTGGTCCAGTATCCACGCACTCTGAAAGGGAAATCTGTGATTAATCGTCCTTTTTTTAATTAGCTCATGGAAAGATCACACAAAATGCTGCAGAATGTTCAAATAGGGGCCCCTCCATGTGGTGCCCACAAATTCAGGCAACGATCAAACCTGCATGTTTGAAACAAAGTGATTTGAAGTCAGGCTGGCCCTGCTATGTGGATCCTTTTTTTCCTAAAGCTGAAATGAGCATCAGTGGGGATTAATATGCATTAATTAAATTGACTGCGTTGCCTTTAATGAGGAGGAAAGGATTTGATGTTAATGCTGGTGATCTCATAGAGGCTTCAATCCACTTAATTAACTGTGTTTTCTCAACAAACCAAAATAATCAATGAAAAAGATATTTCATTACTACTAACTTATTAGCACCAGTCTCAGAGCCACATGTTATTAAAATAATATGGTCTTCAGAAGGAGGTTCATTTATTGAAATCATTTTATTAGTCTTCTTATCCCATCAAGCTGTCCTTCTAGTAGTCCTAAAGATTATGTTACTGACCTTTGATTCTGTTAGTGATGAGTTTTAGTCATTTTTTCTTCTGCTTCTTCATAATTTAAAGTTCATGAATAACTGCATAGACATGGCAGATCCTAGTCACATTTTATTCTTCATTAGCAGCAGTTCAAAAAGTGTTCATGTCCGAAAGGCTTAAGGACAAACATGAATAAATACATGCCTGTGAGGTATAAGTGAGGTATACAATTATATATATATATATATATATATATATATATATATATATATATATTCAAACCAAAAATTATTAAGACACTAGAGATATTTTTTTTACTAGTGGGTGCAGGGCACTATTAGTTCATTTATGTAAGTGAGGATAGCAAAATAAAGTAAACTGGGACATATTATAGGCAAAAAATTTTCATACATTGGGCTACCAGGAAAACTGATAAATTTGAAAAATTTGGGACTAAAAATTTGATTTGAAATGCAAAAAAATACTTTTCTTACTTAGATTTTTTGTCTTGTTTCCAGCCAAAATATATACAAATTCTTAAATCAAGAAGGATTTTCTAGACAAGTAAAAATTATTTTGTTTTCAGAAAAAAACACATCAAAATTAAGTGAGTTTTTGCTTTAAACAAGCAAAATAATCTGCCAATGTGGTAAGCTAAATAATCTTATTTCAAGCAGAAAACTTGTTGATTCCTTCACTTACTCATGTCAATGCTTCATGAAATACAGTCAAACCCAAAATTTATTTAAACACCTTCAAGACAAATAGTTAAACAGCGTCAAAACAAATTCATCCTGATAATCACAAATGAATTAAAGTCAAAAATTCTCACATTATCACAGTTTACTCACTATAGTTTAGAAAATGGTAATAAATTGTTTACAGACAAAATATCTACAAATTCTTAAATCAAGAAGGATTTTCTAGACAAGTAAGCAGGTCTTGTTTTCAGAGAAAAAAAAAACAAGTAAAAAAAAAGTTAAAATTAGGTGAGTGAAACAAGAAAAATTATCTAGTTCATTCAGTAAATGATTCATCAGACTCTGGTTTGTTAGTGTTTTTTAAACGATTCATTTAAACGACTCACATGAGTCATTTGTTCGTGTATAGGACTACACAGAACGAGTTATTTGGGTGCGTCAAGAGCTAGTCATATGAGTTCTACCATTTAGTTAACACGCAATAGATAAATACTATAACCACACCAGTCATTTAGAAGAAGCCTATTTTACGAAATACTTTTTCAAAGCAACATATAAATCTCGAGGTAGGCTACTGTATGTATGTGTATGTCCCAGTGACAGATTGTTTGGAATGACTTTTGAAAGTGTCCAGTGAACTTCAGGAGTGTTCAGTCACATGACAAATTCTTCCGGAAATGAATATGAATTTGGAATAACATCGCGTCAGATGAAGTTGCGTTACCCAGAATGATACGATTTGACATCTGCTGTTACTCCTGATTGCAAGTCGGAATAAGTATCGCCTGTAAATCTTTTATTTCTGCCTTAAAAAACTGGGAGCGCTGACATCTTTCTATAACCACTAGATAGCCTACCTTGAGTAACACCTGCTTTCATCCAGGTAATGTCACTTTTTGTAACAGTTCTCTCATGTTGTCAGTGTGTAGCCTATATTCTTGAAGCTAAAAGTTGTTCTTATTGAATTTTGCCGCTCCTCATTTGTTTTCCTTATTGCTTTCTGATTGGTAGCCTACTTCTTTAACTTAACATTATCCAATTGTAGTTCAGTTTTCCTTAAAATAGAACAACCTTGCCATGTCTGTTTACACCAAAAACGATAATTATTAAACTACGACGGTACTCTGCATATTTTAAGCACATAGTTCTGTAAACACTTGATTGTCAATGCTTTTATGTTTCATGATCTTAAAAAAAAAATAAATTAGAACGATTTTTAAAACTCTGTGGTGGTAATAGAGTTTGGTGTTCGCTGTGGTACATTTTTGATATAGCCACTCTCTGTAGCACACACATCTTTAATATAAACAAACAATTTCATATCAATATTGGTGAATATCTGCACACTAATTTGTTCTAACATTTATGAGGAAGAAATAAAACGGTACTGTGCTTATTGTAAGCACATGGGGCTGTAAACGCTTGATTGTCAATGCTTTTATGGTTCATAGTCTTAAAAAAAATCTAGTTAGAATGATTTTTAAAACAAAGTTTAGTGCTTGCTGTGGTACATTTTTGATATAGCCACTCTCTGTAGCACACATCTTTAATATAAATTAACAATTTCATATCAATATTGGTGAATATCTGCACACTAATTTGTTCTAACATTTATGAGGGAGAAATGAAAACAAGCTGTTCGTACAGTTTACAGCAGCACATCACACGGTGGATGGCAGTGATCATACTTGCCTGCTTGCCTCCAGACTGTGCTTAATCATGCACGACCAGTGACCTGTTTTTATTCATGAGTAAATGGTTATGATTATAGTAACTGTTGGGGGATACGGGAAGTTCCAGAGCTGACTTTGAACAGGAACTAGCTGCGCTGCAACTAATGACTAAATTAGTTTCAGGCATGTAGTCCAGGTGAGCATAATTACAGAGATAAATGGGCCAGGTAAGTGACAGTGGCTTATGGCATACTGCCATGGGACAGGGCATTTGTTGTGGAAGTCCCAGTGTAGCTACGCCCCATATACTCTAGAAGCACACACGCTTCCTCTGAGATAAGCAGAGAAGGTAATTATGAAAAGTCTGGACCACACCGATGGACCTTGTCACCTCAGCCTGCCCCACATCAGTACTTGGGGTTACTTGCTGTCACATACATTCATCATAAGGATAACAGGGTGGGTTTTTATTTATTTCGTTTTCAGGTCAAAGGGTCCTCTCTACTGTATTCTCCACTTTTTATCTTTTCTTATAAACAAGCTTTTAAAACCTCATGAATGGCAGTTGGAGGCATTTTAAAGGAAAATAAATACACATTAGGGAATTGTAATAGCCTGTATATTTATTTTATTTAATTATTTATCTATTTATTAAAATGCACAAAAAAAAAAACAACGTTTTTGATTCAGCTGTAGTTTTATTTATTTTTTTTTAATTAGGAAAAAAAAAAGGTAACAAGGTTAGTTTTGACAGATTGAGATGTTTGGTTGCATTTCACCTGAAACATCAGATGCATTGCACACTTTGACAGATGTAAAAGGTGTTTTTACCTCCCACTCTCTGCCTTCTCTCTCAGCACTTCACTACATAGTGTCACTAATAAAAGAATGAGACAAAAAAAAAAAAAAAAAAAAAACTACAGTCCTGTCAGAACTAATTTAATACATTTCCGTTACTAACTTTAAGGTTACAAGCCTTTTCTGTCTTCATTTTCAGCAGACATGCCACATGACATCTAATTGATGTTTAATAGATTTTAGTTTAAATTTGCCTTCGCATTTTGCATTGTTCATTACACTGCATTTGTTGTTTACTGAAGCAGTTTATTCAGCTTATCCATATTAACCTTCACACATGCAAACACACAATTGCTTTTTTAAACCTTATTTCTCTTCAGTGTTTTTTCCTCATCTTTCATAAAATTTTGGTCATATTTCAGTGAGTGCCTTGGGCAAGTGCCGAGCTGCAGGATGAGAAATGGTGCACCTGTGTGCTGTCTAAAGATAGGCTAGCAGTGGAGGGCCAGGGAGCAGACTCCAGAGGACCCATCCGTCTCAATCGAAGGCTGCAGCTGACACCTTACAAAGAGGTACAATTAATAAGGACATTATCCGTCGGCAGGCAACAATGGGGGCCTGACGCACAGACACTAACCCCTGGAGGTCTGGAGAGTAAGGGGAGGGATGGCAGGCCTGCAGGCCTTTAGAACAAGGCTCATTAGGAGCAATTTCTCCACAACATGAAATACTATCCCATAATAGAGCCATCTTTTCAAACCATTATCAGCTTCTCTGTTTGGATTGGGTCATTTTCAAGGATCAATCATACGTTTGTCAGGGGCTGCTGAAACATGTTTCTTGTTGGAAGGAAAAAAATGTCTATAGACAATGGCCCCCCATTTCTTTTTGTGATAAAATGTGTGTCCTTGAATCAGTTTTTTATTAAATTCCAATTATAACACAAGGGTAAACTGAGGAATTGTATGCTTTTAAAGCCATTTTTAATCACACTAACATAGTAAATGTATGTATATATTTTTACGATGACTTAAATTTTATATATATATATATATGTTAGCACCTTTTAAAAGAGCAAAAAGGAAGTGTCCTTATTTATGTTAAGCCACAGAAGATAATTTACACACACACATATATATATATATATATATATATATATATATATATATATATATATATATATATATATATATATATATAACACTATTATAGAGAGTAAAAAACTAAATTTCAACAAGAATTGACTTTATTCAAGAACTAATAGCGCTGATTTAAAATAATGCCATGCCATCCTTCATGATAAGAGAGGACTGGCAGTCCAACACGTCTGACATTTTCAGTGATCTGAAAGGTTGTTGCTGGTCACTGGACAGTAGACAAAGGCTGAACTCTCATGGTCTAGGGCCAGATGTAGATTGCACCAACAGAGGAGGTCACCAAGCTGGAAAAGAAAACAAAAGAGAGAACAAAAAGGTTGTGGGCTCATACGGAATTCAGTGATTTTTGTCCTGTTTTGCATTTTAAAATTGTGTAAATTGCAGAAAATAGAGTATTTGCCACAATTGTGATTATAGTTTTAGGAATAAATCATTCTCCACAAACAAAACACTTACTATTATACCCAACAGTGCAGCATGGTAAATCAAGGCCGTGTCAATCCTGAGTGCTTTTAGTGAGGTACGTAAGTGTATATTAAATGAACCAAAGCCTAATCTGTGCTTAACTCTTCCCCAGTTATTTGGGAAGTCAAGAGTTCCTTTGCCTATTATCAGTTTTATTTTATGGCACATTCCATGGGGATGGATTGAGCTTGGTTATGGATTAACAGTGCGATCAATGGTTAGAATCAAGTCTGGCTGAGGAAAATGAATTGAAAATGCTGTCAAACCTCTATCGACTGACTGACTTGCTTTTATTGCAGGCAGAATAATATTGTGATGAGTAGCTAATCTCCTATTTTAAACACAACCTTCACCCCTCACATTTTCAGCGGACTGGTTCTACTATTTATTGCACTTATTCCTGTTACTAATTACATTTTACGTAGTCACCGTATGCATGCTACAAATGACAGATTATAAAACTTGAGAAACCAAATACATTTAGTAATGACGCATTTGTGAAAGCTTGTAAAAGGTACATTTAAGTATGTTAATTTAAAATATTATCAATGGTATATTTTGAAATCTAAATACAAGGTCAAAGTAACAACTTGCATTAATGTTGGGAAATTACATTTGAATAAGTTTGAAATTGACTGAGTTGAATTAGGTGCCTTTCAGGTGTCTTTTGAGTCCAGAATGATCAGTTATTGGTAGAAGACATTAAATTATAACATATTTCTGTATTTGAAATGATTTAATTTTGAATTGCTTTCCGAGGAATAGTTAGAATGGAAAATTGTATAAAATTTTTATCTCTTCACCTTAATGATGCTGTCGGGTTTTGTCGATAGTTTTATTTTATTTTATTTTATTTTATTTTTTTCTTTACACATTTGAAATTCAGTGCTGCCTGAAATGGGCACTAGAATAATTATCCTGCTGACCTGCTGTTTTCATTATCATCATGAATAATAGTTGAGGATACACTGTTTCTGATAAAAGGTATGTGAGGAAGACACCATCAAACTGTCTTTTTCCCCTTCCGTGGTTCACTTTCTGTTGAATATGCATTTAATTGATATATTTAAGCAATAAATCACTGTTCAGTTTAGGTTCCCATTTTTTAAATTATAACAAGAAGGTTGTGATTGGAAGTGGGGGAAAAATAATAAAACAAAAGACAATGTGGTGTAATTATTTGAATATTTGTAGTCTTTTTTTTTTTCATGATAAAAAAAAAAAAGACCTTGGTTCTAATTTTTTCCACTTTCCATCTCATATTATTGTACAAAATCACAATGATTTCCTCCATTAAATGCCACAAATTACAGAGTGAGAGAAAGGGCCAGGAAGGTGGATCCCATTCATTTCATGTTTCATTTTCTGTATTGTATTCCAAAGTCTCTCCTCACATGCCTGCTCCTGCTCCTCATTATTGAAGTAGAACAGTGATTAACAGCAATTTACAGTATAATTATGTGAAACAAAAGGAAAAAAGACTCACTTTGCAGAAGTACAAAACAAGTGTGAAATATGGCTTACCCAATCAATAGCAAGATGCCTCCAAACTGGTATTGTCAAGAGGAAAAAACATAAAACAAAAGTTTTTTTCCAAGTCATAAAGAGTCTCCTATAGAAAAATAAAGTATTTTTCATAAATATAAAGTGTTTTATTTCAATATCAATTTTAGACCAAAATCCTATTGTATAGGGGAATAAATTAACTGGGTGTGTTTCCTATTGGAGACATTTTAATCCATTTGATCTGTCCTATGGATCTGTTCTGTCATGAGCGTAACAATGTCTTCTTTTTTTTAAGCTGTTGGTGCCAATAATACCTTGGAGGTCTTGAGGAAATCATGGTCATAGGCAAGCTAGCGAAAGTACTAAAGGGCTCCTCCTCTTAGTAGCTCTTATCTTCAGTGAACTCTTTAAAATGGAAGGTCCTCCATGGAGACTGGGTCAATATCCTGAGGGCTGGCACAGCAGAGAGGACTATTGATCTCTCCGTATCTGTTTCCAGTGCTCTACCTCAGCTCACATGATACATGCCACAATTCCTGCCCTTGTTCCTATCAAAGGGCCCTTCTGCAGGGCTACAAAGACGGCCGTGGCTTTCCGCCCAACATGGGGCGATTTTGAAGTTGTTTGGTGACATAATACTGTAACTGATCATATGGGGGCCTTTGTAACCTTGTGGCGAAACAGAGACGCAGATTGCCAGCAAGCCCTGTCAATCAGAGGGAGAGAAGAGACGGCGGTGAGGTGCGAAGCCTTTATGAAAATGAAAGGGAGAAAAAAAAAGCAAATCAGGTTAACTGGTGATCAACCAAATGTCTCGGACTCTAATGAGGCCTTAGTTGCCCATGGCAATGCGTAGTTCAGGAAAAGGGTCTTTCTCCTTTCCTTGTGCACTCCTTTGATCATGTTTGCTTTTCCACTGCTGGGATTCTCATTGTTGTTTTTAATTACTTCTCCGCCAAATGGCACAGATGAAAGATAGGTGTCTGTAATTAATAACATTTACATAAATTAGCATCACTAACAAGTCTCATTAGTAGCTTCTGGCTTTTGTTTTGACTGAAGTCTCATGTCACCTTCTTATATAAGCACTAAGTATAGAGAACAATATCAGAAAGGGGGCATAATTCACTTGATCTCCGCCATATTTTTGGTTACTTCAGTGGAGGTAATTAAACCCACCGCACATTCCAGTGATTAGGGTCAACCTGTGGAAATATGCTGACTGCTTTATTACGCCATAATAGAATCGGCCAACTCTATTCAATTAGTCAGTTCAGAGAGATACTTTGTGGTCGTGAACATGCAGTTTTCAGTCAGGCTCAAATGGCTGATCAAAGACGCTTGCAGCTTGCCGTTTGGCTGCGTATAATGAGGGTCAGGACAATGTGCTTTATCTGCGGTTGCTATGCAGGAGACTCTTAAACGCGCCATTTTAGTCTTTTGATATTGGTCAGCATGATAATGACGGGGAGAAATTTGCTCCCATTACAATCAATATCTATACGGCGCAAATGAAAGCGAGGAAAAAGCTTTCTTTCAGGTGGACCTGTCACCCTGATAATGACGGAAAAGCCCACAGGTTTGTCTTCGGTGCAGTGGAAGTCATGCCTGAAATGGTAGATTACTTTTATGTAGTACCTCCACAAAGGCTTCACATATGCGGCGTGGCAAATGGAGCAGACCCCGGGCTCGGTAATGACTCCGGAATGCCGCTCGCTGCCTGCGCTCGTATGCTTTATAATGATGCATTATGTCTCCTTCGCACAGCGAAACCATTTTTTCCCCTCCCTCTTTATCTTTTAAGTGTGCCGGGGCCCTGGAAAAAAATGCATATTTACGTCTGCCGTGGTAAATAGACTTTATATAAGCCGCATTTGTTGTGATGTTTGCTTGCGCGCACCAACTCATCTCCTGCCTCGGATAAAGAGCCTCGCACACACATTCTGTAACAATGTGCTTCAGCTGAGTAGATCAATAATGCACTCTTTTTCTGATGTCGGTACCAAGCGCTCTGTGATTAGTTTGACAGAAAATGACTCCCTAATCAGTGAAATGTATTCTGTTTTGGTGGCTAAATGAGGGTGTTTACACTCATCCCCGTGCAGGTCAGGGAAACTCCACACTTTGCTGCTTTGAGACAGAGCACTATAATCTGTGCCAAAAGGACAGGCTGTCATTACATGCGAATGGAGTAATAGACTGACATTGATGCTATGGCGAACAATTGGTTTTCCGGCATCAGTCAGGTGGGCTGCCGACTAAATGATGAGGGAGAAGAGGCGAAGTGTTTGTGTGTGTATTTGTGTGAGAGAAAGACTGTCAGAGGGATCGTAGAGCAGGAAAGCCTGTCTTGTCTTTGTGATGGAGTCTCACTCAGCATGGGAGATCTGACTCCGTGCCAGTCTTTGACTGCTTATGTAATGCTATAATAGTATCGCTTTTTGTGTGTGTATGTGTGCGTATGACTTTTTTTTTTTTTTGAGTGCTTTAACTGTTTGTGAAGATGCGTATATCATTAAGCCACTGTACCTCTCTTAACAGTGCCATTATGTGCAACGAAAGTGCTGATATTAATTTTGTTCATTTAAAACAATTATCCTCTCCATATTTTAATAGACATTCTCAGCCGCTTGTCAAATGGAGACATCTGTACCATAATGAAGCCTTTCTCTCTCTATCATTGTCTCTATTCCGCCTCTGTTCTTATACGTGACACTCTGCTTTCTAACAAAGGCAAATTGTGCAAATTGTGACGTCTTGCGCATTTGAATCGAAATAGAGACATCACTGTCCATAATCCTGTGGATGACAAGTGCGTGACAAGAGTCCAAAGGTCAATGGCTGTCAAAGTCCGGTCATTTTTGGGGGGATTTGTCCTCTTCTATTCAAGTGAAAATCGCGATGGCGCTTTGTCTGCAGCACTATGCCGGAAACAGGCAGAACAAGAGAGGCCCGGCTCTGAGCGCTCAGTGCTAAATTTTCACCTGTCAGTGCGCTGGCCTGGTTAGAAGAGGGCAGGGGAAAGGCTTCGACTGGCCAATAGTTGGGGTCAAGGACGGACCAGGCGCTGCCACTCCCCAGCCACATCATCTTTGCATGACAGCACCACCCTAAGGTTGAAGTTCAGTCGGGCTTTTTCAGTGACACAGAGCTTAACGTCAAACACAAGATTAAAGCAGGGGTGTTGCATCTTGGCAGAGCCCAAATGAAAATATCAAGCGCTAAGCCCTTCTCCGTGTCGAGCGGAGCCAAGGGGACAGGTAGCTAATATTAGAGAGAGGAGACGGCCTAGTTAGCAGTGACTGCCTGCTGCTTTCCGAGTGCTCATTCCTGGTCAAAAGGCCACCCGGGCTTTGCTGCTGCTTTATTGGTAAAATATATTACAGTTGAGGCCAGCCGAACTGCCTTATTAGAAGGTGGGGGTGTGAAAGAGATGCCCCTTTGACTTATTTTCAGAGCACTGCGCATATCTTTATATTACTGAATAAATTACTATAAGTCAGGATTGTACTACTCTGCCTTTTAATATCTGGGGCTTTATGAGGAGTCAATAATTGGCCCGTTTAAACAAACATTACCGCAGTAATGACGATGAACAGTTTTATTATTTTTGTCAAGGAGAGGATGGGAAGTCTTCTCAAACTTGAAACATACTATAAAGTAAAAGAAATGTTGCAATCAACCTGCATTATGAGCTTCAGCCACCTGGTTAGCATATCTTGTGTTACAAAAGAAAAGGAAAAAAAGAGTATAATCAGCTTTCCATGTTAAGGAATTGTCTTCAGGCTCTGGTTTTTCGATTACCATCTCAAATTGCTATTGGCTTTTAGTCCAAACACAAGCGGTGAGCTGAATATCTTTAACAGTCTGTTTTTAACAGGCTTCGTGCATGTGGGATGAAGAGAGCAGAGGAGAAGTCACTGAAGCTCATTAACCGCGCACAGCGCAGTCAAAGGCCATCGCCCAGACCGGTGAGCAGTCACTTGACCATAAATATCCGTGGAATGTAAATAAAGAATCTCCTGATTTATGTTCCAATGTTAAATGTAAACAGATATTTTATTGATTGACAGTAGAATATGTTTATATCATTTTAAGTGTACGCTTCATTATGTGCATATATAACATTACGTTTATTTGTATAATTAGATTTAATTACAGAGGAATATTTATAATTTATAAAAGTCTCTCTTTTAATAAAGTCATTAGTGAGTGAGGGAAAGACACAATTTAGCTGCTAGAACTATAAGGCTGGACAGCAAATATTTCTGAAGCCTTTAATCAGGTTCAAACCTCTGATATCTCATTGTCTGTTACCAGATGTTGCTGCTTTCCGCTGTGACATATGCTCCAGTCAGGCTGCACAACCCCTCTGGTAAGGAAGAATGAAGAATTATGCAAGAGGCCATGTTGCCCTAGTGCATCACCTTCACCGCCTTCCCATGAGTGACAGTGACTTCAAAGAGAACAGGGTGCCTGTATCCAAAAAAAAAAAAAAAAAAACATGAAATAACAGCTCTACCAGAACCGCTCACAGAGTCATCTTTTAGAAATGGATCAGTATGTGCGCCCACCCCCTGCTTATCATGCTCTCCTCAAAACCATCGCCCGAGGCTTCCTGCAAATCAGACTACTCTTTCCTTTTTTTATATATGGCTCCATTTGAAATAGTGTGACTTTAAAGAAGCTAAGCTGAGACAGGCTGATTTGACAAGACAGCTCATATGCCAGAAACTCTGCAGAAATGTGCAGCATTGCTTCAGAGATATGGCTCTCCACACCCGCAAATATGTGTATACCTTAGAGCCAATTTGGCCTGATTAATGGAAAGTTCTGGTTGCGAAGTTAAGCTTTAGAAGACAAAAACATTTCTAAAGTCCCTGAAGGGCACAAAGTACTATATATAATTTTAAATTCATAGAATGCACATAGGAAAATATGAGCTTAAAAATTGTCATTGACAATTCAGATATGTGACCCTGGACCACAAAAGCAGTCGAAAGTAGCACAGGTATATTTGTCGCAATATGTGAAATCATTAGGATATTAGGTAAAGATCATGTTCCATAAAGATATTTTGTAAGTTTCCTACCATAACTGTATCAAAACTTATTTTTTGATTAGTAATGTACATTGCTAAGATTCATTTAGACAACTTTAAAGGCAAATTTCTCAATATTTAGTTTTTTTTGCACCCTCAGATTTCAGATTTTTCTAATAGTTGTATCTCAGCCAAATATTGTTCTATCCAAACAAACCATGCATCAATTAAAAAAAAGAAAAAAAAAGTTTGATCCCGGGTCACATATTTTAAAAGGAATTAAAAATTATAATACAAAAAAAAGGAAGCTTAACAATTAAACAAGCTGCAATTTCATGTCATTGAATGAATTGTTTAGTCTTTCCCGTTATAGCTGCACAAGCCTCAGAAGCTTCAGACCTCTAAGAGGTTTGAGAAGCTTAAAAGAGGCTTAGCTGCCCTTCTCATCACCTCTATACTCCATAGCTGTTAAAAACCTCAAAGAGAAAACGCTTGTATATGTTTCATTTACCCCAAACACTTCATCATTCGCATTTGAAATTGAATTATGAATCAGAAAATATTAGTGAACTTAAGCGTTAGAGAGAATGTCAGTGAGCAAATTAAAGAGAAACAAAAAAAGAGTCTAATTAATGTGACATTCAGCCTATTGCATGTTTCATGAAGAGAGAGGATCATTTGTAGGTTCTGGTGTGGTTTACATGAATATGCAATTGAAAATGCAAAGTGAGAAAGCCGTAATGGAAGTAAATCTATTTCACTCGTGCAGTTTTGTAAAAATGCAACTATACTTCTGCTGACCCATGAAAAGATGTTCATTATTATTTCTTCTCAGTTCTTTAAGTAGCTGATTTGGCCCTGTTTGGGAGTATGCAATTACTTGTGATGAGAATTTTTTTGGAGACAGAGGCTGATCCTGACGGCTTTTCTCTAATCCCTCCCCTGGATGCAGGCTTAACTAAACAGCAAGTTTGTCACAAGCTCAAACAGCAACTCAGTGTTGCACTGGATACTTCATTCAGCTTAAGCCAACTTATCAAGCACATTCAAAGCACATTCATTGAGCCATGTGGACGGGTCTTTTCTCCAGATCTATTAAATAACACTCTTATCTGTATTTAGCATATGCCGTGTATGTCTGCATTGGCGGCTTTAGGCAGATTCACACTCCAAACACCTCGAGCCATCCTCGAGCTGAAGCGACAGATAACATTCAGAAACTTCCTCGGTTTAACATCTCAATAACTTCGTTCCACTTTCTAGCAGTTTATTTATTTATTAGCTTCTCAGTGTCAGTGAATTCCATATAATTTGCGTTGTTACTTTTCCAGATGGATGTATTTATTTTGAAAGCAAAATGGTGCTATTTGGTGCTCTCGTTCCTTTGCCATTCAGTCTATTCAGAAACCAGGGAACATGATAATGTACAGTAAGTGGCAGGCTGAAACGGAAAATTGCATGCTGGTGGATGTCTGTGTAATGCATAGCATTGCATTCCAAGCATGCAGGCTTAATATAGTAAATTCTGTTTTACAAAGTATTTCTTAATAAAAAAAAACATCTAGTGCGTGATCAGAACAATGCAAAATATGGCACTAAATTAGCACACCCACAAGTTTAACTAATCCATTTGTAAACAGCCCATGAAATGTAAACTGTGCCATGCTTTGATAAACACAACACCTACTGAAAACCAAAAAAGCAACAATTCAATATGTTGTAGAGTATTCTGAATACTTATTCAAGAACTCAAAACGTTTAGCGAAATACAATAAATTCAGTTAATAATAGAGCACATCAGCACAACAAAAGCTGGAAAGCATCCAGGAGGACGCCTGCAGATGCACCATGGTGGAAAATCATTCAGAGAGAGATGTGTTCAAGCTGAAGTGCTGAGGTTGGGAGTTTAAAACAGAGTGCTGCCCTGCACATTTTCATAATCAGTTTACTGGGCCCCCCATTCGGTCAGACACTGGCCCCATCCTTTGCATCAGTCCATTTGTCACCACACAATGTTTGGCACAGCACCATCTTATTCACAAGCTAATAAAAACGCAATTAGTCTGCTAATATCTTTATAATTTGATTTGATTGCACGTTATATCATTTTTTCCCGTTTTTTAATATAAATATTTAGGTTATAACACCATTGATGGATGGACAGGAGAGTACCGTATCTTTTCAAATTTGAAGAACCTGCTTCAGATGCAATAACATGAACAGCGGCGGTAAGCATCGTAAGAGAAGCAACTCACAACACTATAACACATCTAAAATGTGTTCGTTTTTTACTTTCTCGCATGTAAGAATTAAAACTTTAAAACGTAACTAATTATTTTAAATTACGTTCAGCATGTGGTTACGACGCAAACTCTGAAGACGTGAAACGTAGCCTAAATAACTTAAATGCCATACAGTGAAATCCTGCCTAAAACGCGCGTTTTGCTGTCATTTATTTATTGATTTATCCCCCCCCCCCCCAAAAAAAAATATAACGCCATTTATTTTGGAGCTCTGATACAGTTGTTGGTTAAAGGTGCATTGTTAAAACATCATGCCGAAATGTTTTATGTGATGTAATTATTATTACCGTTATCAAAAAACAAAAACAAACAAAAAATAATAATAAAAATAAAAATATCAAAACAGAGTCATAATTGTGTATTTGAATTGGTAATTTGAGCTTTGTTAGAAAGTCAGTATTTTAAGCCCGAGTAATTCTTTAATTATGTTAACTTTTCTGTAATGTAGGATTATTGTAGATTTAAATTATATTTTTATTCTAATTTATTCTATTATATTTTTTTCATTCTAATTTATTCTAATTGTTTGCGTGCATAGTTTGCAATTTTCCCAATTTTTGTCCCCCTCACCCAGACGTTTCCTCTCTGTAATAAATGTATAATATGTATTTAAAATAGGAAAAAAAATATATTCTTTGGACCTTTTTTTCTTAAAAGTAATAACTTTATTTTATAACTATATATATAAATTATAAAGTAAAATTATTTTATTTATGTGTGTTATCATTAGTAGTAGTGGTATAGCATCGCTGTCCCCAATACTGTCATTGCATCATATCGCTCATCTTATAAAACCCTTTTGTTTTGAGTAATTAAGAAAAAAAATGATATCATATTTCATTTAGAAATTAGTACTGTCCGACTGAGGGACGGCAGAATGACAGTTTAAAGGTCTGAAATGTTACGTCCAAGGCAGATTCAACTTTTCTTTTTTTCACAAAAGGTCATATCAAACGTCATTACCATCACACACAACATTAAACATCCACAGCATCGCACATGGTTATACTAAATCAGTGTCACAACGAGTACACGTGATGAAACCTATTTTGATTTGTTTGATTTTTATTTTCAAAATTACAAGCAGCCAGAAGTGCCTCTATTTAAAGAATCACTCAGCTGCGCACAAGAGATAACTAACATCCGTTGGCTATTTATGTCCTTAAGTTCACGTGGGCTGAATAAATAGGTTACGTTCACACATTGAGACAGTCTTGCAAAATTAGAGGTCGTAAAAATACAGGCAAGCGGGCTATGTTTATTTAGAGGAAAATAAAATGAACATGATATTATCACAGCAAGAAAACAAACGCAGTCTGCACGGAGCAAATAAAATGTCTCTTCACACCAGAGACAATTTTAGCTCCATGGTTACGATTTTTCCGCTATTTTGATAAACAAATTGTGTCACTGAAATCACATGTATTTATTTGCATATTACGTATAGCTAAACTGCGTAAATCATTATTTTTCAGAGTCGGTCGTTTATCGGGTTAAACTGTTCACAAATGTTTTCATTTTAAAAAGGAAAACTAATTATTTTAGACATATTATGAAGCGCGCAAAAATAAATGTATAAATCCCGCGGCTTCGACTTATATTTGCCTGGGTATAAGATTATTTTACTCTGCCGTTGAAGTGTGCTGAGAAAAGACGCCTGTAATTCCTCTCTCTGTTTGATATTAGCACAAGGGCTTTGCTTCTAGAGCCTCTGTAAAGGAGCAGTGTGCAACTCCTGCTGCACTGAGCACTGAGCCCCGAGACTCCAAGAACAGCATCCTCCTCTCATACCTGTTGAGAAGTCTTTCATCCTTAATGGGCTCATTAGCCACATTGTTAATTGAGTGCTATTCAGGGCAACATCAAAGCAAAAAAAGAAGAGTATGCAGCTCCTTTATTTATTTTTGGCAAATAAGAGACCCAACAGGGCTCTAAATGCAGCTTTCGTGGGGGGTATATGCTGAAGGAGGCTTATTAGTTTTGCACTGCATTGTGTGCCATTATGTTTAAAACATTAAGCACAATAATATTTTCTCTTCTGATGGCATGCGTTTCAGTTGCATTTTTGCTTCTTTGAAGAATGTCTCTTGTGTCCTTTGTCACAAAGCAAGAGAGGGTGGCTCCTCACGAGGGCATTTCTACAACAAAGTGTCACGAGAGGCTGCTTGTGTGTGAAATAATAAAGCTGGACAGGTTTTAAAAATTAGTATTATAAACCTAAATCAAATATAACATCAAAATTAGATTTTTTCAAAATATCTAATGCCTATATGCACACAATAGAATACAATACAATTTCTGCTATAACAAGAAATCGAATACTGACTGAAAAAAACAAAACAATTGAAGTATATTAAACTGTTTAAAATAATAATTATTATTATGCATAATAATAATAATAATTTGATTGTAAAACTAAAGAACATACATTTATAATAGACATCAAAACATGTTGTTGTTTTTCTTTCCTAGTTGCCTTTTTCTTCCATCAGCTCAGTGTTCTCCCTCATGGTGCAATATTAGGTGGTAATAGGATAGGAAAATTGAAGCTAACTCATTGGAATTAAATTTATCAGCATGTGTTCAGAGGTAATAAGCTGTCAGTTATAAAATGAAGATCTGTATTTAGATATATGATAGGGAAGAATAATGAATAGGCAAAATAGATGAAGCTGTTTTGCAGCTAAATTAGTTATTTAGGAGCAACAGACCAAGAGCAGATTTGTGATAATGACAGTGATTATTGCGTTTTTATTTTTTTGCCGACATTAGATATATGGACTCAAAGGGCGTCTCTGAGCAGTGAAAGAGTTAACCGTTTTCACAAGTAACGTGTTGATAAAAGACACGGAATTGTGGAAAAACATCAAACTTTTTAATGAAGGAAACCTAATGAGTATCAAGAGTAGTGTGCTTACATGGAAGGCTGATCAAACTGGAACCCTGTGAACCAGAGAGTGTGTTGCAAAAGGAGCTTGCTGACTTCCTTCCCCGGGGGGAGGCTGCCTGGCTTTTACTAGAAAGCACAGGGGGGAAAAGTTAATTTGCACAGCCATGTGTTCAGTGCTACAACTCAATAATCTACCTCTTCCTGAACCCCTGTCTTTTGTAGTATAATAATAATAATAATAATAATGGTAATAATAACAATAATCCTGTTTAAAAAAGGAAGCAAAATACAAAATATATATATTGGAGTAACAGTTCTGTTACTCTCCAACGGCTCTGTCACAAAATAAGTAATTTCAATCTCGGCTGAATTACCTAAAATAAAGTTGAGCACAGTTCATACTTTCCTTTCTTTATGTTTGCCCCTCCAGGATCAATGAGCCAAAAACATGAAAAATTGAATACCAATAAATAATACATCACTGATTAAGTGATGAATGATTTATTAGTATCCTGGAGACTTTGTTGTGTCGGTGTTAAAAATTCTCATTACCTAAGTGCCCAAAATGAAATGAATTTCAAATTGTTGCTGCCTATCAATTTTGTAAGCCTTTACATTATTGATAAACAGAGATGATTGTTGTCAGAGCCAACTCTTACTCTGATAACAGGTTGTCATGGTTTATTTTAGATTATTGTGCCACCTGCTTAGTTGTCATGACAGCTTCTCAAATTCTAAGATTTTGACATCAAAAGTAAATTCAAATCTATTACTGTGGAGGAAGTTTAAAGGGAAAAAGTAGATCAAATAATGTAAGACAGAAAACTGGAAATACCTATTCACCTGATATGTCATTATAATGAAAAGGAAACCGCCCACACGTACATTTTTGTAAATATTCATGATGTTTTAACATTATTGTACAGATGATTGATATTTGGGCTGATTAATCTTAGACAAGAATGTTGAATAATTAAAGCGAAAAGTCAAAATGTGAACATTAGCTGTAAGATTTCAACGTTGTAGCTTAAATTAAATGTATAAAAAAGAATTTGCATTTTAAAACTACTGCATAATTATATGTATTATTATTATAATTAAACGTCATCTTTTACTTCATTATCTGCTAGGCTGACCTCACTAATATTCTTTGTATTATCAGCTTTTAAAATGTAGATGTTATTTTCATAGAAATGAAGGTAGATGTACAGAAAAATATAGTACAGTGTTATACAGATACAACTGTTTTTGAACTAGAATAATAAGCATTTTTTTGTAAAACGCACACATTTTTAAAAATACGTAATTTAAACATTTTTCATTCTTTTTTCGTTTGGTCAAAATTGAAATGCATTTTCTACGACTGTAAATATGTTTTTAATTCTTACTAATTTGTAGCAGTGTTTAGCAGAGATGAACAGAGTAGGATTTGGGGGAAAATCTCTTCTTTAGAACTAAGAATAGCATCACACTGGCATCCGAGTGGGTGCACAGAAATCCAGTTTTAATATAAATCTCACATTCAGAGGGGAAGATAGAGCAGATACCTTCTTTCTTCTGACCCACTCTGTGTAAACAGGCAATGACATGAAGAAAAGTATATTAAAAAAAAACCCAGCGTGGCTGCTGGACTGGCGTCTGATGCCTGTCAAATCATTAAATAGGAGAGGTGGCGTTATCAATTGCAGGGGATCAGCGATAGTGATGGCACATGGTTGGGATGCGGTATGTCTTCCATGGGGGCACTCTAGGGGCCTTTTGTGAATTTATAAAGCGAGATAAAATCGGCTTCATATTTCGCCACCAAATCGCTTGATGAAAGCCGGCTAGGAAAGAGAATTGCGTGGCGGGAGCTTTGTCACCGGTCTCATTGGCTCCAAGGGTTGATGATGAGAAGAGGACAAAAAATGAGTGAAAAGGTAATGAGAAAAAGCCAAGCAGCGGGTTTGCTCTATTTAATAAGTCATCACACCGCTATCTCATTACCTGCAGTGTGTCCGGTGAGAATGGCGAAGCGCTGGAGTGTACACTGACAAACTTTTGTCTGTTTTGGGATAATGTTATCTCCCTGAATATCTCTGGTAAAACTCGAGCAGCTAGACAGGAGCCCCACTTTTCCTTTGCACTGACACTCTCTCTGATATTAATAATCTTGACAAAGTCTGTTAAAAAAAAAAAAAATGTCTAGTCCCTTTTTTTTTCCTACAGGAATGTGTGATTGCAATTAAGATAGGAGTCCTAACACAATGTGGAAATTAGTGGAATCTGGGTTTCGGATAATTACATACAGAGCTTAGCTTTAAAATACTCTCCCTCAATCACATGAAAACAAATGATCTGGCAGACACGAGGATAAAAAGCAAGATTGTCCTGTCCTCGGGATACAGGCAATGCTACTTGGCACTATCATTTCTTTCTGCATTTCATATGAGTTCATCTCATAACTCATCAAACAATTTGTGCTGTCTACGCACAGCCTTTATTCTCTTTCCTCAGGTTTTATTCTGCATCTAAACCGCACACATACAGCAAAACAGCAGCCTGAAGGCAATTGGGTTTTAATGTTGGAGATGATGAATGAGAAGAAGCTGATTTTCTGGCAGCCGGATCACTGCGAGAGGACTCCTGGCTCACATTTGATGTGGGCAGTTAAAACAGAAAAGAAATAAATGAGATGTAATAAGGAAAAATCTTGAAGCAATAGCTGAGACAGCCCTAGTCTATTACTCAAACGACGCGCACAAAACCAGTCTTTGTGATCTGACAGTCCAACGCAAACGCACACAAAAAAATATTACCTGCTAATTTACTCTGTGGCGACGTATGCATAAAATATCTGCACTATTACCACGTCTTATCATGCAAACTCACAGACTTCGGGGTGGCGGGTTTCTGACACAGATGAACACTAGAACAGATAGCGCGGTCACATGCTCCTATCAGCAAGCCCTCACTCAGAGGGGATTTTTGGAGCGTGTGGAGTTTTTAACATGGAAATTGGCTTTGAACCCCATCTGCACAGGTCGGCACATCTTTGGGCGAGGCACTGCTACTGCTGACAGGGAAAATGAACCATCAATTCCTTATAATATGGCCTGATTATCATCCTACTTACCCCCTGCAAATTCCAACTTAGAGCAATTCAGTGCCATCAAGGAAACGGTGTAACCCCAGAAAAGACGTGACCCCTTCAATTGATGCGCTTTTTAACCAATAGGAGACATATAGTGTAGCTCTAGGAATTTTCCCAACATAAATAAACAACTTTAACACGACAATTGGCGTTTAAGCTAGTGCGGATTGCGAAAGATGTTTATCTAGATTGCATTTTCTGTTACAGCGTCATCTTTTGTTTTGCTTTTGGAGAAATTCTAAAAACCTTTCTGATTTATTTTACACCTCAACTGAGTACAAAAGACAATAAACGTTGCCAGAACGGTGACGACAACTGATAGTCAGCCAAAGTTATCCAAATGCCAAAAAAATTGAGAATTCAAAACAGCTCCTACCTTCGTAGCCCTGTTGTTTTCATCAAATTAACTAGGACTAGTCTGGCTTCACTACCTCCCCCCTTTCGAAAAGTGGAGGGAAAAAGTAGCTGACTCTGATTTTTGTTTTTTTTTAACTGCGACTAAAATGTTTAGCACTCAGCCTAAAGAGCAAAGTTTCAATGTGTGAAATGTGAGTGATCAGCAACTTTTGCGGCGGGACCCGGCTAAGTCCGGCGTGGGATGTCTTTATTGGAAGGGGATTTGTTTTGTTGTTTCCTTGGGCCTGTCCAGCCCGCTGGTGTCCCTTTCACCCGGCCAGGCAGCTGGGTCCCGACCCCTCAGATCTGCCCCTCAAACGGGGCTTCTTTCAGGCCCCCGCTGGGTCCTCCCTGTCTCCTCCCTTCAGCAACATCCCATTCACCCCAGAGATAACTTTATTCATCTCGCGGATCATTGTATCCAGTTGAATGAGAGAACTATGCAGACACTCTAGTGAATTGAACAAGTCTGTGGGGATCGGGAAAGGCCGGGGGGGTTGTGCGAGCGGGGGGTGCGGGGTATTTCATGTCTTAATGTCTTCATTTAGACTGAGCCGAAAAACGTCACGTCTCACTTGTAGCTGACCCAACTGTTTTGCTTGACAGAGAAGAAGGGAGAGAAAAAAAAAACATTTTGCTGGCTACTTGTCGCTATTGAGTAACACTTGACTGAAAGCATGTTGTAAACTTTTTCTTTTTATAAAATATCGAACGCTCACTTGCCATTATCACCGCCGAGGATGATACGGATAGCTGTGAACGCCGGCTTTCCCTCCGCCTGTGCGAAATTCGACTGCATTCCTCTCTTATTTTGTCATCAGAGAGTTTGAGCGGAGGTGTCTCAACTGTGTTTGATTTGCCTGCTGTGAGGCTGGCAGGGACAGTTGGGCTTATTCTCTCGCCCGCCTCCGCCCAAGCCACCCAGACCACCCTGCTCTTCTCTCATCATTCATATTCAAGCCAAGGCCTCTTGACAAGTCCGCTGATCTCACTCAATGTTTTGTGATATAGACAATACTTTTTTCTCTCCCTCGCTCTCCCTTTCTCACTCTCTATCTCTCTCTCCAACTTCTCTCTCTCTTTCTCAGAAAAAAATCTGAAACCATCACACTCCTCCAGGCATGGCAGTGTGATTGTAGTGAGGTAGCAGTGCAGGATTACTCCCCTCTGTGAGCTCCCTGCTAACAGCAGTGGCTGCCTCCCTCCCAGCCCCCGTAAAAGACAGTCTAATGAGGCAGATAAGCAGATGCCAACAGACTCCACACTATGTCCCACTGCTACTTTCCACACACCAACCTAATGATTTATTATCTATAAGCCAACAAGGAAAAAAAAAATCTTTGGAACAGTACGGACAACCTGCAGAAAGTTTATAATTAGTTAAAAATGTATATGTTAAAAAAATCAAATAAAACTAACATGCATGCAACAGCTCCTTTTTACTTTACTCTTTACAAACGTGAATAAAATAAGCTTACAAAACCATTGATTTTTCAAAAAATTAAAGTATTCGGCCTAGAGTTTGCAACGGCTTCATCAGCTGGGGGATTTGGACTAACGCGAAAGAGAGAAGTTTATACATTAGCGCTGTAGTTGCAAAACACTGTTGATATTCAAATGATTATTGTGCAAAATCTGGGATAAGCTTCAGTGTGAGAGCCCCTCTAAGTGCCTACAACTATTGCTAATTCCCCTAACCATTGTGTGTGTCACAAAGGCCTTAATCCTGTTTCACTTTTGCAGAAGCTTGGGCTATTTTCCCTCTCATAAACCAACAACACTCCCCCTGGCCAGGCCTGAGAGGCTCAGAGAAAAGGCGCTATGTGTGTATACTTCAAGGCTTTTTCTGTGTTACTTGGCTGGTGCTCTGCATAAACTTTTAAGTGGTCCCAGTAGGCCTGAAACACCTCTCTGCAAAAATAATAAGCCATCGTACAGCGACAGCAAATAATCTTAAGTAAACTTAAACCTTATTATATGTTGGAATATATTAGAACTTTAACTACAAAGAAGATCTGATGATTTTTTTTTCTTCTCGTCTCACTGTTTTTGGCAGTTCAGTGATGGGCCTCCTAAAGCACATTGTAAATCCTTTAATACATTATTTATAACTCGGAGGTCCAGAATCAAAGATAGAGAATTAGAGCAAGATTCAATCAGACTGCTTTGTGGTTTCGCACAGAAAGCATCTCTTCACAAAGAAAAGCAACACCATAATTTCCTTCCTTGCAATGCATCTTAAAAAAAAAGAAAATATACAGAGGTGAAGCATCCAAGGCCAGTGCTCATCTCGGTATCGAAAAATGAGCGCGTACAAGAATAAACAAAGTGTCAACGTAGATGACAGGGTCATCTATCATGTTTGTCATATTCATAAATAAGAAGTGACTTAGCCAAACCTAAACGCATATCCAAAACAATTTCCTTATAACCCACCCATGCTATGTCAAGGGCATTTTACCTCATCCTGTAAATATTTTTATAAATATCTTATATGAATAGAACAACAAAAACTCTCTTAAGCAGAAGAGCATGAGAGGTCTTTAGCGCAGCCCTCAAAGTTCGCCTGTACCGTTTGTGGGAGTATTTAATAGACAGTCATGTATAAAGGCTGTCACGCTGTGCCAAACCCATCCTCTAATAAGTACATGATGGCTTTATTCGATATGTGTGTCGTGCGGCGTGTGAGAGCGTGTGCCAGCGTGTGGCTTGTGTTCGCTCGTGTTACAGGTGTGTGAGATTGCGGTCCACTTGTTTTTCGAAAAGAAGGGGAGAGTTGGGCCTCATTGTTCCATAAACAGACATCAGCTGGAAACTGACAAATGTGGGATTAGCCTGTACTTATAATCAGCTAATAGCTCACTATGTGTTCCTGTCAATCAAGCCTGAACAGTGCACAGTGTGGGTGCAGCAGATTTAACCAGCAGAAACATGGCTACTGTACACTTTATTGTTATTCCACAAGGGTAAAGGGACACTTAGTTCTCATGCTATATGACCTGCGCTTCAAGAGCCCTATGGACCATATATTTTGTTATAGTTTTCAATGGTTCTCTCACCAGGTTGGCTAGAGAAGCGTTAAAATAATTTATTTGTGTATTTATTTCTCCCAACATGTAACACATTTCAATTCTTTTGATTGATACTAGCTGATCAGATCATTGAAGTTTACAAATAGTAAGCCGATGCAACTTGTATGACGGATATTAATCTAATTTAAGTCGTCAAGCTGCGTGATTGAGTTTCTATCAGTTGCTTTGCCTAATTGCTTCTGCAACTCATAAAAGCACTAAATTGAAAAACTGTTATAAATGTGGCTGAAATGAATTATGAATGTAGATGATCACAGATTGTAATTGACCGCTGTTCACCTGCCTATTTAGTGTGGTTAGAAATTGAATTTGGTGATGGTGTCTTCCAGCAGGGAGCCACGTGTGTCAGATCCTCACTTCATAATATCTCTGAAAAGTAGATGGATTAATGATGTCGAACCTAAAGTAAAAGATAATACAATCATAATACCATCCACAATATGTGCCGGTTTTGCAGTTAAACATTTGATAAAAAAAAATTACCATTTTAATAAGTGCGCTTTTATTAAACACTGTATCAGGGAAGATTCTCCATTTTATTAGCATGAGGAAAGTCGAAAATAATTACGTGTTTTAATACAAGTATACAACAAGTATGTGAATTAATTTCCTGCAGGTACAAAAGAGTTTTTTTTTCAGGCATTAAGTCAGTATAAAATATTTGAAGTTTGTGGTGTCGAATTAATCACTGAAATGCTTCATAGGCATCATACAGGACACTCAAAAAGGTTACAGCATCTTTAAAGTTTACAAGAGTTTTGGTTATATTTGACCATGAACCACAAAACCAGTCATAATTAGCACAGGTATATTTGTAGCAATAGCCAAAAATACATTGTATGGGTCAAAATGACTGATTTTTCTTTTATGCCAAAAATCATTAGGATATTAAGTAAAGATCATTTTCCATGAAGATATTTTTTATTTATATATTTCTGTAAATGTATCAAAACTTAATTTTTTGATTAGTAGTATGCATTGCTAAGAATTTAATTTGGGCAACTTTAAAGGTGATTTTCTCAGTATTTTTTATTGATTTGTTTATTTTTATTTTTATTTTTGCACCCTCAGATTCTAGATTTTCATATAGTTTATCTCAGCCAAATATTGTCCTATCCTAACAAAACCATACATCAATGGACAGCTTATATATAGAGAGATTTATGTTTAAATCTCAATTTCAAAATAATGAACTTTTATTTGTGGTCACATATCAAAAAGCAATTTTTATTTGGGTTATGTGATGCTATAATATTGATATTATTAATTTACATTAAAATGTAAAATTCATAAAAAAGACCTGTATACACTTTTAGCATTTCTAAATTAAAGTGAATTTGTACATTTTTGCGGGCCTTAAATTAAAAAAATATAGTCATTGTAGATTTTCAAATTCATTAATTTGTTTATTTTAAAATAGTCATTTCATTATATATCTTTTGTTTAAAAAAAATAAATAAATAAATTTTGAATCAGTTTTGTTTTTAAACATGATTAAAGAATATTGTTAAAATTATATAAAACGTAAAATATATGACAAACCCATAAAGCAGAAAATAACCGAGAGGATCAATTTTTTTTTTTTTTTTTTTCCAGATTTTGATGAACAGACATATTTTTTCAGGTAAAGCCACAATGTTCATAATATAAAAATATACGTTTCAAAAATAATTTGATAACACAATGTTTTATTCGTTTAGTTAACTACTTTAGTTAACATCTGAACAATACTGATACGGCAATTATTAATCTTAGTTAATATTAATTTCAACATTTACTAATGCTTTATTACTCAATTATAAATCAAAAGTTATGTTTGTTAACATTAATTAATGCACTGTGAACTAAATTAACCAGTGTTAACAAAGATTAATAAATAGTGTAATAAATGTATTGTTCATGTTATAATACATTAACTAATGTTAACAAATGACACCTTACTGAAAAGTGTTACCAATATATCCTGTAAGGTGCACATAAATGTTTAATTTCTCTTTTTTTCCTAATCATAGTCAAAATTACTGCATTCTACAAATTCTCACCTAAATCTCATTCCTTATCTGTCTGATAAAGTGAAGATTTGTACAAAAATTGTAAAGGGTAAATCTATCTGCCATTGATATTAACACAATGCCCTGTTTGTGGTAATTAATAACATCTTAAAAGCTTTCTTGTGTCTTTTAATACAAATATGGATGCCATTATAAGATTTCTGCTGGATCCTTGTTGATAAAACACCCCATCTTTGTGTTTATGGAAATGCAGCATTTTCAATTGAAGCGGGAGGGAAAAGCACTTCCTCTGTCACACAAAGGCCCCTTGCTAAGCCCCAACAACTTATTAGATTTATTAAGGTCTTATCAAGTGTGATATGCTCGAGGACCCAGGTGGCCATAAAAATGATTCTCTTATCAGGTGTTCATTGGAAGTGGAATTAGAATGGGGGGGGGGCGCTCTAGTTAAGAACTTATACAGGAGTTTAATTATTATTAAAAGAATGGCGGCACAATAGCTGGCACTGGCCCCCGTTGCACTCAGAATCTTAACCCCCAGGAAAGGGCTGGCATATCTCAGACCCGCACCGGCTTAATCTGAGGCACGCTGGGTCCGAGAGGGGTGAGTTGCACTGTTAATTCCATATTGAAGGTGGGCACGTGTTGAGAGGAGCTGAGACAGGTAGCGGGTGCCAAGGGAGTCAGCCTCATGCCCTACCAGCGATTGCCAGGCGAGGTGTTAATTGGGAAGGTGCAATGGTGGATTGATGTTGGGCGTCCCATTGCAGGAGAGAGCGTGCGTGGTCTCCGACTCTCCCACAAGTCGTCACTCCCATCTTAAACAGCCTTATTATGCTGCTAAGGCATGTTGTTACGTGTTATATGCCCCATACTGATTTCACTACAGCAGGTTGTGATCCTATATAATGGCTTATTTCAATTTTTGCATCTGTGATGCACAAGTCTGATTATGTTTTGATTTGTGTGTACCTACAGGTTTGTTGCTTCCTTCATAACCTGCGCTGTGGTGCGGTTATTTATTACTTATTTAATTTCATTTGTTAAATTCTGATATTTTTAATGTCACAACATACATGTACTTTAGTCTGGGTACATGTCCATCTTCAACCATTTGAATATGAATGCACCCTCCCGGGTACAGCAAAAGCCGCTCTCTTCAGAATTCACACAACCTTCAATTTAACCTCAGAACCATTATGTTCAATGGGGAACGGCCTCACCATTGTCGAAAATGCAGCATCCTGTTCAGCAAAAGGATTTAATTAAGCCCAACACATTCCAAAAGAAAGTAATTTTGGGACACAATCATGTGTCTCGAAAAGATAATTCCTCTTAATGGAGGGCTTTTGAATACGTTGACTGGAGCCCAAACTGGACCTTAGTATGATATGTATTTTTATGTGTGTGTGTGTGTGTGTGTGTGTGTGTGTGTGACAGAAAACGTTCACAGTGATTAAATTCTGCCAATACAGAATCCCAAGAAAGAATCAGTTCACATTTAGTCATTTTACTTTGCACAAATTCCAAAAAGAGCACCTTTCCAAGAACTCTTGCTTTAAAAGTGATTGTCTTATTTGTTCTCCAGTGGTTTGCAGTTGGTCTGACGTCCACGGTGCACCTACCGTTGGTCTGGACCTCAAAGTGTGCCTTATGAGATGGGTCTGCACACAGCTGTCACCCAGGGTGTTGATATCTTAATCAACACAAGGAGGGACCCATGATTCAGTTGGGGGTGTGAGGCTGCATTTATGCCTGGGAAGTAGGAGCTGTAGGGTGAGGTAGGACGTGTTGGGTCAGCCTGAACAGCGAGGAGGGACTTTGGGGGAGCACTCCCCCCTTTGTGCCATGTGCTGTGGAGACATAATGAATTACATTATAATTATAATACAGGCTGGACGCAAAAGGGACAAAACAGATATTTGAGCAGGGGGTGGAGAGGGTTGTTCCACTGAGACTTCGGCCTCAGAGCGTGGTCATTCACACTCTTTAACGCGATTGCACACTAGCTTTTGCCGGCATGAATGGGCTTTATCTCCTAGTATGCACAGCACTTCAAGCTTTTTTAATGCAATTGTTAGTCAGATTTAGTTCAGTTTTTTTAAATGTTATTTTTACGATCACTTTTGATGCAGACTAGAACAGAAAAAGTACTAGTGTGGGTATTTAACATGGATATGGCTGGTGAATTAGTATTCTGTGCATTGATGCTTGCTTATTGTGAATGACAAGACAATCCTGACCCCATCAACACCGAACCAGACAAGTGCAGAAAAACGTCAACTAAAATAGAAATCCATCCTGATGCATGTAATACACAAGTGTGTGCATATATGATTCGGGGAGGATTGATTGGTGTGTGTGTGTGTGTGTGTGTGTGTGGCGGACGTCTGCGTCTATGCAGGGCGATGTTGGTCAAAGTGCCGGCAGCATGGGCGATGAAGCTTGGGGGTGTCGTCTTTGGGGGGAGGGATGGTTGCTGGAGCAATAGAGAGAGAGGCCGAGGGGAGGGACGCTGGCAGTGACTGAGAAGATGAGGATTTGACAGTGAGGTGACAGAGAGTTCAAACAAAATGAGGCTTGTAGATTAGCAGCGCTCCCCTCTGTGACAGGTGTCATCTCTGGGGGCAGTCTGTCACTCTGCCTGCTGCCACTCTTTATATAATACGAGGAGGGAGAGCAGGGAGAAGGAGGCAAGAGAGTGTGGAGTGCGCGGAAGGGTGGCGCCAGTCTCACCTCGCTGAGCACATCCTGCCGAAGTCTCCCTGCCAGTCATACCGATTAAAGCCCAGGTGGTACAGGGAAACACCCGCATATAAACATATACACATGCACATGGATACACAAGCCCAGCCAAAGGCAAAATATTCTATTAGGGCCCATGACGCATCCATTTGTTTTCATGGAAATCGTGCCTTTGGGAGCGCTACCACTTGCACGAAATTTGCTTTACACTATTCAACTAAGTTTAGCTTGTTTCATTTTGTATTTTTAAATTACTTTTGAATAGAAGAGATAAAATTAGGTTTTAATTTAGATAATTTGTGACCCTGGACCACAAAAAAATTAAGATTTATGCATCATCTGAAAGCTGAATAAATAAGCTTTCCATTGGTATATTGGTTTGTTAGGACAATATTTGGTCGAGAAATAGACTTTAGAAATAGAAAACTTTACAGTTGTCCAAATTAAGTTCTCAGCAATGCATTTTACTAATCAAAAATTAAGTTTGTATACATTTATAGTAGGAAATGTACAAAATATTTAAATGAAACATGATCTTTACTTAATATCCTAATGATTTTTGGCATAAAAGAAAAATCTATAATTTTGACACATACAGTGTATTTTTGGCTATTGCTACAAATATACTCACGCTATTTAAGACTTATTTTTGTGGTCCAGGGTCACATTTGTTTATTTTATTGATGTTTAAGACAGTTGATGAAAAATATTGGTGTTCGCTTTAGAATAATTAACTCTTATAGTTAATTCACTATTAACAAAGTTTTTCTTCAATTACCTTTTAATTTGGTAGGTAGTTGTTAAGTTTAGGTATGGGGTGGATTAAGGTATCTAATATATGGTCGTGCAGAATAAGGCATTAATATGTGGTTTATAAGTATTAATAAACAGACAGTAAAGTAGTAATATGCATGCTAATAAACAACTAGTTGATAGTGAGAAGTGAACTTTAAAATAAAGTGTTATCAAAATATTTTATTTAGTTACAGAATAAGTAAAATGTGATATATAAGAGCTTTGATATTATATAGCAGACCTTGTATTGCATTCATATAGAATAGAATAGAATAGAATAGAATAGAATAGAATATAGCTCTCAGTTGTTTTGTTTATAGCTAACACTTATTTGTATTTAGTTCTGTATTTTTAAATTACTCTTGGATATTAAAGGAAAATAGATTTTCATTAATTTTATTTCATTTACTTTTATTAATACAGTTGATGGAAATATTTGATTCAATTAGAGAATAAGTAGAATGCGATACATAAGAACTCTGATATATAACATGGCTAGTATTGCATTCATAAATATATAATATAATATAATATAATATAATATAATATATGCATTCGGTAAAACTTTACAATAATTTTTCAATTTTTCAAAATCATTGATAATTTTATTTTAATTAAGTTATTACCAAATTAAATTATATTACACTTAGATTAGTGTTTAAATTATTTTAATTATATTCATGAAAAAATATATTCAGATTTTTCTTATATACATATTTAATAACATTTCTGACAGTGAATGCATGTTAACTAATGGATAACTAAACATAAAACGTTATAATGATTATTAATATAATTAAAAATTAAAGTTATCATAATGTGTTGCCCTGTATCTATCTGTCTGTTCATCCGTTCATCCGTCCATCCACCTGTCTATCAGTCTGTCTGTCTACATAGCTGTAATGTTTTTGTCACTTTTTGTGGTTATTGTGAAATGTAGTGTATAAACCATTTTCACTCAGAAATCGCTAGATTTCACAGTTAATTACAAAGAAATCTAAATAGCATATTGAACTAAACATTATATTTTTAAGTAGAAAGACTGAAATAGTAAGTATTCCACTATTTTTTAACAATTATTTTACAGTAACTTTTAAAGCAAACACAAATTGTTTGGCTGAATATAGAAGAATGCCAGTTAGTTAGTTTTATCCTCCTTTTTTTTTTTTTTTTCTCCAAAAGTAGGAAAAAGAAGAAAAAGTGTTAGAAATAGTGGGCCAGACTTACACTGAGAGACAAACATAGTGATTGGAGACTCAGTTAGGGGGCCGCTGGCCTGTCTGTGGCCTTTGCCCATGGCTGTGGCACAAGAGGGTATTAAGATGAGCTGGGGGAATCTGCTCTGCCTGACTACTCGACTCACAGACTCACTGCCTGCACTACCTGCCCAAAGCCTGCAGCCATCTGGCCCCCAGATTGAGCAGAGCTGCACTCAGCAAGCGCCGCTGCCTCCCCTCTGGGTTAGGCAGTCAGCAGAGGGTCTGCTCCTTCTCTCTGGAGCTCGTGGTGAATGTCCCTGCACACACACACACACACACACAAGTAGTGAATCCAGTCGACGTAAAGGGCGTTCGGTCTTCGAGGGGGTTTGCAGTTTGGGTGAGCAGACCAGACCACAACTAGTTACAACCTCGGAGGACAAAGAAAGCTCTGTGAGTGTGTGGGCAAGTGCTAGCAGTGGTGACAAATATAGATCTAATTAGTATTCTACTGTTTGTCTTTTGGACAGATGAGGGATGCCCCCTATTGACTCTGTCAGGGGAGCCAGAGCAGAGGGGAGTGAAGAGATGCGCATGGTACGGCGTAGACTGCAAATTACGTTGTAAGTCATGCCAAGTTCATACCTCACGATCCGAGTAATAAGCACAATGCGGGCAAGCGGATCTCGCAGATTGTATGGACAATGGCAGCTTGCAATATGTTATTGTGCTGAAACATTACAATGTTTTGCACAACACTGCAATACCCAATAGAGTGTGAGGGTTGTGCGTATTCCCTCTGCGGGGATAAAAGGAGACACAACGCTCCGTTTGTGCCGGGCAGCAGACTCTGTGTTTCCAGTGCGAGTGCTGAGTGAAAGATAAGAGCAGAATGAGACGAGCACCGAGACGCTCTTTTCATCACAAGCCGCTAAACAGCGTGGCTTGATGACATTTTGACTGCAGCGAGGCTGGTTAACTTTTTTTTTTGTTTAACTAGCCAGGCGAAATTTCCGTTCAAATCAGTTATTCAATTCAGAACTATGTAAGTCTTAATGTAGTTATTTTTAAATGCGATTTTAGATTTTAGATTCCCATAATTGTATTTCCTTTCCAAGTTTTAAAAACATCACTTTTTATACAATAAAATAATGAGAACAAAACCTTTTGTTGTACTTTATGGAGCAGACATTTTTACAGAAGTGTAAATGAACACAAATCGTGTCTCTCTATGTCTCATGCTTATTTATCTTCTCTAAAAATACATTAACATAAATAAACTCACTCCTCTCAGTCCACAGATCTGTGGAAAATACAGGTTTTTTGTTAGCATCAATGCTTAAGGGTACAGTGTTTGCCAACATAACAGTGAAATCAGTCTGACAGACCAAAAAATTATGTTGGCACATAAAAAAAAAAAATAAATAAATAAATTGTTCCTGTTTGTGCTGATCACTGCAAGAAGCTTAAAAAAGTAAATTAATTTGTATATGTCTAGTTGTAAAAGAAAAATTCTTATGTTTGTAATAACATAATAACAACAACAGTAATTACTACTATAATGACTATTACTAGATAATTATTATTATTATTATTATTATTATTATTATTATTATTATTATTATTTATATTATTTAGCATTCATTTATTTTCAGGTTTTTTTCAGGTTTCATTTAAGTTTTAAGCTAAAATAAAGGTTAGAAAATTACTTGATGCTTAAGGATACAGTGTTTGCCAAAATAACAATGAAATCAGTCTGACAGACCAAATAATTATTTTGTTGGCACATAAAAATAAATAAATAAAAAATGGCATTGTTCCTGTTCCTGTGCTAATAATAATAATAATAATAATAATAATAATAATAATAATAATAATAATAATCCTTCTATTCTTCTTCTTCTTCTTCTTCTTCTTCTTCTTCTTATTATTATTATTATTATTATTATTATTATTATTATTATTATTATTATTATTATTATTATTATTATTATAGATGTGTAGTTGTAAAATAAAATATTTTTAGTGCAATAGTATTACTATACAACAATAACTATTACTATTATTAATATTATTATTATTGTTACTGTTGTTTAGTATTAATACTAATAATAGTATTCCATTTTACAGGATTAATTTACTTCTTAAGATAAAATAAAGCTCAGAAAATTATTATAGTTTTTATTATAATAAAATTTTACTTGAAACCTATAAAATAAAAATACAATAAAACCTGTAAATTGAAATAATAATAATTATAATAATAATAATAATAATGATAATAATGATGATAATAATACAATTATAAACAACAATAAATACTACTATAATAACTTAATATAATATAATATATTATTATTATTATTATTATTATTATTATGTCAGTTTTACAGGTTTTTATTGTAATTTAATTTTACAGGTTTCAAGTAAATTAAACCTGTAAAATGAATGTAATAATAATATTAAAATTATAGATATATAGTCTTATTTTTTGTAATAACATAGTTATTATAGTAGCATTTATTGTTGTTGCTATTATTATTATTATTATTATTATTATTATTATTATAATTATTATTAATGCAATTTTATTTTCAGTTTTACAGGTTTCATTTTATTATGCTAAACTTAGAAAATGGCTATTTTATTATTACTATGTTACTATTACATTATTACATTATAACTGAGAAACATTTCCTTCAAAAACTGGACTTATAGAAATTGTATTGTATTTTAGAACCACTTTTATATATTGAATATTTCAGAGGTCGCACATTTTTGTATGTTCACAAACAATATCCACAAATCTCTTCACTACAATCACTCATATTTCCTTTAACAATAAGATCCATCTGCCATATTTCCTCCAAGTCCCCCCCCATACATTTTATCACTCTCACCTCAGTTTTCCTCACATATGCACATACACACACGCTTTAACTTTTCCATTAAACTTAAAGCTGCCCTGAAAGGGATTAGAGTGAAGTTTTGAGAGAGAAAGCGTTCTTCCTACATTATCAGCATGAGATGAAGATGTGTGAGTGCGAGCGAGTGTGTGTCCCTTTATCAGAGGGGCTTTATGTGAGGCTTAGGCAGTAGTAGCTCCAGACAGTGAGGGTCTATATGTTCTCCTCTCCCAGCAGCATAATCACTCATGAGTGGCACCTCATTTCACAGCCTCTAATGGCATGACATTCGGAGCACACCGGGGTACCAAGCACGGAAGCTTTCTCTGTATGTTTTTTTTTTTTTTTTTTTTTCGGGTGGGGGATGATGGGGGGCCGGAAAGCAAGCCGATAGCTTATAAGAGGTGCTCTGCTGATCACAGAATTTGAGTATCTTTTTGAATCTCAATATTTATTGGTGAATATTTGAACATTTCTTTTAACTGTCATTTATCACAGATTGATTGTTTAGCATCACTTTTTTTTCTCCCTGTCTCGCTTTCTCTCTTTGATGCCCAGCACCCCTCCCAATGCAATAATGCGATAAGCACGCATGAATGTTTGCTGTTACATGAGCATTGCTGCAAGCACTCTGCAGCTTCCTGTGATGTTTGATAGTGTTGCACAGCCATCGGAACCAAAGTTATCTTAACTAGCTCTGTGATAGACACTACAGCCCTCCAGGATTCCTTTAGTGAGGAGTGTGTGTGTGTGTGTGTGTGTGTGTGTGTGTCATGTGCCAAGCCCCAGGCCCTAGTCAGTCAGCCAGGCAGGTAGCATGACTGTATAATTGTGCCGTGACACTCTGAACCCCTGGCTGATACATAAGCATGTTAATTTTCTGATAGCGGGAGCGCCGGGCAGTCGGACTGCGAGTTATGATGGGTGTAATTTGTGGCTCCTGCAGCATTGTGAAAAGACCAGGGTCATGGGCTGGATAAATACAAATGGAAATTGATGTGGGGCTCATTTCTGCTTGACCAGCCTGTCTGGGGAGCCTGAAAGAGAGGCAGGAAGGACATCTTGGTGTGGCTGTCACGTACCCCGTTTACAAACCCTCAGATATCTGAAGAAAAATGTTAAATGGGGAAAATGAAAGTGTAGCAGAAGAATCTGTGGCATCTGATGGCATTTACTCCGCAGTGTTTAAAGGATATTTCACTCAAAAATACATTTCTGCTGTCATTTACTCATCCTCGTGTTGTCCCAAACCTGTACGATTTATTATTATTATTATTTTTATTAGTAATTTTGTTTTGTTTTTATTTTGGTTTGTTTCATTTCATTTAGTTTTGTTGTTTTGTTTTGTTTTTTTGTGTGTGTGTGTGTGTGTGTGTGTGTGTGTGTATGTATTGTTGTTGTTTCTTTTTTTTGGTTTGTTTATTTGTTTTGTTCTGTTCTGTTTTTAGTTGTTTTTTCTTTTTTGTTTTGTATTTCATCTTTTTTGTGCTGTTTCCATTGTTTTTGCCTTGTTGTGTGTTTTGTTTCTTTTCTTTTCTTTTTTATTTGATTTTTGTTGTGCTTTTTCCATGTTTGTTTTGTTCTGTTTGTTTCTTTCCTTTTTTTTGTCTTTTGTTTCATTTAGTTTTGTTTTGCAACCCCAAATAAATATTTTGAAATGTCTCTTGAATAATTTTTGTTTGTTTTTGTTTTTTGTTTGTTTTGTTCTGTTCTGTATTTTTAGCTGTTTTTTCTATTTTGTTTTGTATTTCATCTTTTTTTGTGCTGTTTCCATTGTTTTTGCCTTGTTGTGTGTTTTATTTCTTTTCTTTTTTGACTTTTGTTTCATTTAGTTTTGCTTTGCAACCCAAAATAAATATTTTGAAATGTCTCTTGAATATTTTTTGTTTGTTTGTTTTTTGTTTGCTTTTTTTGTTTGAAATGTTTCTTAAATATTTTTTTTGTTTGTTTTGTGCATTTTCATTTTTTGTTGTTTGTGTTGTTTCTTCCTTTTGTTTTGTGCTTTTTTTTTTATTTTTTTTTTGTTTTTGATTGTTTTGTGTTTTGTTTTGTTTTGTTGATTCATTTCTTTTTTTTCTTCTTTTGTTTCATTTTGTTTAGTTTTGGGGTGGGTTTTGTTTTGTTTTGTTTTGTTGTTTTGTTTTGTAATAAATAAATATTTTGAAATAAATATTTTGAAATATCTCGAGAATATTTTTTGTTGTTGTTGTAATTGTTTTGTTTTGTGTTTTGTTGCATTTCTTTTTTATGTGTATTTTTGTCATTTGTTTTGAGTTTTGTTTTGTGGTGCTTTTTATATTTTCTTGTGTTAATTTATGTTTTTGTTTGTTTTGTTCTGTGTTTGTTGTTTTGTGTTTTATTTGGTTTTGATTTGTTGTTTTTTCATGTGTGTTTTATTTGTTTGTTGTGTGTGTGTGTGTGTGTGTGTGTGTGTGTGTGTGTGTGTGTGTCGCTTTTTGTTTTTTTTGTTTTCATACAGGGGAAATCAAAGGGGGTTCATGTAAAAAGTCATACTAAAATAAAAATAAAGTTCATACAGGCTTGAAACAACATGAATAAATAATGACAGAATTTAATTTTTGAATAAATCCTTTTAAGGTTCATGTGCTGATTTTAATTAGCAAACTTAGCTTTTTTTAAACTTTAACATGTATAAATTGCATGAACATTTGTTGCATTACCTGACTTTTTCTGCCTTTGTTCTGTTCTAATGGAACTTTATGTTGTGTGAGTTAGATATACCATATGTTAGCTCTAAGCACAAAACAAAAAAATACAGAAGAAAAATATGACCTTTGTGATGCACCCGTTTTGAAAGGCAAGACACATATTGCAAATATTAGATGTTTTTCTTCCTGCTGTTTTTTTCTCTCTGTTGCCGTTATGTGGCTTCGTCTCGTTCCAGTCAGAGAAGGCCAGAAATGAACAGCTGCTGATTTGTGTGAGGTCACATGAGTGACATCTTCATTTTGAGGAGAAACATTGCTGAATAGAAGCCTGTGTGTTTTGCGAGTGTGTGTGCGTGTGCATACATAGATGAAGATATGCGAGGCTGTGTGCGTTGCCCTTACTCATAGGTGTGTGTGTTCTCGAAAAAGGCCCGGAGAGGACCGTCCCGCCTGAAACACTGTCACAGCTCGCCTGACTGGCAGTTCAAGAGCTCTTCATTAGAATCCCGCTGGGTCTACGGCAAAGAAAAACAATGTGGTTGGCCCAGGACCTGTAACCTTCCCATTTAATCACCGCTTCAAACTGCATTGTCTCTCCCCACCGTGGGAGCTGGTTTCCAAGGCTCTGCTGAGACTCCTAGGCAAACAACCTCCTATCTGACCGGGCTAACACGTCGCTCTCTGTGTCACACTGGCGCACAAGGAGCTTTAGGTCTTCTTACAGCTCGATTAGCACACATTTTATTAGCAACACATGCCGTAACGCATATAGCATCGCTTGTTTAAGGAAATATCAGACGCTGAATTAATGTGCGGTGTATTTACACAAACAGATGCTTTTGACAAACAAATGGAGCTTGCCAGAAGAGGCGAACAGCACATATATTATTTTCTGTAATTTGTGTTTGTACATTTGCACAGCATTTTCCTGTGTTTGCCATTAAACTGACGGTTTATGTTTTATGCATCATGTTTTCAAATGTGATGTGTGATCGTCACGTAGTGTATATTTTATACAATTAATTCATTCAGTTGCTTTATTTTTTTTATGTATTTATTTTTTTATTTGCAGATTTTAGCTTTATTATCAACTGTCTATTTTCCTCGGTTTAAAAGATACCATCACTAAGATCTGTTTCCAATAAATGTTGCCTTAATCAGAAATTAACATGCCAATGCACTTCAGCTGCTTTGAGAAATGTAAGACAAAAAAGAAAGTGAGAGAGAGGGAGACACAGACAGAAAGAATGACAGCGAGAAGCCCTCACATGATCACAAAGATAACATCTACAGGACGTCTTCTAAAACGGAAAGCTTTTTTTTTTCCCCGAGACATTGCGACTCATATCATTCACTCTGTCTCTGTCAAGTATATAAAGAGAAAATACAGTACCGTTTTAATCAACCACTGAGACCTGAACAAAAGGCAAATGAATCCTGCAGTCTGAGTTCCAGAGCTGCTCCGCTGACCTCTTCCCTCGGCAGCCGTGCTGCATACTGCAAATGAGGCAGGCACCCGGGGATTCCAGCTCACCTCACCTCTGACTGGCATTGTGGGTTTTTTGCACTATTATTAAAAAATAATAACACATCTCAGCAATTGCCTGGAGTTATTTACCTCAATAGCGCTGGGGACAATTATAAATGGATATCAAGCTATGGCATGTTTCCTGGATTGATTTTTTTTTTTTTTTTCACTCGTTCTCATTCACAATAATTTAAACACTTATATTTTTCATTTTATGTTTGATAAAAAATAAATAAATATTATAATTCATTTTATATTTCAGGACAAAATATAAAAGGTGTGTTTCATGCAATAAATGGTGAATGTAAATCATTTTCCAGTGATTTGGAAGCAATTATCATTCTATTTAAGACACTGCATGTGCTTAAGAATTAATTAAGCTCTTTGCTTTTTTATTTGAAGCCTCATAATTAGATGTAATCAGGATCATGCAACTCCTATAAGAAAACTCATCTAAAATACCTTGTGGGAAAAAAAATCATCCTCCACATTTTCTTTCTTTACTCGGTGGTGGCTGTAATCTGTAGATTTAATAAATTAGTATGTGTAACTTCTGTCGATAATATGCTGCCTTACATGAAATCAGTGAAAAAAAAATCTTCATATTAGTTGTAGAGAACATTCATAATGACCACATATTATAACTGACAGGCATGTCAGAGGGTCTAGCGAGCAGCTTTGCTGTTTTATGAGTTCAGTGAGTCTTTTGTGGGTCAACTCAAATATTGCTGCCTTACAATCACAACAACCTTCACCACATGCTGGATGGGTCATTGATGTGTATGTATACTTACTGCTTTATATAAAATATAATCTCATATGGTAACATTTTCTATGAATCCCATATGTATAATACATTATAAGGGTATTATTAAGGCATTAAATGAATGCACAATGAATTATAAAAACCTTATAATATGTTATATCATTTTATAAATATTAATAAGAACAGTTTTAATGTGTTACTTATTTGTGGTCATAGCTTTTAAGAGTATGATGATTTATAACACACAATGAACACGTTGCATCCACTTAAATTACAATGGATTATATTTCTTAGTTTTGATGTGAGCTACTTAATTTCAATTGAAAAAAAAAAAAAAAAAGTTTATATGTTAGGATAGGTTTCATTTTATTTTGTTGCTCCCCTTAGTCTAGACTATAAGAAACTTTGCAACTACATGTCAACTAACTCACTAGAGTTAGTAAAGCTTAGGTTAAGGTTAGGGTAGGCAGAATGTTGACGTACTTGCAAAGTTACTTATAGTCAGTTTGTCCATTGGTGATGCTATACTAATACTCCAATGACTGCTAGTTGACATGTAGTTGCAGAGTTACTTATCAACAGCCATTTAAAGGGTACCATCAAAATAATCAAACAAACATTGATATTACAATAAAAATAGTTCAAAGCAAGTGTGTCATATTACACATTCATCTGATCTGATATCTGATCTTACGGCTGTTTGAGAAAAAAAAAAAAATGATATAAGTGGTCGTTGATAGCTTTAAGTAAAGTAGCATAAGAAAAATGGCAAGATATGAGCCGTATAATTCATTATAATTAATATTATCCTCACAGGGAACACTCAAAAAACACTCCACATCTAACCTCTTACAAGATACTGTGCAGATTGTAAATAAACAATGTCAAGATATATAGTCCACTATGAATGTAAAAGTTGATTTAATATGGTGTTCATTGTGTGTTATAAATAATCCGAATTGTAAAAGTTATAATAGGGCTGTGCCGATAAACGATATCATATGGAATCGCGATAAAATATATGTCAATGATAAGCTCTAGGCATTTTTACTCGACATGGATTAATATAAGAGCCAATCACACAGCAGAAATATGTGACAACAGCCAATCAGCATGCAGCTTTTAATGTTCAAAGAACAAAGTCAATTTCCTACGCCACTTTGCAAAGCAAACTCAAAACGAGGACGACAAAAATGAAACAAACAAAAAAGTTATTATCCAAAAATGATGAAATTGTCGAAAAATGAGGTAGCACGAATTTAGTTTGGCCTTTAGTTTGAAAAGCCACAAAATATGTCATAAATGCCTTACACATTATGTGCTATTATGGACTAGAAATTGTATAGTTTTATGTTATAATTTTATTTTGCACATTTAATCTACCTCTTAAAGCCAGACACTGCTGACAGTCTAGTCTTCCTGACAAAAAAAAAACAAAAAAAAAAATGTAAAAGTTTGAAACATTTTGTGCAATTTCTAGTTGTATAGATTTATGTTTACATTTTGCACATTTAATCTACCTCTTAAAGCCAGACAATGTAGACAGACTTGTCTTTCTGGAAAAGAAAAAAAAAAAAAAACTGTTATTGTGTTACTTACAAATTATGTTTACAACAGTTTTATGTTTACATTTTGCACATTTACTCTCATTTACCTTCTTTTGTCACAACTTTTAGTTTTAATTTATTTTAGTAATTTGTCTAATGTGTAATCTGCTTTTGTTAATAAACTATACTTTAAAATGTAATTAATGAACCCTCACATTTTTGTGGCTTCAGTCATAGTTGGGATACTCTTTTAAAGCTGGCAGCATTAACAGTTTATATAGAAATATACACCGTTATCGATCAATATGGGAAAAAAATGCATTCATGTTATGCATTCATTTTAATGCCTTAATAATACCCTTATAATGTATTATAAATATGGGCTTCATAGAAAGTGTTCCCTCTCATATTTAGTTTAAATTGATATGAAATACATATTAAAATAAACTTATGTATAAACTTATAATTTACATTTTAAAAAATGACATTGAGCATTTGACATTAAAGTTGTGCAATTATCTGCTACTGTATTGCTTATTTAGACTTGACATTATTTAGCATGACGGACGTACAGAAAGAGAACTGTACAAGTGATTGGATAAACGATGACCGGACAAATGAATGCATGAATGAATAAAGGAATGAAGGAATGAATGGCTAGGAATCTTCACATTATGTGTTTTTTTGATGTCCTATGATAATATAATTATACTATCCACACATCTGAGAGGAGAGGTTGATTTGTCTTGCTGTGAGCTAACACACTTAATTGCAGTATGCAAATGAGAGCAATTACAAAGCTTTTAGGTAAAGAGATGACAGCTGAGGTTGAAAGAGGAAGAGGCCTCACCCAAACAGTTGTCATGGTAACAATATGGAGTAACCTTACAGTCAAATAATTATACATGGGGGAGGCAAGCTGATAAAACCTAAGGATAGTTGAGGTTGTGGTAATGCACATGCATAAAGACATCTGCCACATAGAATGAATTTAACAAGCTCTTTACATTCTTTCTGCAATAATAAAATGTGCACGCTTCTGTTAATGACTGAACTTTTTTGTACTTTCTTTTTAATGGAGTACAGTAGCGTGTCATAAAACCATTCAGGCACAAATAACATATGTCCAGCAATACATTGGAATAATCAGCTTACATCACCAGCTACTTTGAATTCATTCTGCCATTGATTAAAAAAAAAGAAAAGAAAGAGTAGTTATTCTGATTGCACTGTGAATAAATTGTCATCATTGTCATTGCATTAACATCTTATCATCGATCCATCAAGAACGCAGCAATTTACGTGACGATAAATCAATTCTCGCACAGCGCAAATGACCAATCCGCTCTGGAACGAGTAGAACGAGAGCATGATTGTGACTCAAGTACACTGTTTGAAATCATTTTAGCCGCGACAAAAAAACAATTCTTGCCTGGAACTGGCACAAGGGTTGCGTTTTCTCCTCTCTTTGTTTACCGCAAAATGAAGGGGTGCGACACAGTGCTGAATGCCGCTAGCATACCTAATAAAAATTGTAGTCACAAATTGATATTTTCTATGGCAATTTATTTTACAATTACTCTTGCGGAGGCTTTCATGAATTAAATATGAGTTCTGTCTGGGAATTAGATGTTATAAAGGTAAATTACAAGAGGCAGGCTGTAATTGAGGTGGCTGCAACATGGGCCTACTGAACTAATCCCTGGCTGGGTCATGTGATAGTCTGTCCTCCAATGGCGGGAGGCTTTTTTGCCACAAAGCCTGAGCAGCTGAGAAAATTGATTTCTCATCTGAGCGCTATTTGATAGCTTTTGAAATCAGAAATTGAAATTAACTAACCTACGCCCCGTCATTACAAAAGAGCAAATTAAAATTGCAACAGTGTTTCCTATTGGCAGTGTACGCCTGCCAAGGTAAATTTCTAAATAGATTTTAAGATGCTCCGCTTGCACGCCCGGCTTACTCTCTCTCACTCTCACACACACACACACACACACACACACACATACAGAATTGCTTTATCTTTACACGCAAACAACACGCGGCACACACACCTGCGCTACGCCGAGAGGATCTTTTCATCGAAAACTGCAGATCACTGGCAGATTATACTTGATATTGTAATGCTACGCCGAAACAAAAATCCCAGAATTTACATGACACTGAAATTAATTCAGCAGTGAGTGAAATATGCATGACGTCTTTGATCTCTAAATAAAGACACTTTTTTTTGAAGAACGGCTCTTGCGACTTTTCAGATTAATTTTCCCGGGGAGGGGCTTCGGTTCAGTACGTACACATTTGTAGTCAAGAGGTTATTTTTTAATACATTCATTTGACTAATTAATTTGCAAACCATGCCAATCTTTAATAATTTACCTTGGTGAATAAATATTCAACCACCCTAGTGGTCTTTGAAGCAGTGAGTTACTCTTCCCGCCTAAACAAAGACATCCAGCACTTCATCCGAACAGCGCTTTTTAAAATCAAAAACTGGCTCTTTTTCTCGTTCAAGCAGGTGCTTGACCTTCTCGATCCATTGTCTGGCGCAATCTGAGGAGCAAAACTTTGGCGAGGTGGCGGAAGAGTTGTCAGCGCACAGGGGGAGAAAGTAAAAAGTGGATGTTTGTTTGACAAAAGACATGGAGGAACAGATGTTAACGCAGGTGGACACACAGATCAATAAGCGGTGCCGAGCGGAGAGCTAGTTACCTGAGCTTGAGCTACTTGTAGCAGATGTTAAACAGACTGATGCCTGAGTAGGCAGATCAATGGACAGCCAGCAGATGGAGGAGAACGGGCCTGTGAGCGAAAAGGAAGGAGAGGGAGTGCGGCGAGAAACGCTGGGTACGCGAGTCCTCGGTGACAGGCAGATGGGCTCACATCCACAAAGAAAAGTTTACTCTCACCGCCGCAAGTAAACAATGGGCTGCCGCAGAGGAAACTTTCCGCCATCTGTGGCTAAGCTATGTTAAATGCCCAAATCTCTGTGTACCGTCGCAATTTGTCTGTAATCGTTCTTAAATTGCATTAAGCCCAGTGCTGTCACTGTTAGACACTGTAGAAAAATGTTCTGCCCCAACTGATTACTTTTCCTGTCAGTCACGCTAAAGAGGAAGCGCTTTATTAGGCCGGAGGAAGTGCGACTCGGCCCCCTGTCCGAGCTTTGCTAACTTTGCTCATTAACTGTGCTAACAGGTTTGAGTCAGGTTGTGAGGGAACGTTCAGTCCCTCTTGAGTCCTATTAGTGTCTTAAAGCCAGCGTCTGAGACAGGCAGCGGACATGATTATGACTTTGCACTTCATTGCGTTATCGCCGCCGTCTCTTGACCATTAGCTACCTGAGTGAACTGGATGTTTTGCTCAGCAATTATATCACATTGCTGAAGTGAGAAAATCCCACTTACTGCTTTCTTGTGCCTGCGAGTACGGGTGCGAGGTAGAATTTGCGAGAGGTTGCGTGGGCGAGTAATTTTATTCTTTCACACCTTTCAAAGCAGTGGTATTCTATTACATTAACAAGTGGAGAGCATTCATTGGCTGAAAAGAGCGTGCTTGTATGTGTGTGTGGCGACATTTCGCTTTGGAGATGAATTTCGATATGGACTTTTTTTTCTTGCGCTAATTAGCTCAAAATTTGACAGCGGTTATCCGCTGAAGATCAACATCTTTTACTGTTGTTTTTAATATTTTTATTGTCTGTTCAAAGCACAAATGCCACACTACGAGTGCAAGGAAGAGAACAAGCTTGTGAAATTCCTGACAACCCGTCCCAGCGGCCTTGCTGTCCGAGGAGCGACTTGAACTGGGCGATAACCCGATAGACGTTATCTTGTCTTCTCCAGGTCTCTGGGAAGCCTGTGCAGCACTCTTCGCTGGTTAGGCGCTTCTGCAAACCCCCCAGAGCCCTAACCTTCCCTTCTCTCTCTCCCCTCAGGCCCCCGCTGCTCAGACACCGAGGTGGAAGATCTGACAGTAGCCTGTTGCTTATTTATGGTCCTGCATGTTTTATGTCTGCACGAGATATGACGGCCGTGACACGGTGCTGATTTCAATCAGCCTGCCACTCGGCAGACGGAGTGACAGCAGGCAAAATTGAGAAGATGGGAGTGAGCGAGAGAGAAATAATCTTCGGAATCGTCATTGTCTCGGTTCGGGCTTTGGCCTTGTCTCCGGGCTCGGATTTCTCCAGCCTCTTTTAATGAAAATGTTTCATTCACATCTCAAATGAAGGTGCCTGCTGCCTCCACAGCCGATGAATTCAATAGAGAGGAATAAAAAGCGGAGAGAGGAGCGGACGGGGGGGAGATAGAGTACGAGAGAAATGCGCTTTTGTCAGAGTGAGGAGGCTAGAGGAGAAGGTGACCCCTGAGCCAAAGGTGCTGACATTGCATCAATCCCTTTAGGGTAGAGGCCTGCTAGACCAAGCCTCGCTGAAGATTACCTCCAAACATCTGAGGGATGACGGCTCTATCTATTACGCACGTTCCATACACACACATTCTAGACCCTGAACTGATCTTTAAATTAAGTCTGAGATTGTTGCGTACAACGAGGGGCCCTGACGCGGGCGGATCTGTTTCAAAGACTTTAAGGGACAGCTCTGTGTATTCCTGAAACCAAATTAAGAAGCATCTCCTCCCTCCTATTCTCTATACGATATGAAGTAAATTTATGCCATCCGTAATCACAATGAAGCTCTCTCCTGTCATATGGAGGCTCATACACACTTATCCTGATAAGATTCTCCCACGCGGCTTATACGCAAACGCACGGCACTTATAACTTTTATTGCCTGCAAACAGACCACATTTTGTGGTTTGTGTCATTTTAATGATTTTAGATGATTAATATTTTGATTTGTATTTCAGTTTATAAGGGAAAGTTTTAAATAAAAACTTAAAAATTACTTGTTTAACAAATGTGACCATGGACTACAAAACCAGTCATTAGGGTAAATGGTTTAATTCACTGAGATACAACTATTTGAAAATTTGGAATCTGAGGGTGCAAAAACTAAATATTTAGTCTTTAAAGTTGTCCAAACGAAATTCTTAGCAATGCATATTACTAATTAAAAATTAAGTTTTGATATATCTATGCTAGGAAATTTCTTCATGGGACATGAATTAATATCCTAATGATTTTTGTATAAAAGAAAAATTCTTTTTACCTATACAATATGTTTTTTGCTGTTGCTACAAATAAAAAAGGGTAACATATAATGTTAATTATATGTGTTAACAAATATATGATGTTATTATATTAATAATGCAGTGTTTTAGCATAAATGTTCTTGTATTGCTTTACAAAACAATGTGAAAATATTTTTTTCTTGTTTGTTTCGTTCCGTTTCCAGATGAACAAGATTTTCATCCCGGGTCATTATACAAGTTCTGTTTTTTAATTCCAATCTACTGCATTTTTTTAATGTTCAAACCCGCTAATGCTTTTATAACAGACTGGAACAGAGAATTAATTAGCTGTCATTGGATCAGTTCAATTTCCTCCTGCTAATAGCAAATGTTGACAGGTGTCTCACATTTCATCTGTTTGGTTTCTAGCTACACTTCATGTTAAAATGGATAATTGATCCATCAAAAAAAAAAAGTCTCACAACAGGCATTAAATGCCTCCAGACAACAGTAGTGAACATGCAGAAAATCGAATTTAACCCTGTGCTGACTGCGGTACTCCCTCCGGCTGTCAATCAAGCATCTTGCTCCCTGGCAGGCCTGTTTCTATGTTGTTAAATAATCAGAGCGAGAGAAAGAGAAAGAAAATGAAACATGAAAGAAAAAAGCAGTCTCAGAGGAACTGTCATGAGAAAGGAGAAATGCCATGGGGGGTGAAGAATGCCTGCGGTCGGCCAGCTTTTCACATTGTAATTTCAGTTCCCCGGGACTGACTGGTGGTAGCGGCTGAGTGAGCGAAGGCCTAGGAGTCACGGCGATGGCTGACCCTGCCATATACACACGCTCGGAGAGATGTCAGCCCCGCAGCTCCCTGGGATCACCCCACTGCCAGCCACTTTGAAAGCGGCTGCCAATTCAGCTTTAAGTCGTGGCTGAATGGACACGGAGGAGAAGGGGAGTGGACAGCAGCAAAAACAGGTTGCAAAGGGAAAAGAATTTGCTTTCAAAATTTATTTGGCCTATGACCCTCCGAGTCCACCCTCTCGCCCCTTCGCTTTGAATGCGAGCATATTTTTTTTGATTGGGTTTGGGTTGAGCGACTCAGAAAGAGGTGAGGGTGGGACGTTTGGGAGGGGGTGGACGAGGGGGGCCTGTCACTATACATATATTAATAATCTGACGGCTTCATCTGCTTTTGAGGGGCAGGCATGACAGCTTCACAATAGCTAGAGCTGTAGCCTTCCTCCAACACGCATGGCCTTCCTGTCTGAACAACACAGGCAGTGTATTAAGACATCACACGGCCGTGAAGTATTGACTTAACGCAGAGTGCGACCCGAACGCCAGGATTCCTTTCTGAATCGCTTATTTAAAATAATTTAAAAGCTAGAAAATCAAGACGTCACATGTTACTATGTGATAGTGAGAAGTTTGTGCTTACGCAAAATATTCTTTTCAGACAAATTCTAAGCAATTTGAGAGCGACTGCTTAATCTTTGAACTTGAGCTGCCAATCACGATCCAGTGGTAAATAACAAACATTTGGCATATGATTTAGTATGAAACAATTTTCACTCAGAAATTTCATATGTAATTAGTAAGAAATGGTAAGTAACACGTTACTTTATCATGTGACAGTGAGAGGAGTGTGACTAGAAAATATTCTCTATATTAGAAAAAATCTAAGCTGCCAATCAAGATCCAACAGTAAATGTGAAAGAAAAAAAAAATCATTGTAGAATGTACTGTTTGCACAATTGATAGCAAATTTCATAAAGAATTAGAAAGAAATGTCAGGTAATGCTTTGTGCTTACCAAAATATTCTTTTCAGAAAAAAATAAAATAAAATAAATCTATGCAATTTGAGAGTGACTGCTTGATCTTTGAGCTTGAGCTACCAATCAAGATCCAATGGTAAATACTTTAAAACCATTTTCTCTAAGAAATTAAAACAATTACAAATACATGGCAAGTAACACACTGAATTAAGGCTATAAAACAAGACTTTACTTTATCATGTGACAACATTTTCTTTTCAGACAGTTTAAGTAATTTGAGAGTGACTGCACAGCTGTCAAGATCCAATGGCAAATATCAAACATTTTGTGTAGGGTTTACTTTAAAATAGTTTTCATTTAGAAATTACTAGTAAATTTCTGAAATAATTACAAGGAAATGGCTAGTAACACATTAAGGTTAAATGTGAGAGGAAAATATTGCAAAAAATATTTGTTACAGAGAAAAAATAAATAATTAAACTGCACAGCTGCCAGTCAGGACCCAATGGAACATATCAAATATGTGGTGAGGAATTTACTTTGAAGAACTATTTTTAATCAGGATTTGCTAGAAAATCAAGCCATATTATATAGTTAGAGAAAACTGAGTTTTGAAAAATCTAATTTGAGACTGACTGCAAAGTCAGTAAACATACAAAATATAGTGTAGGTAGATTTCCTTTGAAGCAATTTTCACACGAAATTGCTAGTAAATCTCATAAATAATTACAAAGAAACGGCAAGTAACACATTAAGGCTAAAAAAAAGACAAGATGTCATATGTTACCAATTGATAGTGCAAGGTCTGTGCTTACAAAGAAATTTTTTACAGAGAAAAAATATATAAATAAATAAATTCTAAGCTTCCAATCAAGCTTCCAATCAAAATCCAGTGGAAAATATCAAATATTTGGTAAAGAATTTACTTTTTAATAAAAAAAAAATTAAATTAAAATAAGGCTAAAAAAACAAACAAGATCATGTTACATTACATGTTGTCATGTTACAATGTGATAGTGAGAGGACTGTGCTTACAAAAATATTCATTGCAGAGAAAAAAAAAGAAAGAAAGAAATTCTAAGCAATTTGGTATTGACTACACAGCTTCCAATCAAGATCCAATGTACAATATTAAATATTTGGTGAAGAATTTACTTTGAAGTAAATCAGAAATCGCTAGTAAACAAGTAACACATTAGGGCTAAAAAACAAAACAAGATGTCATGTAACAATGTGATAGTGAGAGGACTCTGCTTACAAAAATATTCTTTACAGAGAAAATAATAATAATAATAATAATAATAATAATAAAGAACTTCTAAGCAATTTAAAAGAGACTACACAGCTTCTAATCAAGGTCCAATGGAAAATATTAAATATCTGGTAAAAAAATAAAAAAAATAAAATTGAAACTATTTTCAATCACGTTTGGCTAAGAAATGGCAAGTAACACATTGAATTAAAGCTAGAAAATCAAGATGTCACATTACCATATTATGGTGAGAAGATTGTGTTTGGAAAAATATCCTTTTCAGAGGAGAAAAAAATAAATACATAACTTCTAAGCAATTTGAGAGTAACTGCACAGCTGCTAATCAAGATCTAATGGAAAATATCATATTTGGTGAAGAATTTACTTATTTAATTAGGATTTGCTATTTAATTTCTCAAATAATTACAAAAAATGGCAACTAACACATCAAATTAAATCTAGAGAATCAAGATGTAACGTTACCATATTATAGTGGGAAGATTGTATTTAGAAAAATATTAGTTTCATAAAAATGCAATTTGAGACTGATTGGAGAGCTGTCAATCAAGATTCAATAGTAAACATGATAAATGTAATGTAAGATTTATTTAAAACTAATTTGATTTAGAAATTGCAAGTAATTTTTACAAACAATTACAAAGAAACATCATTGAACACATTGAATGAAGCATAAAATTGCTAAAGACTGAAATTGTGCTGTCTTGTAAAATGTACTTAAAGTATTTTCAATAATGTTTTACATTTACTTTTTCTAATTTATAGTTTAAGATTTAATTAAAAGAATAAAGTTTTATGAATAAAAATACAATGTTTTACAATTAAAACACTAACAATATGTGTAATTGAAAATATAATTTGCCAACAAAAGTTCATAAATTGCACATAAATCGTTCCTCAGACAGCCCATCGGGAAAGAAAGAGAGAAAACAAGAGAAAGAGAGATAGATAGGGAGGTCAGTAGGAGCACAGGTAATTGAGTAGTCCCCTCCCTTTCGTTTTCTACCGAGCTCCTCAACCCTGTCCCTCGCCCCCGCCCCAGCCACACAGCGGGCACAATTACGCTCCCTATCACCTCTCCAGCTGGCCCCCATGATCCCGCTCTCCTCAGCCTGCTCACCTCGTCTGGCCCTCTCCCTCTTAACCTCCTGGCAGTCTCTCCCAGGGAGCCAGCATTAGGCTCAACAAACACTGGGAAACACGGAGTGAGAGTGAGAGAGAGCGAGTTTAGTTCCAAATACGAGTTCTCTGAACAAAGGGTCAAATATTCTCATACTAGTGCTGTGTTTTGCATTATTCAAAATACTTTTTTTTGCTGTGGGTTTTGTGTTGCCAGGTATGCAGGTCAAAAGGCTGAGATGTTTACCAGCTCTGCATTTAAAAATATAGATCATCTCCATAGAGATAAGCACATAGATGCATCTTTCGGTTCGCTTTCTTATATGAAAATGCATTGTTTTTAAAAGCGAATATACTGTTAACGTCTAATTCTGAGTGGTGGCAGCCAGTTAAAATTAGCCCTGAAAATGAGTGAAGCAGTTGGATTATAGTTAACTAAAACTGAAACAATAAAAACAGTTTTGTTACTTGAAATAAAATAGATGTTATCTCATTTAAAACAAAACATTAAAAACTTACTTATATCATTTCAAATAGTTGGCAAAAAAACAGTTTCATTTACTTTAACTCAGAGTACTAAAATAACTACACCTAAAAATGAAATATAAACTATATAGATGTATTTTTAAAAAAAGACATAATTACTTTAAAATTAAGGGTCAGACTCAGACTCATGTTCGCACAGCGGCTTATACATAAACTGTATATAATGTGCGACATGTTACCTCTGCACAGTGGCAAAGTATCGTTACATCTTGATGCAATCGCTTTTGTACCTCAGCTTCCTAATTAGCATTTTTCTGTCTCATCCCTTCACAGAATGACTTGATGGACCGGGCTCTCTCTCAGTCTGTCCCCTCTCGCCTTGACGAGGAAGACACCTCTCTATCCCGTTCGCTATTACCTGAGATAATGCCATATGGTAAAATGTAAACAACATCTGCATATTCATGTCGTAATTTCATCTGTTTAATTAGTTCCAGCAAAGCAGTTTAGCCTCTGAGGCCTGGGCTGTCAGTGCGGTGAGGCTCAAGCCGTGCCCTGCTGTCGACGCTGACAGTCTTCCATTGTTCAGCCAGCACTGCCGCCCCACCAGTTTAATGCCAGGTGCGTCTGTACAGGGCGTGGGTGGGGTGGGGTGGACACTTGGGCCCCTCTCCTATTAGACTCCAATAGACACACGATTGACAAAGCTTAATGGACATTTCTCTTTTTTTTTTCCACCTTGGCACCTCTGCTTTTTAAAAAAAATTGTTTGTTGCTTTTCACAATTTGATTTAAATTCCTATTAAAATTATATTAATCTTTTACTTTTAATCTCTCCATTTAAAAGTTCTAAAGCTCTATTCGGTTCTTTACATGGTGAGGTAAGGCATATCTACCATTTTCAGAGGTTATTAAGTGTATTTATTGGCATCCGAATTGGACATGCATATGTTTTTCTTCTGTCACCACCTGCGGAAAAAAAAATAAAAAATCTGGCTAAGCTGCCTACTGTTTCTGACAAAAACCAGGGTTGTGTGGTATTCCTGTCTTATGTGGGAAGCAAGAAAATTAATCCAGAATTTTTTGACCACTACCAAATGTCGTTTAGTTACAAGCATTTGTGGTACAATGGAGGCTTGTGTCACAGAAATTATTCCCATAAATTAAACATTCGCCTGCAGATTTGTTAAGCTATTGGCATGGACTAAAATTATAACAGCAACAGGTACAGTTGAGGTCAAAGGTTTACATACACATTGCAGAATCTGCAAAATGTAAACTATTTTAGCAAAATAAGAGGGGTCATACAAAATGCATGTTATTTTTTTATTTAGTACTGACCTGAATAAGATATTTTATGTAAAAGATATTTACATATAGTCCACAAGAGAAAATAATAATTTACTTTATAAAAATGACCCTAATTTTTAATATTGTGCTCTTACCTGAATGATCCACAGCTGTTTTTTTTTTCTTGTTTTTTTTGTGATAGTTGTGCTTCAGAAAAGAAAAAAAAATCCTTTTGAAAATCAGTGAGCGTTTGAACCTTCTGTAATAGTTGTATATGAGATGAAATCATACAGTCATTGTTGGAAAGGGTTTAAATACACAAAAATGCTGAAAAAACAAAGAATTTGTAGAACCTGAAGGTTTTTTCTGAAGAACAGGACAAACAAGGAACTCATGAACAACTATCACTAAACAGAAAAAAAAAACACAGCTGTGGATCATTCAGGTAGCAGTATTAAGAATCTTTTGAATCTTTTTGAATCTTTTGAAAACTTTTGAATGAGGTAATTTTTATAAATTCAACTATTATTTTCTCTTGTGGACTATATGTAAACGTCTTCTATGTGAAATGTCTTATTCAGGTCAGTACTAAATAAAAAAATAATATGCATTCTCTGTTCCCTCTTATTTTGGTGGATTTTGCAAGGTGTATGTAAACTTTTGACCTAAACTGTTTAGAATGAAAGTTAAATATATCATATTTTTAAAATAAATATTTTTATTTACATTTATACATACACAATGTTGGGAAGTTTACTTTGGAAATTTTAACAGGTTATAGCTTACAAGTTACCCTATTTAAAATGTAATAAGTAGTATTAAAGTAATGCAACTGATTACTTTTGATTACTTAAATTTAGAAATTAGTGACACTGATTACTGTCAAATTTTCAAAATCTTTATTCAATTGAATTAAGATTATAATAAACTAATTTTAAATGCACAGCCTCCATAAAATCAGATTTTTTAATTTGAGATTGTTTTGAGGTTAAATACAGATTTAAAATCGTAACAAGATAAATCAAATAAACAAACACCTGAACATTGTTGCCTCATGTTTTAGAGCATTTTCAATGCAACTTTGGGAAAAAAAAAAAAAATCCATCAGTTGTTAACATTTTCATATGTAACTGTAATTTAATTACACATCTCAGTAACTGTAACAGACTACAGTTACATTTATTTACAGTTACATGTAACTAGTTACTCCCCAAGACATGGTTAATTCAGGATAAAAGGAACATTCACCTGAAATCACCTTACCGTAGATATAAACTCATAAAACTGTATGATCATCTAACTCGCCATCGTATCAATAGTGTGTCATATACAGTCAAACCAAAATGCATTCAGACACCTTCAACATTTCTCACATTATCACAGTTTGTTACAGTTTAGAAAATGGTAATAAAATATGACAAGAACTCAGAACAAATTCATCTTGATAATGTCAGATAACTTTGACAGAAAGGTATGTAATGGATAACAATCAACAAAACATTCAGACACCCGCCAGTATGACAATATTTACACAACTATCAATACCTTGGTGACCAGTTTACCAAGCAATGCTTAATTTTGTTCAGTCTGTGGTGTAAAGTTAAAAAAATCTCAAAAATTATATCTGGTGTCTGAATAATTTTTGGTTTGGCTGTACATTGATATAACTTTTTAATACACTGGACTGTCATCTGAAAGTTCGGAGCCATGCAGAACTTTTATAGATGTCACACTGAAAAACAATTACCATCCATATAGTACCTAAGACCATTTAAAGCCTGTGTTTTGTGCTTTTTTTTTTTTTTTAAATAATCTAAAATGTGGCCCAAACACCCATAGCAAAACCAGAAAGTGACTTGTTTTTCACTCAGTCACCCTTCACTGGATACTTGTTAATGCTTCAGCATTAATACTCTTGACCTTATACTGGCCGAACACTGACGTGCTTGGGGAAAAGGAAAGAAAAAGAAAATATCAGGGAGTCAGATATGTTTTAGCCTTTATTTCTTGATGGGTGCCCCTGATGTCGCGACCCACTGGCGTCTGGCTAATATGCTAGAGTGCGCTGTGGCATTGTTCTCAATCAATAACTAATTATCAAAGTACTGGCTGTAGCTGCCATTGTCCGCTTTAGCCTGGAACCCCTCATAGTGGAATGACAAACAGAGTTGGAGGGGGAGCGGATGCCTTTTGGCTGCATTGCAGCGCTGCTACCAGTACATGGTTCCGAGCCTTTCAAGATACAGTGAACTGTCAGCTTGAATTACTGTCCCCCGACTAATTGATATAAATTAGAACAGAAGAATTCTTGTTGCTGGCAAATGTCAAAATGATATCCTCAAAGTAATTGCGGGACGAGAAGGTGAACGGCACAAAACCCACACGCAGACCCCAAAAAAGGACAAATTAGGCTGACTCCTACAAGTGACCCTACAAACTTGATTTGACACAAAGGGAAAAGCATTAAACAAACATCTGACTGGCCATTTCACATTCGCTGTGTATATAACCGAATGAAGCACCAACTATATTCTTGCTCAAATAACAATACTGTACTCCTCTTTTACAGAACGTTTTTTTTTTCTCTTTCATAAGCCATCACAGTTTGTCATTGTTCTCCAGAGGCGAGCTGTCTGAAGCAGTATAGTGCTGCTCGGAGATGGCCTGGCTGGGCGACTGGGTTGTGGTGCCGGCCTGTCTCTGTGAGAGCGGAGCCCAGGCTCTTCCCACGTGGTGGCCCCTGCCTAGCGCCCTGCCCCCCTTCTCCGTCTCACCGCCAGGCCTGTGGGTGCCACTGGCACCAGGGTTGCGGAGGTGGGTGGGGGGGAAGCTAAGGCCCCTAGGAGCCTGCCAGGGTCAGGCCAGGGGAACGTCCCCACTCCGGATGGGGGTAAAAGTCACGGAGGGAGGTTCCGGGGTGGAAGCTTCGTAATCCCTCGGTGCTGGCATGGCAGCTGGAGCAGTTCGCTCAGCCCATGTAATGATATCGCTTGCACTGGAGATGATGTCTGACCTCATTACCAGAGTTTAATTGGATTGTTACACAGTTTCACTTTTTCTTTCTCTCTTGCCTCTTCCAATTGCTTTCTTTCTTCCTCCCGGTTTCTCTCTCACCCCGCATCTGACAGCTCTCTAAAAGCATTCCATACTTGTTTTGAAAGCAAATTAATTATTTCTCTATGCCTTGTTTTTCACTATCATACCAGGATTGTATCGGAGGATTGAGTGACTTTTAAACAATGTTGCAATTCCATCTCACTTGTTTCTGGTACTTCAGACATGAAGTGTATGATGTACACAGCCATTATTTGCATGTGGGACATGCTGATTTTGTCAACACCACTTTTTGAAGACCACTAAAAAAATATATCTAGCTTATAGAATACATGTACAACATGCATATTCATAATTTAATAGATACACAAAATACACTTGCACTGACCAGAACATCAGAAGTCTAATGTCACATAGTATCACTGTACTAAAAAAAAACTGTTATCCAGAACATCAGGAGCCTAATGTCAGTGTTGCTAAGTCCGCGTTTTTCCCATGGAACTGAGCTACTTTAACACTGTTACTGCAGGTTGAAGTGACCCCAATAACTTGATATTTAGCCCCTGGAATGTGAATTTTACCCTTCAAAAAAATTTTTGACAATGGACCCTCGAAACGTGATTGGACTAGTTTTGTGTAGCAGTTGGGCAGGTTTTATTGTGAAAACCTGGCAACCCTGATCATTGTACTGCATTGTACATTGTATCATCGTACAACCTAGGGCATTTTGCATTATTTTAATCAGATTTTCTGAAATTTTCCATGGACCTTCTAGCATCCACATTTGTCCTGCTAGGAGTAAACCACAAACAGTTTGAAAACCTCTTATTTAGAGGAGACAAGAAATGTAATTTTGGTATTTATTTTAGAGATGTTTGAATACCTCTGTAATATGCAATGAATCTCTGTCATTTCAACCACTGGACTTAGAAAGACAATGTTGAACCCCAGTGCAGTTTATTATAAATCCAAAATTACAGTGTATCAAAAGAAACATGCAATCATATGCAACTATTACAAAAGGTTCAAGTGCTCTTAATGCTTTAAAATGACACAGTACATACAATAAAATCCAGGGTTTTAAAACTTTTTCAATTTAAAGATCAGGGTAAATTTAACTTATTTTGTCTTCTGGGAAACATGTAAGTATCTTCTGTAGCTTCTGAAGGGCAGTATTAAATGGGGGCAAAATAAGAAAAAAAATACACATTCTGTTCAAAAGTTTTCACCCCCCACCTCTTAATGCATTGTTTGCTTCTGAAGCGTCTGTGTGTGTTTGAACCTTTTCCTCAGTCCCTCAGTTGTCCTCAGTGTGAAAAGATGAATCTCAAAATCATACAGCCATTATTGGAAAGGGTTCAAATGCACAAAAAATATGAAAAACAAAAAAAAACATCTGTGGATCGTTCAGGTAACAACACAGTAATAAGAATCAAGTGAATGTACATTTTTGAACAGGGCCATTTTTATAAATTCAACTAATATTTTCTCTTGTGGACTATATGTAAACCTATTTTATGTGAAATATCTTATTTGGGTCATTACTAAATAAAAAAAAATAACAATCATTTTGTATGAGCCCTCTTATTATGGTAAAATAATTAACATTTTGCAGATTCTGTAAGGTATATGTAACTGTATATATGATATAATATCAGCTGATCAATTTTAAGATACGTAAATGTGGTTAAATACGTAATTATAGTGTTTGTTTGTTTTTTTTTTTTTTTTTACTTAGTTGTCAAGGCATTTCTTTCTAATTTATATTTGTTTTCCTACTCATATTTCTGTTTTAATTAATGTTTATTTTTAATTAATAAAAACTGTTTTTAATAGTTTTAGTTTTAGTTAACAGTAATAACTGTTTCACTTCCATTTTAAGTGTCTCACTTACATAATGAATGAATGAATGAAATGTTTTTTTTTTTTTTTTTTTTTAATGGTAATTAACTTGAACTCAACCCAGAATATTACTTTAAATCAACTCAAAATCTTCTATTCTATTCTATTCTATTCTATTCTATTCTATTCTATTCTATTCTCAAAGCAGGACTGAAGTTATTCATCTCAAAACATTAATAGCAAATAATATGTTGGACAGTCTACGCATTTAATTGGACTTTATATTCTGTTGTATTCTGTTCTGTTTTCTGTATTTCTGTTAGTATTCTCTTCTTTTCTATTCTACTTTCTCAAAGCAGGTCTAAATTTAAATTTTCTCAAAACACTAATAACAAATAATATGTTGGACAATCTAAATACATGGATCAATTTTAAGATACGTAAATTATTATTATTATTATTTTAATGAGTAATAATAAATACACTGTAAAGCTGTTAGTTCACCCCAAAAGGAAATCTTGTTGTCATTTACTCATCCTCATGTCGTTCCAAACCTGTATGAGTTTCTTTCTTATGCTGAACATAAAAGAAGATATTTTGAAGAATGCTGGTAAACAGTTGGTAGTCCCCATTGACTTCCATAGTATTTCTTTCCCTACTATGGAACTGTTTGGTTCTTCAAAATATCTTCTTTTGTGTTCAACATAAGACAGAAACTTATACAGGTTGGAACAACGTAAGGGTGAGTAAACAATGACAACATTTTCATTTTTAAGGTGAACGATTCCTTTAATTTTGCAGCCACTGAAATAGCTTTGGAGAGTACAGTAATTGTGATAGAACATATAATCAACACACACCCAAACACTAGGAATATGCATTCTGAAACAAACTAGCGAGGAAAAGTCACCTAAACACAATAAGAAGAGGACTTCCAATGACAGGAAACGCTAGATTTTTAAAATATGTGACATAACGTTCAGAGCTGTTGAGCATCAGTCGGTTTAGTAGTCAGAATTGTTGTTTATCTGGCTGATTAGTTATTATAGCTGCTGATTTTGTCCTTCTACATTTCTGTTAAGTGACAAAACACCAGATTAATGATCGACTCATCTGGGCAGCCACACCTGTTGGTGGGCCGTGTGATCTGGGATAATGTGATCTGTAAATCACAGCACATTTTCATTGGTGTATTAACACCTTTTACTTCTTAAGGATAATAATATCTGACTTCGCGATGTAGATAACTTAGTGATGCAAATACCCTTGGTGTTCTTCACACTTATAATTAGATGTGATTTCACCACATTCATTATGCTACTAAAAACAAAAAATTCAAGGTGTTGAAATGTTTCCATTCAATTACATTTCTAAGAATGACCAATTCCACATTTCCTTCTGACAACAGCTGAGCAGAAATGAATGATGAAAGAACTCAGTTGACGGTGAGGGTTTTCTTTCATTGTGTTCTTGCTTTTAAGAAAAATGAGAGAAAATAAATCACCATCACGTTGGAAAGCAGCAAACCTCAATGACACAAGGGCAACTCTATTGAGAAACTGCTATTCCATCAACAGCCCTGGGACACAACTTCCTCTTTCAAGCCATGATAGCACATAAAATATGAATTAAATCCCCACGGTGACGCACAAATAGCAGCGTGACGGGGGGAATCAGTGTAAAGCGTGGATGGCCTGTTACCTGCTTTATGTGTGTGTTTTGTGTGTACACCTGTGTGTAACTGCGGTCTCCTCTCTTTCACAGAGCTCACCAACCTACACACCTCTGCTCAGCTGTGACTGGACTTGAAGGTGCCGGGGGTCACGGTGGTAAATGGGGTTGCTCTTTCAAAACATTGCGACACAAGTAAATGGGTCGCGCCACTGTGTATTAACCACAGTCAAAGCTTGGGTAAATGTAAGGAAACGCAGGGGCGCTTAAAGGACTGAGGGAAGAACCTCAATGGAGATGTGTGCGCTAAAGATATATGCGGTAGAGATATACTATTATATTACTCTCTATTGCAGCGTAAAATAATATTGTGGGTTCAATACAAGCTCAAGCTTAATAAACAGTATTTGTAGCATGTTATTGAAAAAAAACACTTTTCTTGTGGAAGCTTCTTGTTGAGGGTAATTCTTTGGAGAATTTAAAAGTAGAAATGTTAAGCTTAGAATTTTGTAAAATCACTTAAATTTATTCTTCGTATTTTGGCTGTGAAGTATTTCTAATCATTTTTAGGCTTATTTTAGGTTTTTAGCCATTATATTGGGTTATATGTTATTTTCTTATAATTTATTTTCTTTTTTTATACACTTACATAAGTTATGCATGTTGTTTACATTTTTTGACTATTTTAATGTTCATGGATTGGCCGATACAATTCAGTGTTATTTTCTAATATTTACATACTCTTACTTTTAATTAATATTTTGAATGATGACTTTTATAGTTTCAGTTTTATTAGTTTAACTTGTAGTAATTTTGTGTGTTCTATTTTATTTATTTATTTTTTATTACTATTTAGGCTTATTTCCGTTTTAGTTTAGTTTTAATTGAATTTCCAGTTAGTAATTATAGTGCTTTTTTTTTTTTTTTACGTTTTGTTTATTGTGTTGCACCACATTCTGTTCTATTCTATTCTATTCTGCTTTCTCAAAGCAGGACTGATTTAATAGGACTTTATATTCTGTTCTGTTCTGTTTTCTATTTCTGTTAGTGTTCTATTCTGTTCTACTTTCTCAAAGCAAGACTGAACTTAGATCTTCTCAAAAGATTAACAACAAATAATATGTTGGACAATCTACACATTTAATTGGACTTTACATTCTGTTATATTCTGTTCTGTTTTCTACTCCTGTTAGTATTCTATTCTATTCTATTCTATTCTATTCTATTCTATTCTATTCTGCTTTCTCAAAGCAGGTCTGAACTTAAATCTTCTCAAAACACTAATAACAAAAAATATGATGGACAATCTACGCATTTAATTGGACTTTATATTCTGTTGTATTCTGTTCTGTTTTCTATTTCTGTTAGTATTCTATTCTATTCTACTTTCTCAAAGCAGGACTGAACGTAAATCTTCTCAAAACATTAATAACAAAAATATGTTGGACAATCTACGCATTTAATTGGACTTTATATTCTGTTGTATTCTGTTCTGTTTTTTTTCTGTTAGTATTCTATTCTATTCTATTCTATTCTACTTTCTCAAAGCAGGTCTGAACTTAAATCTTCTCAAAACATTGATAACAAAAAAAATAATATTTTGGACAATATATGTATATAATTGGACTTTATATTCTGTTGTATTCTGCTCTGTTTTCATTTTCTGTGAGTATACTCATTTATTGCTATATTCTATTCTATCCTATTCTATCCTGAGTAATTATGAGAAAATACATTGTTTTTGTTGTGAGGAATAGTGCACAATCTGTACAAACAAGCCTGCAAAGGGGAGTGATGAGTGAAGATGTGAGTAAGTCAGGGCTTGGGAGAAGGCAGAAAGGGAATCAAACAAATGAGAGAGAAGACAGCAGTGTGGGAGGAAGTAGTAAGGAGTACTAATCCTCTATTAGGCTCTGGTGATCTAATGAGGCATCAGGCAGAGCTCTGTCTCCAGCTCAGTGGAGCCCAGCTGCGGCTGTGCAGTGTGGATAAGAGGTCAGTCTGTAATGGAGGGCTCCATGGCTTCCCCTCCAGAGAAGGGAGGGGCCTGCTCGCGTTGACCCATTAAGTCGAGTTGCTCTCCACTGACCCTCCAAAAAGATGGGAAGTGGGCGGCCGACAAGCTCCAGACTCCCTACACAAGCAGCCCCTCTCATGCCCACAGCTACGCAGCAACCAGGCCGCCATGTAGCAGGGAGAGTGCGGCCCGCAAAAGATGTAAATTGAAAGGAAAAGGAGCAGAACTTTAACCTATGGGCTATTACGCGGGCGAGTGAAAGCGAGCTGCCGTTTGAAATTAAAGGACAATGAGGAGGTTCAGGCTGAGGGCATTTACCCAACGGGCTGCGAGAGTATCACATCACAATCTAAGTGACATCGCTGACCACCTCCTCGCTCTAACGCTGATCTCTGGTGGCAGCGAACGAGACGGAGAAAGAAAAAAAAACAAGAGAAAAAACAGGGTCTGTGAGATATAAGCAGGCCGAAAATACCGGGAAATGGATGAAAAAAAAAATAAAAATGAGACCCCGGTGGACATTGCAAGCCATCGTGTGGTGCAGAGGGGCAGCAAAGCTGTGTAAATAGTCACCGGCTCACGCAGTCAATAATTCTTGCAATCTGAGGGGACAGAAAGCTATAATCAACAAAAATCCATAACATGGGTGAATGCCATAGTTTTTCCAAATGTCAGCAGCGTGTTTGCAGAAGGGCAGAGATGACAGATGAGGTGTGTAAACTGAGCAGAGTATTTGAGCCTGATGAGGTGCTGGTGCATCCGTCCAGACTGGGAACCTAAATGTGGTGCTTTTGAAGCCATTACATGTGATGTTAAGTGAATTTAGAATCATGGCACCCCATGTTTATGCAGTATTTTTCATGTGTGTGTTTGAAAAAACTGTAATTTGGTGATCAAATAGTGTTAAGTTACCACAGGAATTAATGGCCCGCTGTCATAATATTCCCAGCCTGTTTGACTAAATACTTTTACTTGGCGGAGATCCACAGGGCACAGATTCTTTGCTTTTCGTCAGACCGTACGCTCAACAATCTGCCACGGCTCCCCAATCTTAACTTTAACCGCGTTGTAGTGAAATTGTGGTGTTTTTATGTTCGATTTCTCTCAACTCAATCATTCTGAATGAGAGAAGTCTATTCTTTTTTTCCTCTTCTCTAAGGTCTTTTAAGTCATTATGAATTTTTTCTCCTTTTTTCATTTTTGGCTTAGTCTGCTTGAATGAAATAAGTGCAGATTTGCTGGAAATCAGAGGCTTTTGTGTGCGGCTGCAGGAGCATGGTGAAATGTTTGGACACTAATACCCATTCATTTCAGGGAGCCCCATAAATAAAAGCAGCCAGCTATGCGGCTTGCCGTGAAGTGGTATTCTTTGGTTCCCAGCAGGACGTCCTGTTCACATTAGCCCAGCGGGGAAGCAAAGCGTCCGGAACAGCCAGACAACTAAATCAAGACATTTTCAACTTTTGACAAAAATTACTAACGGAGGAGAGAGCCAGTTTTAAAAGGTGGGAGGGGGAGTGTATTTGTATTGAATGTGTGTTAGGGATTTTTGGAGGGGGGGAAGAAAGATGATGTCTTTTCAGAAATGCTGTATATTCCGAAGAATACCGTAAAGGAAAGCTCCATGTGGTTGACATGGCCAAGGAAGTATTACCAGAATGTGAAATACAATGCCCTGAAAGATATTTAAGCTGATTTATTTAAAAGACCACAGCTGCATATGAAATAAAATAGACAATGGGGGAAAAATACAACAACAACAACAAAAGACCATCAGGCTCATTCTTATTTTTATCCCATAGAGAAGAACTACACTTTTAGGGCTCATTGTTTTAGCTTTTCATCTTTTTAAATGTATCTATTTTTATAAATATGTTTATTTCTCTTAACCTAAATACAATAGTCTTTATTTTGTTATTTAAATAGTTTTCAATATATTAAAAATAAAAGAGCAAGACCTTTAGCTAAAAGTTGATTTATAAAATGTATAAAAGTTTGAGTTACAAATTCAAAAAATAAAAACATTTTCAAACATACTTGACAACATCCAGTGTCAATTATCAGTCAGGCAAACTCTACTTTTTGGGGTTAGAGGGACAAAAACACCCATATGGATCTCAATCATCAAGTAGCTTTTTTACGTCATATATGTGAAGATTTTTTTTGTTTGTTTGATTATGTGTGACTACTGAAAGGCCACTGCTCACTCAAAGAGCACAGCTGGGTTGTGCCATGGTTTGGCCATCTTGATTACTACCGAGTTTAACCTCCTGTACTTAATTGAGAATAATACGAGGCGATTGTGCTTTGCGCTATTGGATTTTCGAAAGAATAAAAGAGATAGTGTATTGTCCCTCCCTTCCCCCACAGCGCCTAGCACATATTGTATCCAGTGGAGAAAAATGAGGTTTGGCAGTGCCACCATGAGGTTGGGGCTGGATTTTATTTGTCTTGAGGCAACCTGGAGCCCTTCCAGCCCTTCTCTCCTCCCTTCTTTTTCCACTCTTTTGGAGTTCTGTGAAGTGGAGCTGAGCGAGCGCTCCCTCTCTCGCTGCCGTCTCCCTTTTGTGTGCCTCGGCTCGCAATCTTTGCTGCAGGGTTCAGTGGACCTTGAGAAAACACCAGCAGAATCTGTCACCATCTCCCCTCCCCTGAAGGACAAAGTTGGCCGGCCACTTCTGAAGCTGCAGTGACCCGAGGACTGAACCCTGCTGTTCTCAACTCCCTGTTCAACGTCAGCACTGGGATTGCCTGACCCTCTAGAGCATCAGTAACAGGGCCACATCAAGCCAACGCTGCCATGCTGTCATGTACATATTCTCCTCTACAGGATGATGTTTAAATCTTTGCAGTCCAAGGAATTTTACAGCCCCAAAATCGATTCACCCTCTACCTAGCTGTTGACTGACAATTATTATCATGACTTTGTTATCATGAGTACAATAATTCTGGTATATTTATGCCAATTTGTCCTGGCCCAGATGGCCCTTAATTGGTTGGCAAAGGCAGAGAGGGAGTCCTCTTTGAGGCGTGAGGAGGGATTGTTGCAGTGAATGGCTGGCGGTGTGATATAGGGCTGAAGCGGGGAGAGAGCAGCTTGCACAAAGGGAGCACCAGCCATGCTCACAGGGGGTGGGTCCTGAAGAAAGACTGCCCGAAAGGTCTAGCTCTACAGAGGAGAGGGGACTACAAGTGTGTGGGAATTTATCCTCCCCACAGACTTCAGAGAGAAAGTGCAATGTGATAGACTGTCTATGTGTTTGTGTATAGATGAACTCGAATATCTATCTATCTATCTATCTATCTATCTATCTATATATATATATATAAACAATTTATCATAAATCATTTCTACAGATTTATGTTAATTTCAATGGCAAAATCTCAGAAAAATCTCAGATGGACTTAGAGGTTTCTGACTCAGAAGTCTTCAAATCTATAATGTACCTTTTGAAAAAAAAATGTAAAAACACGAGTGGAAAAAATTCATCATAAATAGCTTTTTCAGAAGCTGAGGTTAATAATAACATATAAATGAGAAATATAACATTACATAAAGCAATAAGCATTAATTGGACAACACAAGAAGTATCATTAAGCCCTAATGTATATAAATGGTTAAAAAAAAAACATTTAACATTTATCTATAAATAAATATATTTTAATTTACAAAAAAAAAAAAATATGTACAATTTACTATAAATGGCAGTGGAGTTGTCAGAACTTTAATGTTACAAGTTAACAGTAGTTTTATGAATTAAAGAGTATATTGAAAAGTATATTATAAAAAGTAAATTATAGCAATTAATTGAGCCATTGAGAATTACATTAATATTATTATTAATTATAATTAATATTACATTACATAATAAACTAATTTAACAACACAGGAAGTAACATTAAGCCCTAATGTATCTAAATGATTTAAAAAAAAAAAACATTTGATGTTTTTGAACCATCAAATGTAATGGGAATGATACTTTTTTAAGTAATTATTTATTTATTTTAATTTTGCTAAATTTAAAAGTATCTAAATAATATATCATAAATAATTTTTACAGAGAATTGTTTAGAAGAGAAATATGACATTAAATAAAGCAATAAACATTAAGTAAACAACACAAGAAGTAACATTAAGACCTAATGTCTATAAATGATAAAAAACATCTATCTATCTATCTATCTATCTATCTGTCTGTCTGTCTGTCTGTCTATCTATCTATCTATAAATATATTTTAATTTACAAAAGAATATGTACGATTTATTATAAATGGCAATGAAGTTGTCAGAACTTTACTGTAACAGTAGTTTTATGACTTAAAGAGTATATTGAAAAGTATATTATAAAAAGTATATTACATAATATACCAATTAATTGAACCATTGAGAATTATTATTATAATTACTATTATTACATTACATAATAAACTAATTCAACAACACAAGAAGAAACATTAAGCCCCAATGTATCTAAATGAAATATATATATTTGAATGAAAAACCATCAAATGTAATGGGAATGATCATTTTTTAAATTAATTATTTATTTGTTTAGTTTAATATTGCTACATGTAAAAAGTAATTTGCATTTTGCTGTAACATTTTTCTTTCTTTCTTTCTTTCTTTCTTTCTTTCTATCTAATCTCTTGATTGATCATAAGTAAATACTAAACAGCGTCATGTTGACAAACATGACATTAAAATGATGCAATAAATAACAAAATGTAACATAAAGCCTTTATGTATGTAATTGATGATGATGAAGAAGAAGAAAGCCATCAAATGTAAATAATTACGTTTATCATAAATAACTTTCACAAGCTGAGGTAAATACTAATTTATAGAAGGTGCACAGTGGCATGTACGCGATTACTAAACGCCATCATGGTGACAAACATTAAAATAATGCCAAAATAATGTCTATCTACCTTGATGTAATCCTGTATATATGAAGACATCAGTCTCTGACACGTAGTAACACACACACATGCTCTTGTGGTCACCAATTATACTTACCTCGACCCTTACAATAAAATAAATTGAGCTGTCTCTGATATGACACTTTTTCATCTTGGCTTATTGCGCTTTTTAAATAAAAGAAAAAAAGACAGTGGCCTTACATTGCCACAACACCTAGTAGTCGATGTTTTTACAAGCACATAGCTAAATTAACCTGTGTCAACTTGATAAGCCTGTGGAAATGTTGAGAGAGCCATCGAATCAGGACTTTAGTGCAATAGCAGATCCCATTATTAATGACACAGGCAGACCTGGGTGCGGTCAGAAGTCAGCAGCGCGGGAGAAGTTCTGGTGTGACTGGCTTCATTAAAGCCCTGTTTTCAGGCAAGGTGATGGCTCTTCACTTGTCCTGAGAAGGGTGAAAAGCAGAATCTCTTTCACTCCTGCCAGCACCTTGTCACTTTAATTTCTTTTCTGACGCTTGGCTTTGACACCTGGGAATGCTACGAGACAAGAGGAGTAGACCAGGATCATGGGAAGGTCCTATTTAAAGGCAGTGCTTGACACAAATGACATTTCCTCCTCTTTCGTCTCAGCTTCTTCATCCTTCCCTTATTAAGGAGAGGAATGTGTCACAGTTTAAGGCACTGACAGTAAAGCAATGCATCATTTTTGCTTAGACTCTGAGGAATATCTTTCTTTTTAATTATCATTTTTAACTCTTCACCTTATTTCATATAACATCTAGACTGCTTGTTTGATAGCTAAGCCATTTTAATGCAGATGTGAGTAGGTCTGATTAATTTGTCTAAATGAAAATGCCAAGTAAAAGCAGACTAACTTGTCAAGAGCCTCAGTCAACTGACATTTTGCACTGCGGAAATGTCTACGCTAGTTTCAGCTGTGGAATTTAAGTCTAAGAAGTTGTGTACTGTATATTGTGATCAAAATAATCATATTGCTGCAATATTATCTGTTTTGTTGACCAATTTTGTGAAGCATACACATCCAAAAACAACTGATATACAGTCAAACCAAAAATGTATTCAGACACCTTCAATGCTTCTCACATTGTCACAGTTTATTGGCAATAGTTTAGAAAATAGTAATAAAATATGATAAGAACTCAGAGTTAAACTGTGTCAGAACAAATTCATCTTGATAATGACAGATAACTTTGATAGTAATATATTACAATCAACCAAAAATTCAGACAACTGTTAGTATGACAATATTTACACAGCTATCAATACTTTGTTGACCAGCTATCAAGCAATGTTTAATTTTGTTCCATCTGTAGTATAAAAAGGTCGCTTTAGCAATTAAAGAATAAACACTGGGGCAAAACATGGTCAGGTCAAAGTGACTGAATAATTTTTGGTCCCTAATTTTTATACATTTTACTGGTAGTCCAATGTGTAAATAATTTTTGGGTATAATATGTCACAGTTTACTTTATTTTGCTATCCTCACTTAGATACATGAACTATAGTGTCCTGCACCCACTATGCAAATATCAAAAATTATATCTGCTGTCTGAACATGCAGACCTCATATTTTGTTTTTGTTATACTATTTACAATGTAATGCAGTTTAATTTTTCCATTTTCCAGCCAAATACCCTTGAGGATACAATACATTTGACTCTGTGATACGTAACTCTACTCTCAGAAGTGAACCATGACTTTTTGACTCTTGATTACAGAGACTGTTAAACTGCTCTGAATGTTTGGAATAGATTGCATCAAAGGAAATTATTTGTATTGTTGATTACTTTTTTAGGGGGGATTTCTATATTTCGAATTAAAAACTCAAGCTGCAGACCAACCATGCAGAACAAGTGAACTCGATAAAGTTGACAAGCCGTCAATGACATGTTAATAATACAATATGCTCCCCCTTCCTCAAGGGGGTGCATCTTCACTATGCGGGTCACTGACTGTATTGAAAAGGTTAAGGGTGGGCCATAAATTTATAGTGGATGCTACAGCAGCATTGGGGCTGGAGCACTAATGGATGACCTTGTGGCTAGGCTGCTCCAGACTCAGGGAGATCAGATCTCACCAGCTTCCAACCAGCAGGATGACCTCCTTCCCTCACCGGCCCCGGCCTCAACCTTTAACTTGCTGATCTTTGACCAACTTATTAAGCAGACACCTGCTTTCCGGTGTGGCTGTAAAGAGAGGAGAATGGCTTTAATTTGATGTAAATGTTTGGTGTGACAGTATCCTTCCGACTTGAGGGATTCCATCTGTGCAACAGTATAGATTATTTACTGTCTTTACAGCAGAGAACTGCTCTTCTCTCCTCATATGCCCTGAAGTCAGTGAACTCTGATCTCAGGGCCTAGTACTGCTTTGACAACAATAGTGCTCGGGGAGGTCAAAACATAATGTGGAAGGAAAGTTGAAAATACAGTATGTGCTGATTAGCCTTATTTTGGGCTTGTTTGGATTTACAGTAAATATATATATATATATATATATATAGGCTATATATATTTTGCACATTACTCTGTTTACTTAAATAAAATGAGCAAATGCTTAGTATGATGAAAAGGGAACATTTGTTATAGTTTAATGTTCTGTTTTGGGGTTACAGTTGGGGTTAAAGTGGAGCTTATGAATAGGATGAGGACAGGTACATAAATAACTGTATACTGAAAAATGTAAGCTTTCTTGTAATTGTTAATGTTAATTGTGTATGTTGGTGTTGTCATATACAGTTGAGGTCAAAAGTTTACATACACCTTGCAGAATCTGCAATATGTTAATTATTTGACCAAAATAACAGGCATCATGCAAAATGCTTGTATTTTTTATTTAGTACTGACCTGAATAAGATATTTCACATAAAAGACGTTTACATATAGTCCATAAGAGAATAATAGTTGAATTTATAAAAAATTACCTAGTTCAAAAGTTTACATATGCTTGATTCTTAAACATATGTTTACATACTGTTTCGTTACCTGAATGATCCACAGCTGTATGTTTTTTGTTTTGTTTTTTTAGTGATAGTTGTTCATGAGTCCCTTGTTTGTCCTGAACAGTTGAACTGCCCACTGTTTTTCAGAAAAAATCCTTCAGGTCCCACAAATTCTTTGGTTTTTCAGCATTTTTGTGTATCCTTTCCAACAAGGATTGTATGATTTCGAGATCCATCTTTTCACACTGAGGACAACTGAGGGACTCAAATGCAACCATCACAAGAGGGTCAAACACTCACTGATGCTTCAGAAGGAAACGCAATGCATTACGAGCTAGGAGTGAAAACTTTTTGGGTAAATTTATCATATTTTGTCTTCTGGGAAACATGTAACTATCTTCTGCAGCCTCTGAAGGACAGTACTAAATGGAAAAAAAAAAATAAATAAATAAATAAATAAAAAAAGGGGGAATACAAAAAATTCCATTCGGTTCAAAAGTTTTCACCCCCGGCTCTTAATGCATTGTTTTTCCCTCTGGAGCATCAGTAAGTGTTTGAACCTTCTGTAATAGTTGCATATAAGTTCCTCCGTGGTCCTCAGTGTGAAAAGATGGATTTCAAAATCACACAGTCATTGATAGAAAGGGTTCAATGTACACTTTTTCTCTGAGTTACCTTCACCCAGACATCTCTGCTTATTTGTTAGCAGAAAATTTGTCAGATGACACAAATTGTGTTTGGACAGTTGAATCAACAGGGCATTGGCAAAATCAAAAGTAAGTTATGGGTTTTGAACTCTTAATTTTATGAAGCTTTGTGTGCAAAGGAAACAAACAACTTTATTCATCAATTTCTTCCTTGTCAGACTTCGACACATGCCCTTCACAGTACCATGCATGCACATGGTGCTGCTTACACAGGAGCTGGCATAAAGTAGAACCGGGATGCGCTGTGCCTTGTTTGCAAGCAGAGGAATACACACACGTGTCATGGTACTCTCATGAACGCCCGTCAAAGACTGACACAGAAGAGAAGAAATTGTTAAATAAAGTTGTTATTTTTGTTTCCTTTGCATACAAAAATTATTCTTGCTGCTTTATAAAATTATGTTCCAACAACTGATGTCACATGAACTATTTTAAAGATATCCTTACTACCGTGCCTTGAAAATGGTAGTTGTGCAGGGTTGGAAAGCTCACAGACTCCATCAAAAATATTTTAATTTGTGTTCCGAAGATGAACAAAGGTCTTACAGGTTTGGAATGACATGAGGGTGAGTAATTAATGACGGAATTATCCCTTGCTGGAAGTTTTCTGTGATGGGTAGGTTTAGGATTAGGGTTAGGGTAAGGGGATAGAAAAGACAGTTTGCACAGTATAAAAATTATTACGCCTATAGAATCCCCATAAACCACATATACCAACATGTGTGTATTGGTGTGTGTGGGATATGAACCACCACCACCAACAACAGACTATATCCATTACACACAGGGCCACACACACAGACATACAGTCGAACACCTGTACTGTGACATTTTATTTGTTTGGACAGCTCTACGGTGTTGGGGACAGGTAGTTATATGAGATAAACTGTGTCCTCTTAGCTATGGGCTCCAAGGGCATTACTTCCTGCCCTATCTAATGTGCAGTGAGAAGTGAAAGTAGTGGCAGGAGAGGACGCCCAGGTGTGTGTCTGCAGGGCAAAGATCCGCTCTGTATTAAAGAATCTCCTAGTGGCTTCTGACTGCAGTGGGTAAAACAATTCCGACAGGATTTACTGCCGTTTGTTGGTGCAATTTGTCACTTTTGTACCCAGGGAGTTAATATTAGAGGACACTTTGTGTCCATGTACTGTATAAATAAGCTGTTGTGACCTCTCTCAGTACATTTGGATTAAAATATCCCAGAATCCCAATGAAGGATGGTCTGAAAGCAATAAAACATGGCGGACGTTCTAAAGTTATAGTGTCATTATCACATTTCACAGCCTATGTGTTGATGACTGCAGAGTGTATTAAGAATCTCTCATTTACAGTTTACCCTTATAACCTCATCTGGTTATAAAAGTCAGGATCGTTGCAATTGTTAGTGACATGTAGATGGCATGAAGGGGGAGTTAATAATTGGTGTCATTATACATCCAGTTGAGGATGTAGTCCTCTGTCAAGGACACAAAGCTAGCAGCACAGACCCCGAAGACCTCTCGGTATCTCAGGGACCGGCCTATGTCAAACTTCAGGCGAACAAAGAAAACCCAGCCCGAGCCATTAAGGTATGGCTTGGGAATGACACTGACCTAGGTCTGCCATCCTGCATTGTCCCACCATCTGCACCGACGTGAACTTTGCCTTTAAATCCTGCCTTCTCAATTAACATGTCCAGCTGGGTGGAGAATTCCGCCAGCTCCCTAATATCATTACTATGGCGGCAGAGTGGGATATTAATATTAAAAAAGTGCCCAGAGCTCTTTCTTGGGCTCCGGGAAGGCCTCTGCTTCTCACGGCGTAATGAGGTGCACATACACAGCGGTGTAATTCTAGACGCCATGCTCTTATTAGGTTCTGTTCAATGGGAGAGGGAGGGGAGGAAAGAGCAAGAGCGAGAGGGAGAGAGACAGGCAGAGAGGGAGATGTCTCAGACCGGCTTTGTTTGTTAGACTCGCTCAGATTCTCCTTTGTGCACCTCAGAGAGTCCAGACAAAGGGCCATCTCTAGCCTCTCGCACCTTGATCATGGACAAGTGGCTTCCTCCGTGCCTCTATCTCGCACTCTGCCGCCAGTGTCAGATGCGCTGCAGATCCCGGCAAGCAAAGTGCGTATCAAAGTAAAGCGGCTATCTTTCAAAGCCAGCCTGGTGAGGTCTCTTTGATACCTTCCCATTCCATAAGAAGCCCGTTTGGTGCACGTATACGGAAGTGGTTCTTAAAACCAAGTCTTTGAATGTAGGACACCGCAGCTTGCGACAGTTAATCTCCCCCCACAGTTCTGCAGACGGTCGTGGATTTAGGGAGTTGGCATCCTTGCTGACCAGTGCTGTTTGATTAGATAACAGGACCTACTTCTGACGGCATCAATGGTCCACCATGCTGAAATAAAATGGTTCACCCAGCGGTCGCCGTCCAGTCAGCCTATAGCATGACGGGGGGAACCGCTTGCCCGTCTGACACACTGCGCTGCCAAGCTGGCGTGGCTCTGCCGATTCCATGCAAAGGCAGCAGCTTGCACCAGATGCTGGGAATTAGTCGGTCCCTGTGACAATCAGAGCTTGTGAGCACCTCTCTCTTCTTGGGACAGATTGCGCGGCGTTACTGGGCAAGCCAGCGCGCTTTATTCAGACCGTCTTCGGCATTCTTTCTTCCTGTCTGACTTTTGCCTCACGTTTGAAACTGTGGCTCTGTCGAAGCTATTATTGGCTTCGATAATGCTGAGTGGCCCAAAGCACACCGCCTGGCCTGCTCATTATACTCGGTTAACATGTTGACCAGATCAAGACCCCCTCTGTGTCCTTTTGTTGCCAGAAGAAGTCCATTCACTAGTAGAAGACAATAAAGAATATTGACACTGATTCGAATCCATAGAGAGGCTGTATTGGATAAAGAGGAGAATCGTCTTGATAAATTTAGCGAAACCGATCAAATTAGTATCAGGCTCTGAATGAGGCAATGGAGCACAATGATTTTGGTAGAGCGGGCTGTGTGAATTCAGATGCTATGTGACCCATGCTTCTGGCTAGAAACAAGGTTGCTCTGGCCACAACATTCAAACCATGCAGCTGTACAAACAATAGGCTAAAATGTAAGAAGGCTTGATTTGTTTGTCTAATCACCAGGAGCTACAGTCATGCTTCCCTTCACTTAGATATAGACATTCCTCCTTCTTTCCTCCTTTATTTTCATGTTCTAGGGTTTACCATTGTTATTATTTTTTACTGTAGTCCATGAAAATGTCTGGGTTTAATTTTAATATGTTAGTTAGTTTGTTGATTTTCCAAGAAAAGGAGGGACTTTACAAGTTTGATTGCATTTGAGCAGTTCATGAACTCAAACACATGCGGTAAAGTTCTAAAAAGTACTACAGTTTTATTTTATTTCTTTACAAAAAGCAATAATCTGTAAACTGTAAAAAATCACTTCCTAACTTTTTTCTATATCCAGTTTTACAGCTTTATTAGCATAACATAGTAACATCCGAAACCAACCATAAATGTTGATTAAACCTCACATATTAAATCCAGAATGTTTCTTTAAATTGCAGTTTTTGTTGCCGTATAAATGACCAAAACCTGCTTCAGTAAATGGAAATGTCTAAAAAGTCTATTTTCAGAGGTAAATCCTTTCATATGTCGCTCTGTGATAAACCCAAATTCCAAGCTGGTTTGTCTTTTAGGTCCTTTGTGAGCAAAATCTTTGCACTGTGTATGGATTTAAGCATGTGCTGTTTTTGTGTCATACTGGAACCCACATTTGGGGTCCTCATGGGGGAAATAATATACAACAATGATATCTTTGATCATTGTAAGAACTCCGGCAGCCCAGGAGCTGTGTTGAGTGTGGTTATCATCAGCCCATTTTCTATCCCCCCTTCTCCACAAACACATACACTCACTCACACACACACAAAAACAGCAAGCACAAATCATTCCCGGCCTGCTCCATCCCATGCGCCAGTGCGGGGCTTCAAAAGCAATTTCAGCTGAAAAATAAGGTGCTTTTCTTCAATTTTCGAGCCATTTGTGCAGGGGTTAGTCTTGTTTACCTAGCCAGTACACTGGTATTTACATACCTCTTTAAAGGGAAAGGAAAAGATGGCCAGTATGATTTATGGACTGCAGCAGAAGCACAATTTTCCATGTTGTGCACCTAATCTAAGAGGCCAGAGAGAAAGGTCGCATCGGCCATACAAATACCAAGGCCCCTCTATGGAGAGGGGGAGAGCATATTCAATCCCTCTGAAAAAAATGTCAGCAGACCTTTTAAGGTGCCGGATTATAGAATGCATAAAGCATCGGAGTTTCATATACGGCTTTGAGGTAGATGCACATTGTAGGAGCCGTGGAAGATTATTATTACAAGAAATACACGTGTGCTTGATGTGTATGAAAGCTAATCTGATGGGGGTGGCCATTATCTGATGCCTGTTTTTATTATTATTCTTTTTCTTTGTCCTTTCTGGCATTATTATATACAAAGGAAGCAGTTTGCAATATTCTAAAAAAACATATAAATAACAAAATATAGAACTAGTGGATTCATATTTTTTGGATGACTTGACAAGTGTGCAAATTACAACACAAAGGCAAAGATTACAGCAGTTTGGTAAAATGTCTTAAAGGGTTAGCTCTTCCAAAATAAACAAATATTCTGTTGTTTCAACCAAGCCTATTTGACTTTCTTTGTTCTAAGCAGCACAAAACAAGATATTTTGTAACCTAGTCAACAAAGAACGTTCCCACAACTTTTATTAATGGTTTTTCAAAGGTATTTAAAGGTTCTTTGAACATTCTTAAAATAATGTTTATAGGATGTTCTAATAATGTTATCAATAGTTGATTTACATTCTTATAACATTAAGAGAAAACATTCTTATAACAACAGTCTCGGAACATTCTTTTGATCTTATTTGTACACAACTGAGTTTCTCATAATGTTAAAAGAAAAGAATGTTTTTATGTTATTTGTACACAATTGAAGTTATTGTAATGATAATAAAAACGTTCTTAGGACAACATTCTCTGAATGTTCTTTTGATGTTGTACATGAGGTTCTTGTAATGGTAAGTTAAAATGTTCTTAGAACAACAGTCTCAGAACGTTTTCTTAAATGTTATTTGTAAACAATTGAGGTTCTTGTAATGGTAAGAGAAACGTCATAGTACAACAGTCTCAGAATGTTCTTTTGATGTTATTTGTATGAAACTGAGGTTCTCATAATGGTGAGAGAAAACGTTCTTATAACAACAGTCTCTGAATGTTTTTTTTATGTTAATTGTACACAGTTGAGGTTTTATGTAATGGTAAGACAAAACTTTCTTAGAACAACATTCTCAGAAGGTTTTTTTTTTTTTAGTTATTTGTACACAATTGAGGTTCTTATAAAACATTCTTATAAATAAATTCTTAAATCTTAAAAACTTAAAATAAATTCAGAAAAAAAAATTGTATTTCTGGCAACAGTGCTACCAATTGATTTATTAGTTTTAATGTGATTGTTCTTGTCATGTAAAAAAATGTTCTTAGAACAATATTCTCAGAACATCCTTGTGATGTCATTTGTACTTGATTGCTCTCATAATGTTAATAGAAAAGGCTTTTAGTAGTGCTGTCAAATCCAAAATAAAAGTTCACGTTTACATACTATATGTCTGTGTACTGTGTATATTTATTATGTATATATAAATACACACACATGCATGTATAAATTAAGGGAAAATATTTTAGATTTATATGTAAAATATGTATATGTATTTATAATCTAAATTGTATACAGGTGTAAATATATATACATATATATATTTTTTTAAACATATACATGTATGTGTTTGTATTTATATGTATTTATTTATATGTACATACAGAGTAAACACACATATAGTATGTAAACATAAACTTTTATTTTGTATGCAATTAATCGTTTGACAGCCCTAGTTTTTAGAAATGTCAGGTTCTCATTACATTATGAAAATGGTAGATTGGGATGTTCCTGTAATGTTCACATAACCAAAAAAAAAAAAAAAAAAACAACAAACAAAATGTTCCTCAAACATTAAAAAACAGGACGCTTTGAACGTTTTCATAACATCAAGAAATAACGTTGTCATAACAGATATAAAAGATCAAAGGGAAATGTTTGTAATGTTGTATAATCAGTAATAATAATGTCATCACATAATGTTATGGCAAAAGTAGATTACAATGTTCCTCAAACATTAAAAAAATGGAACATTCAAAAATAGCGTTTCCATAACTTAGTGGGAATGTTAGCAAAACGTTCTTGGAACACATTTTTGTGAGCTGGGAAAGTGCTTCTGCAGGTTTTCGAAACAAAGAAAGACGGTGGTGTCCAAAATTTTAATTACTAGGCGAACTTTCCCTTTAAAGTGAGAAAGCTAAGATGGAAAATGAGATGAGACAATGAAAAAGAGAAAGACAGAGAGAGCGATGCCCTGTGTCAAGTTCTGATGCTCCGTAGTTCTAACCTTTACCCTGTCCCTTCCCTTGGAGGCTACAAGCTACCATGGGATTGAAATAGAGAACGAAAGTACATTTGAAAGTACTTAGTGAACATGATACCGCTTTAGGCCTTTCTGTGTATTTATTCATTTCCCATGCAAGCACACTGTGTGTGAAAGCCATCTTTCTTTAGTGATGCTTTGGCTTGAATTTGATCTGCTTGGCAGGGGTTGGGGGCAGAGGGTTGTGGGGGGGATGACCTGTACTCAGTCTTTTATGATTTATCAAAATACCAGTCACAAAATGGATGGCATCCCGCCTGAGGCAGTGGACTCTGAACAAGCACAGTTAACAATCAATGGCCGTTCTCTCTAATTTAATATCCATTACAGGCTGACATTCCTTGTGTTGCTCATTAATATTAACTCTGTGGTATTACCATGTGGCATGGACTTAGGTTTCTGTTCCCGGGGAAAAAAAAGGGGATGAAACTCGTGAAAAGGTCAGAGGAATCACAGAACTGCTGCAACACTCGACAAAATAATAAAGGGCATCACAATCAAGCTATCGTATCGGGACAAGCCACCGGCGGCAAAATGACAGCAAGCTCAACTGCATTGAAAAGCCTGGGATAATGTATGCATTATTTCCTATGAAAAGTATTGTTGTTGCAGCAGGCTGTAGGTACTCTATGACATTTTAATAGGTGGTGACAATGAGGATAATTGGAAAAGATTTGCATCTTGACAATTATGATTCAAATGGCTTTGGTTTAGGTAACCACATCCTATAGAATCCACTAGCAGGAAACACAATCACGCTTCTTTTATATTCCACAATAGCATGGAATATTTAGTCTATTGCTATTTTTGCATGTTAGTATCTCCGTTTAACAATTACTTAGCTTGCTTTGCTATCTGAAATTCAACACAACTGTACTCTATAACCGCTCATTAGCCCCATGACTCCTTGTGTCCGCTCTGTACAGACCCACTGATCTCTCTTCATGTTGAGGAGGATCAAGTTCAGTCCTAATGACGACCCAGAGTTGACCTCTCCAGAGAAAACAAATGGAACCTCAAGGTGATGTTTCAATCCAGCTAACCACTTGGGTGTCCCAGGGAGGCAGGAACAGATGTAGCTCTAAGGATGGGAAAGGGGTGAGGTGCAGGTCAAGGTTGCCATACGCCAAGGTTAGGGTCAGATAAGCACGGCTGGCTTGGGGTCTTCACATGCCCAAAGGCCAAAAAGGGGAGGGAAAGATTGCAGGAACTGTGGATCAAGTGTTGGTCCTGGGAGACTGGGTGGGGGCATTTGCTGTCATCTGTGAAGCTTCAGAGTAGCAATTCTCAGGGTCAGGGTTTAAAGACACAGGATGCTAATTCGAAAATGCGGAGCTAGTTATTTTCTTGTATTTTGGTAGACATTTGCATTACATGTTTTCATTATAACGCTGTGATGTACTGCGGATTTGACTTCACATGCTTATTAACATTTTAAGATTAAGATTAAGAGGTGCATTAGTAGCTGCATCACTCTTTTGATGATATTTTGTTTTTAAATCAGACTTTGCTATCAGAAAAGTCGAAACATACCTGCAAACAGGTACAGAAATAATGAGTTGTTATGCCTTTAGCTGTAGCTCTAGAAATCTAATTCTTTACTAAGGAAAACATGGATGTAATGGTGCAATTACTGAGTACAGCGTATATATCTTTACCTAGTAAAACATCAGTTGGTGTTGTCGGGTCCCTAGGTATTTCTAGGGAATACATTAACTCCGGCATTCTTATTTTGACTTAATTAATAAGATCGCTTAAGTGATTTATTTGATTTCCCATGTCTGGATGCCGCAGTAATAATGCACCGGGAAAGTGTGAAGAATTTGCTCAAATGACGGAAGCTAACAGCCTTGGAATAAAACTGCAATTAATGTCATCCTCAGTAAGAGGAAGACTAATAAGGAGCCTCTCATTTTGCAACAGGTCCAATCAAATGTAAATGTATTCTGTCAGGTTGTGTCTCCATTAATTAGAATGAGCTAGTTGTTTGTTAAACTCCTTTAGCACCACTGGCTGTCACTTCTTAGCTAATTTACTCCTGATTTCGGCACAGTGGTGCCCATTTTGTAACATTTTAGCCTGTTAATAGCAAACCTAGGCAAAAGCACCTCTGTAATAGAGATAAAATGGTATAATAAACACGTGTTAGCATTGCTACGGGGCACATTTCTGAGATGTGCCTGCTCTGCAGTCGACAGTGTGAATGAAATTATTACGCTCTTCATTAAATTGAACGTTTAGACTACTATGTCATTTTGTTCCTTTGATTTACTTATAAGGAGCAAAACTATAGTTCAATCTTGAGTGTCATGTGACACAGTTGTGACCCTGGAACATAAAACCAGTAAGTAGCATGTGTGTATTTGTAGCAATAGCCAACAATATTATGTATGGGTAAAAATGATCACTTACTCTTTTATGCCAAAAATCATTAGGGTATTAAGTAAAGATCATTTTCCATGAAGATATTTAGTCAATTTCCTAATGTAAATATATCAAAACTTAATTTTCGTTATTTTTTTGCACCCTCAGATTACAGATTTTTAAGAAAAGAAAGAAAGAAAGAAAGAAAGAAAGAAGAATAGTGGTCCTATCCTAATTTATTTTTTTTTTATTCAGCTTTTAGATTATGTATAAATCTCAGTTTAAATTTTACCCTTATGACTGGTTTTGTGCTCTAGGGTCACAAAAGTGCATTACGATATAAAAGACTGAATCTTTTAAATAAAATCCACAAGCTACATGATAGACATGTAGTTTCAGCAGGAAGCTGCCAATGAAACATACCTTGTTGGGCTGTAACGCTAACATAAACATAGCAAAAATACTAAATATTTAATGAAGATGGAGATACTGGAAACTCATTGAATTTCTCTCACATTAACATGATATGCAATGGAAAACCAAGCAGAACCAGAATAGACAGCAGCCTGCTGGATGTTATCTACAGTACGGACCCATTTGAGAACTGCGGTGAATACCTCTTGATTTGTCACTCTAGATATGATTGCAAAGTATTATTCTTATGTCTATATGAAATTTCAGTGGAACTCTGATGTGCATGTAACTGTGACCTTAACAGTACTAGGTCAGATCTTACAAAATGGGAAGTTCTATGATTTTTAGTCAGTGATTTGTGCCTTGTTTATGATGTATTATTCTTTATTTTCTGATACCTCTGATAAGTTATATGTGTTGTTTACATATCTTTATAGAATATGTTTCTATTATATAAACACACTCAAATATAAGGTGTAAGGATTGGGTTTTGGCACAAATTTGATGATTCAGTTAGATTTTGATTCACATGTTTGCAATTCAGTTCAATATTCTATTCAATTTAATATTATTTTCTCAAGGAAAAATTTCTCTCAACTTAATGCTGTAAAATACATGAGAGTCGGTATTAAATGTTTACTATAATATTGAAAGTTATTAAGCTGATTTGTATAGAAACTCTTAAATTACACCCAATTAAGTTTTTATAAAAATAAAGTAATTATATACTAAATTATGTAATTATAGTTTTACTCCAATTTTTTTTTTTTTTTTTTTTTTTTTTTTTTTTTTAATATAACAATTTAAATAGTGTCTGTCATAAAAACTTGACAGATTTATTCAAACATAATTTTAACATTGAAGAACAGTAAAAATTATAATGAATATGTTATATGGTGTATATACTAAGCAAAATGTAAAAAAAAAAAAAAAATAGTTGAGAAAACGTAAAAATAAATAAATAAAATAATAAGGTAATGATGAAGACTTTTGAGTTTTTTTGTCCACTCAATGCTGATTGTTATATTTTGCTAATAGAAAAATTCTTGTCACAGCAACTGAAACAACAATTGTGGTTGAAGTATTTAATTTTTTGTGTATCCATTTTGTTTATTTACAAATGACAGTGTATTGTTATAGAAACCTTAATGGATAACTTAGTCTAAAACTTAGTCTTAAACATCTTACATGACTAAGATATCCAACAAATATATATAAGTGGTAGAACATACTCTAAGCCTCAAAAGTAGACACATAAACCTCAGGAATGGTGGCAGCAATAAATGTTGCAATGCATGCTGGGAACTCAAAAAAAACAGCATTTCAACAACATGAAATTCTTTGTTTGACTAGTTGGGACAACATTTGGGGTAATTGGTCTGATAAGGGTTTAGTTTCAAGAAAATGGCATTTTTTAGTATTTGAGACTCAAAATGTTTTGTAAACTGGAAAACTGCCATTTCTCTTGAACTGAGATGCTCCACAATCTTAGACTTTGTTTCATATCAAAATGAACAAAGAACAAAGCTTATTGTAATTTATTGGATGGGAGGTGCACTACGGTGTTCCTTTCATTGACTGAAAACAGGCGAGACTAAACGATTCTTGGGATTTAAGAAACAATATCATTTTGTACAAATGAGAATCGATTCAAATTGAGAAATCTATATTTTTCCCAGCCCTATAGTGTTAATGATGCTCTGTAATTTGCATTGTTGCACTGTTGAAAGTTTGTAAAGTGAATAAATGTTTTGTTTTGAGACGCCTGTTTACTGATTCATTGCACTATTGTAGAAAAATTTAGAAATGTTTAAATACAGATTGAATACACCTTTAAGATAAAATATGCGGCTTATAAACTGGTAAATATCACTTTAAAAACAAGATTTATCTTTGATGAACTTAATAATATATTTTGTAAACTTAAAAATTTCAGTGGCCAACTTGAAAAAATTTCAGTGGCCAACTTGAAAAAATTGAGTTGGCATTACTTAAGAGTTCAAGTTGGAAACATGTAAAGCCTAATAGAACAAACAAGAATAAAATACTTAAAAAAATACTTAAAAGGCTGATGCAAATAGTTGCATCAGCATTTTTTACAGTGTACAAGGTATTGTAAACTGTTATATTGTAATAAAAAGAATAGACTATCTGGATGGTTACATTTTGTCACCTTAGGTGGAGATATACACAAATCAGCATTAATTTAAGAGAAGGACGGACCACAGTGTGTGGGTTCACTAACCATGTGATTAAAAACTTGTATGGCAATAACAACTGGGGTTTAAATGAAAGAGAAAAAAGAGAGCACGGTATCATTAGCACCAGCAATAAAGAAAAGGAGACACAAACCTGGAGCGAGAAAGAGAGAGGGAAGGAGAGCGAGAGAGAACGTGCTCTCTCAAAGGTCAGTCCTTCTTTGTAGTCAATAATTGACATTTAAACGTGCGTTTCAGACGTCACTGATAATGTTAGGCGAGATAATGGGGGAGAGCTGCTTACACTGCCACGTAATTATGAGCAAAATGAGATGCAAAAATGCAAATGGCTTTGAGCCCGCTCCAGCCCGCCTTTTGTCCGGCACGATGACGGTTGTGCTGGATGATAGATACCACGCCGGCGGTGGCAGACTGCACCGTGACATGTGGGAGTGGAAGCAAGCAGGGAACAGAATTAGGGCAAATGCACCACACTCCTCCTGGAAACAAAAAAACATGCTCGCACATGCACAAACACGGCGAATTCACCACTGCAGTGGTTAATGTCTGTGAACGCTCTCCAATGCAGCACTTTACAGATGACTAATTGTTACAGGCAGAGAAGCCTTGGGAGTCAATTTATGATTTGTGAAAATGCGAAATTGTGAGAGTGTGGCAAGCTGTGGCAACATGAGTCATAGAGAGAGAGAGAGAGAGAGAGAGAGAGAGAGAGAGAAAAAAAAAATCAGAGATATCCTTACCATAAAAGACAAGGAAGTATCTTGATTATGCATACAGCTACTGTATATGGACTATATACAGTGACCTCATGTGCAAACAACACAACAGCAGCTGAGATCCTGTAGTAAGCAGAACGCAGAATTATGCAGAGGGAAGAAGTTCTTCCTGGCTTCTATATGATATCAGGTCACCGGTGGGGTCAGACAGTGGGATGTGGGCGGCTGTATGCTAAGCACAGTGCAGTGGTCAGACGCCCTGGTCACGCTAATTGGCGTACGAGGCAGACCTGCATGGGACGGGGGCCAGAAGAACACAGAGCGGAGGGAATACAAATAGCGTTTGGAGAAAACTTTTTGTGATATCACATCTGTGTTCAATTTTCAAGCTTTTTAAACCGAATAATGTGAATCTTTTAAGCTCAATGTGCTTTAAGATTAGGCAAAGTAATGTTATGACAGAAGGTTTTGCTAGAAAGCACAGGGCGCGTAAATATTTATAGCTTGACCAGCTTTTTAATCAAGCCGCGTGGTGTTAAACACCTGAAAAATACAATGAAATAACATAATTTTGCCGCATCACTGCAAGTTGTTTAGCCGGCCAGTGTCCTCCAACACAATAAAAATGGTAATGAGCTTCCTTTCTCCAGATGAGGCGTGTAAACCCGCGCCTCCCGGCATATGTTTTGATAACATAAATCACCTTAGATCAAGTATGCCCTAAAACATATTGCCTTGACCCCCTACCCGGCCCGCCAGACCTCTCCCACCCTTCCATTTTGGGTAGGTAACGGAGTGGCACAGACTGGCTGTAAGCAGTCATGCTGTTTGTTAGCGGCAATTAATTTCTCTGCTGCTTTTGCTCTATTCAGCGAGAAGCTTTTGTGCTTTAAATCCTGCGTCTCTAAGCCTCCCCTCTTGTTAAAAGGAAAAAAGAAAAGTGAGTGAGAGATGAGAGAAAGTGAGGTGGGGGGAGAGAGAGAGAAAGAAAGAGGGAGTGTGAAGCAGGTAGTGAAAGAAAAGGCACACAGTAAGCTAAGGATGGCAGATTATCTTGGTCCAGTTAAGCATGTAATTGCTTAAATTAGTTAAAATCCTTTCAAATATCTTCTTTGCACCTCATCTCACTACTTCATAGACTCAAATATTTGACAATGGAAGAAGATCAACTCAAATACGAATCTCCATTAGTTGCCAACCACCAAGACAGACATTCTCTTCCAGAAGGCCGTTTTTTTCTGAGGATTTGTGAAGGCTTCAAAAAGCATGTTAAACACTCTCCCCTTTTTTTCTCCCGTGTCCTCTTTCTCTGTCATAATGGACTGAACCGCGTCTACAGCTAGGCATATCCATTAACACCGTTCCTTTGTGCATCATATGCACTAAAACATCGAAACCGGCGCGATAACTTAAAGTTTCCGATGTTTATTTCCTGCTCAAAGAACAGCACCTGTCTGTAATCTCCCGTAGCCGGTGTTGACTTTGTCAACAGGGCCGCCGCAGCGACACCGATTCTGACGAGAGCGGCGAGCTGGAAACAGATTGGAGGGAACTGATCAGAGGTGTTTGTGATAGAGTAACAGAATGGATGTGTCTTAACTCCTGAGACTGAGAGATTGTGATGGAGGGTGACAGACACAGCAGTCCGCACAAGGATCTGGAGATTGTGTGCACAGCTTCTGCCAAGCCTTTACACATAGCCACTGTTGCTCTAGGTCCGTGTGGATGGATGCCCACCCTGTGGAGGAGGGGCTTCCTCGTGCCAGTTTGACTGGGAGCTGTTAGGTAAAAGAGAGCAGTTGACTTTCACTTTGACAATGTCATTTTATCTCATTCATTTTGTTTTTATTGAGCATCTGCTGCGTTAAAATAAAGTATCATTCGATATAATTTATTATTAATTTAGTTGGAAAGAATTGTTGATTGTTTCAAGTAATGGTCAGCAGATACAATGGCTGCCCAGCGGTTGAGATAATGTGACAGCGGTGCTGAAAACTAACACACTTGACTGCGAATAAAAAGGTAACAGTGATGAATGTCATGAGGCGGGAGGGGGAAGGTTTCGAGTTTCGCCAGGTGTATTTGGGCCTTGCCAAATGCCACCTTCAGAGCAGAGAGGGTGAGCTGTTTTGCCGCCCGCCCAATGAATGCTAATGAGAGCATGTGTGTGTGTGTCTAAATGTTATTCACACCGGATCAAACTAAGCCTACAAAGAGGTGCAAAAGCGAGGCTGGCAGACTACCAAACCAAAACACCCTGGAAGCACGTCAATACATTACATTTACTTAACACATGTAGCAGTGGAAAGTGTGTCAGCCACAATAACCATCAGCGCATAATGGCTTTTTTAGAATTTTATGTTCATCTGCATCAAAAACTGCAAAGCTAGCAGTGGCTGCTCTTTTTCACATGATTGGATATATTGAAACATGCCAAGGTTTAGACGGCACACCAAATGCTGCGCACTGTTTTGTTTTTATTTTAGCTTTGGCTGAAAATTGGCCTTGAAAAAATGGTCCCTTTGTTCCTGTAAAGTTAAGCGAACTGAAAGAGCCCAAATTTCGCTGTCACCTTCTCACACACCTCTTCACTTGATATAATTTGCTCTCAGAAAAGTGGGCGGAATAGAAGAGTTTGAGAGTTTCTCTTCAGGCATTAAAAAAAGAAGATTTGAATTCAGTTGCTAAATAATCCTGCTGCTGTAATTCAGATATGAAAGGCTAGTGCTGTTCTGTTAAAATTCGAGTTTTCAGCCTCTAAAATACATAAGTGTTTTTCAAAGTTTGTCATGAGCACCTTCTGTCCCACCATTGTTGTCAATGTCATTCAGTGCAGAATTGCTATGCACAGGATCTTGGAGAGGGAGAGAGATGTATTCTGGATAGGATTCATTCATCTGAGTCGTCTGATTGGCTGACGGTTGACAACCTGACAAGGTCATTGGATGTACAAGCTCTCATTTGAAAAAAAAAAATAGACATTTTAGCAGGGCTGGGGTTAGTTGGGTCTATCAGGACTGTCAATCAATTAATGACAATTATTGAGCAAGGACACCCAGGGGAGGCGAGAGGGAGAATGAGAATGATAGTGGCGGGAAAGAACAGAGAGCAGGATAAATTAAGGAGATTGGAAAATAATGACAGAAACCCCAAGGATGAACAGGCCACACATGTAGATATTATTCATTAGAGTTTTAATTTTAGTTCTGCGAATCGATTTACATCATTTGATTGATTTATATTGTCTGCTTTTGCACAAACAGTCATGACAATAGTGTGAAACACTCAAATCAAAGAGTGATTAATTTGGTGAACATTGTGCGCCGGAATCGTATCAAATATACTATATTAGTAACTACAGTGATGCCAGTGTTTCTTTTGAACTAGCGCTGATAGTAGGTTAAGTGATTTAAACAGAGGGCTCACGTATTTCAGTATGAAAGGAATACCTTTTGATTAATGAGAGGGCCTGCATGGAAACCTGGTTAACCCGTTTTAATGAATAAAATAAGAATACGAATACTTATGAGACTGTTTGTGCAAGAGAGATATAGTGAGAAGAGTGGAGGCCCTGAAAAAAATAAATATCACACAGAGCAGAACACACTTTCTCAAATTGAAGCTATTGAGAGAGTAAGAAAGACAGAGAGCGAGGGAGAGAAAGCTTTTTGAAATTCTCCAGCTGGCAGGCTTTAATTTTCCACCATTCTAATTAAAATGCAAATTAAATTTATAATTAGCAACCACAGTATCCGAGAAACCACCTTGTGTGCAGCCCAAACATATGGGCCAGCCAGCGGTGGGTAGAGCTGGGTGTCTGTGGCACCGGGGGTGGGGGAGTGGAGGAATAGAGGGCCATCCACACCCTCTCAGCGGGTCTGGAAAATAGAGGTGGGCAGCTTATGTGGCGGGCTCAGACTAGGTGCTGCGTGTGCCTGGGTTCCCCAGCTGGACCACGTCCAGGCCCTCTCGAGGCCGAGCGGTGAAGGCGTAGACCACGTTCCACGGTACTGTCACTGTCTATGTCACAGTTCAGCGCCTGGGTCATCAGGGGCCCGTGGAGGTGTAAGCACTGTTGTGTCCTCTCAATCGAAAGGTCCCCGACCAAAATTAACCTTTGTGACACCCAGATAATTAATTTTCACTCATGGAGAACAACAGCAAATATCTGGAATTGCATTCTTCTGTAATCGTTTGGGAAAAGAGCACGACATGAAGCTACCGCTGAAAAGTATTTGGACATTTAGACTTAAAAATAAGGAGAATTCCTGGTTTGATATTCTGTTTATGATGCAATGACATTAAGACATTTTTAATAATCGTTCAAAAGTTTGGGGTCAGTTTCTCACAGAGTCTCACAGAGGCTGTATTTATTTGATCAAAAACAGTAATATTGTGAACTATCATTACAATTTAAAACCATTTTTATCTATTTGAATATATTTTTAAAACATAATTAATTCCTGTGATGGCAAAGCACCCATTATTTGTCTTCAGAAATTAAGATTTTCAGAAGGTTCAAAAGAACACCATTCATTTGAAACACAATTTTTTTGCAGCATTATAAATGCTTTTCACTTCTGATCTATTGATTGCATCCTTCCTGAACAAACATATTCATTTATTTGAACTAAAAAATCAAAAAGTTCAAATACTTTAGGGGTCTGCACATGTTATGAAGTGATTAAACGAGGAAGAGAAAATTATTGTAACTAAAGAAGAAGCGAAAATTGGCTTCTTTGGTAAAACCTGAACACTTTAGTTCAAATAAAAAGAAAGGATGTGTCAAACTTGCCAATGTAGCTTGTTTTTTCCATTAATTTTTTCCTTGGCCCTGTATACACAGTCACCGGTTCTCTTGTGTGTACGGGTCAATATTTCATTTTCTTTAAGGTGACCGGTCTGAACACTGATGCTGGCCAAATGGCAGCATCAATCTCTCGTCAACTGTCAGCGCTGAAGTGTGGGGTCAAGGCTGGTACATGTCAAGATGAAAGCCAGCGCTCCCCATGCGCTTTCACTTCGGACAGTGAGACTGACACGGACTCGCCGCAGAGGGACCGGCACCAGATACCCAGTTATTCTCTCCAATCAACCTGCCCCGTGCGGAAGTAACCAGTGTCACGTATGACCTCCTCAGTGGCTGTGTCAGTTTGTCACCTGTGCGAGACCTTTGGTCCTGTTGTGCGCTAAGTGTCTTGCCCAAAACCAGACTTATCTTGCTAACCTGTCAGGTCACTGAACAAGCAGGCCTCTAGCTTTGAATGGACACTTTGATGTGGCCCCGTGACTTGGCTGACAACGCCAGGTTGCTTACGGGGCGCTATTCACAGCTCCATAGGCATCCGGGACAATGACCAGCTAAATAATTCACCCCTTATCTGAGGATTCCTTCACTGAAAGAAGTATCCTGACTCAGGGACAAATTTTGGCATGGGTTACTTCCCCTCTGTTTCCCCAGCCAACAGTTTTTATGTTTCCTTTTGAACTCCACAAAGAGTTTACAAAGATTAATGCATGTGACTCTTTAGTATGCATCAATCTGCAGAGGACCTTTAAGAGAAGCCTTTCAAGAAGCAATGCCACTGATAACCACAGACCAGCCACATTCAGAAAAGTCAAGATGATGTATGGTTCCACCAAGGTGGGAGCCGTTTTCAGACAAAACGCTTTTCCTCTGCACAATCCCTTACATTGTCTGGCCCCTCTTTTGCAATATTTCCCCTTTTGCTGCGTGGCAGTGCCACCTGTTGCCCCATTAATCATGCAGAGAAGATACTCATAAATCATAAACATTCTGCAATTAATCAAGCTGTCAGGTCCAGGGTCACAGGTCAGCTTCAGAGGAGCCAAAGGTCGTCACTGGGGTGCGAAAGGGGTCACGGTTGTGTGGCATCTCTCATTCTTGGGAGATGTCAGAAAGGAGACCGCTAGAACAAAGGAGAAATCAAAGTCCAGGGGGGAGTAAGAACAGACCTGCTAGGGTCCAGATCACAAAGCCAGTCAAATTGACCTGTCATTATATCAAGGCTTTCTCGCCAGACTGCGGCACTATCGCTCTCCGCCATACCCGTTCGAAATGACAGAGCTCCCGTAACCTACCGGGCTCCTCACTTTGCTCTATTTACATAATTAACAAGTCCGTTCTCCTCTTTCAGTTGACTTAAATTCATTTCTTGTCGTAATCAAAAGAGCTGGCGTTTGCTCTAAGACATGTGGTGCTGTTTTGTTTTAATAAACTATTGAAGGAATATTCCTGCTTTAATGCAAGCTCAATCAACAGCACTTGTGGCATAGTTGCTTACCCCCAAAAATGAGGTTAACATGCAATATGCATACTTATCTTGAAATGATCACTTACCATAACCATTTATGTGTAAAGTTAATCTCATTTTAAAACAGCTGCCATGACAATATTTACCATTGACCTCCAGTGTAATATCAGTGTAATATCAGCATTATGCCACAGATTCACCATGAAGTCACCATAAAGTCAATTGACAGTTCTTTTTCTTCTTCTCATCCTTATTACTATTATTTTGAATGTTGTATTATAATTGACTTATCTGTGCGTGTTTTGCAATAAGCTAAGTTATCTACATAAGTTAACATGAACTAACAATTAAAATAATTAACTAATTTAGTTAACATGAATTAAAAACAATGAACAACACTTCAGCATTTATTAAGCTTAGTAATGTTAATTTCAACATTTACTAATGCATTATTAAACTCAAAACTTGTGCTTGTTAACATTAGTTAATGCATTGTGAATTAACATGAACAATGAATGACTGTATTTTCATTAACTAACATTAACCAAAATGAGTAAATACTGTAATAAATGTATTGTTCATTGTTTGTTAATGTTGGTTAATACATTAACTAAAGTGATACCACATTATTAAATGAACCTGAGCTAACATGAACTAACAATGAACAGGTGTATTTTTTCTTAAGTAGCATTAATAAATATTCATAAACACGGTAACAAATATATTGCTCTTTATTAATGTTAATTAATGAATTAACTACGGTTCACTAAGGAAGTTTATTGTAAAGTGTTACCATTAATTGTTTATTCATTTCAGTGCTTGCGCCCATGTGGTATTTAATGAAAAACATGTACTTCCTCTTCGCCTGTATCAACATTTCATCTCTGATGACGTGTGCGACGGCATGAAGGCAAGACAATAATCCTTCCTTTCCAACAATCTGTCACTCACACGAGATTGCAGAAATTAGCAAACGACAATGATGCAATCAATTTCTAATATTCTAAATCAAGTCTCACCCAATTTTTTTTTTATTCGAGAAGCCATTTAATTTGAATATACATCATAATAGGTAAGAAAATACGATGACACTTTCCATGTCATGCTGATTTTAAACACTACTGAACTCTGAATATTCCTTTAAAGAGAACAACGTTGCCTGGTTTTGATAAATCCAGTAGCATAAGTTCATAGAAATAGAAAAACAATAATTTTCACCATATGTGTGTATATATATATATATATAGATATATAGATATATATATAGATATATATACATGCTGTGTTGTGTCTACCACCTCTCTTTGAAACTGTCTAGCTTGACTTACCAAGCACCATTTCACCTCTGGCAGCCAAGTGTTATTATCTGGCACCCTTGCTCAAATGGGAATGCGGGTTTGCAGATGGCGACCTTGGCATGGATGACGGTGAAATTAGCCCACATCACAAAGCCACCATGGCATTTGTGCAGTGCCTGGCACTTTCCTGGCAGTGCTGCAGTTGTAGGGTGAGGGCCTGTCAATGTTCGTAGTTAAAGCTGAAGCCTTGTGCCGCTCCTGTGAGGGCGTATGTGAGAATTGACACCAGGCCTGCTGTTACCTGTTCTCTGCACACCTCACCTCATCTCCCTGCATCATCACACTCACCCTCCCCAGCCAGAAAACAGGACTTTAATAGGGCTCTCGCAGGTGTGGGGTCCATAAGAAGCCAATGGATTGTGACGAGTATGTAGGCGGTTGACATTTTTTTTTTTTTTTACTTTTCCTTCAAAAATACGAACCGCTCAGGGGGTGAAACGATGCATTCATGCACATACGTAAGTGAAAATTGATCACTGCAAACTTTGAAAAATAGCTCAAAACAGTGTTTTAGCTGCGACCACCTGCATGGCTCAGAGTAGTCATTGCCATTCATTTCTCTATCCTTTATGTTTCCTTTTTACCCTGCTTGCTCTATAGGGTGTCCAGAGGGATAATAACAAGGCAAGATGGCCTCGCTGTTCAGCATTGTCTCAGTCTTCGAAAAATGAGATGGATGCTTTCAGCTCAAATCCATAATGTGGATAGGAATATTGCATTTGTTGGAAACTTCACACAGGATAATCTAATTTGTAGGCCCACAGGGGAACTACGTTGGGCAATTATGTGCGTGTTCTGTTTTAAACTAAGAATTTCTGTTTTGTTGGATGTATTGAACAGCTGAACATTGCCCTACACTGAAAAACATATCAAATAAAGTGATTTAGGTCATGAAATACTAATTTCTGTGAGCCAGTGAGATGATAGAATCAATACTGCATTCTTACACTTATCCAGTGTTTAGACAGTTTTGCGAGGAATCTGTTTTAAAAGGATTAGTTTACTTTCAGAATAAAATTTCCTGATAATTTTACTCACCCCCATGTCATCCAAGATGTTCATGTCTTTCTTTCTTTAGTCGCAAAGAAATTAAGTTTATTGCGGAAAATGTTCCCTATAGTGAACTTTAATGGGGATCAACGGGTTGAAGGTCCAAATTACAGCTTCATTGCAGCTTCAATGGGCTCTACACAATCCTAGTCGAGAAAAAAGGGTCTGTCATTTTCTAAAAAAAAATAAACATTTATATACTTTATAACCACAAATGTTCATCTTGCATTACGTAGTTACATTGGAAAGGTCACACGTGACATAGGCGGAAGTACCGACCTAGTTTTTACAAAGCAAACATGCAAAGAAAGTTAAAAAAAAAGGTCAAACGATGTTAAATGATTTTGAAGTTGGAAGAGAAAATCAGATGGAGTTTTTCACTCTACCCTACATTTTTGAACTGGAGTACACATGAAAAACTAACCGCATGTGAACTTTCCAACGTGATTATGTAATGTGTAATGTTTTTTTATCAGAAAATGACAGATAGTTTTGCTAGGTAAGACCCTTATTTCTCTGTTGGGATCATGTAGAGTGCTTTGAAGCTCCACTGAAACTGCAGTTTGGACCTTCAACCCATTTACTCCCATTGAAGCCCACTATGAAATCCTGAAATGCTTTCCTCAAAAACCTTCATTTCTTTTTGATCAAACAAAGAAATCCATGAACATCTTGGATGAGATGGTGGTGAGTAAATTATCAGGGCATTTTTATTCTGAAAGTGAACTAATCCTTTAAAGTTTTGAATGTTTTGTTTATTTGATTTTTTACTATGACGATGACGACTACTACTACTAACGGGGCTAAAACTAAGTACTAACTAATATAATCCTAAACATAGTTTAGAATGTTCAATTTCATTTAAGATTCTTCTTTTTATTATTAGGGTTCATTCAAATAACAATAATCTTAAATAAATGGAACGAAACATTTTAAACTTGAAGAGATTTGCGTCTTATCTACAAGTGCTTAGCTTTTAATGCCATGTACATCAAATGTGAACTCTGAACAGCTGAACACATCAATCACTCCTCAGATTGTGTTTGTCGTTGCATTAGTGAGCATGAATGACATTTAAATCTTACAAGTGTTGCTGCTGCCCTTTCACAGGCTACTTACGCTCTTTTAACTGTATATGATTCTGTCAATGACTGAAAAGTGTTTGGCGTACGAATGCTAAGATTGTCAATTGCCACTGTACAGAAGGAGGAAAATGGTCTATAATTGCAGGTGGTCTCCCACAATGCATTTCATGTGCATATTAATGAGGAGAAATTATGGTAAAGTGTAGAAGATTAGAAAAGAATGGATTCAAAGAGCAGACTAGAAATATTCCTAAAGAAATTGATGGGGAAATTTAAATAATTGGTATATATGCAAAAAAAAAAAGTGAAGTGAAGTGATTTTGCCTTTACAAATACCTCCAATTATATAAAAGGTTAATTTTTGTCAAAAAAAGGGAAAGAAATAGAGAGAAAAAGAACAATCACACAGAGACAAAAGAACTCCCCCCTTAAAAAACTTAAAAAATATACTTTTTGTTGAGTGTATGCACCATTGCAAATAGTGGACTGTTTAACAGTTTGATTAAATACTTTAATCAATCACTATCTTGGCCTGTTTATTAATCACTTTATCAAGCAGTTGATGCATTGCTGCTTTTAATAGACTCCATTTATTTTGATTTCTCTCCCCTTTGTCTTATCAGGACACTCTCCCAATCTGGGACTGATAAAGGGAGGGGCACCGGTGGGGGTGCTGCGGTGTACAGGAGTGACTACACCAGAGCTCAGTCTCCTTAACTTCATTACCATCACTGCACACTGACTTAACCAATTTATTAGAGGCAATATGTTCCCTGGGCAAGTGGCGAGTAAACCACACAGCTAAACTCAGATAAACAGCGGGCCATTCGTTTGCCTTTTCACCTGACACAGCGCAGATACACAATCCTAATAAGATTAATATCCCCTCATCTTCTTCCCCTCCCTTTTTCAATAGAGTGCCTCTAATGTTCCACCTCGATGATCGCAGCTCTAAATATGTAAAGAAGAGTAGCGTTAATGTATTTCTATGCTTTTAAGTAACGCACAGCTAGTCAATAGCAGTTTATATCTTTATCATATAGTTCCTTAAAGATTCTTTACATGTATTAACAGTTCTAGTTGAAACAATATCAGTCTGAAGAAATATTTTTTTGCTGAAATGGTTCTGTGTGTTAGAGTTCAGGGTTCTTTTTTCCCGCCTTTTTGTTTTTTCAAATCTCTAACTGTCAAAGCCACCTCATTAGCCTACTAATTTTTTGAAATTCAACCCTGTAAATATCTTTCTTTAACATTTCTATACATTCTATACATTTCTATACACCTCTTTTTAATTTCACAGAACATGTAAGTGTTCAGTCAAGGATACTTCTCTCCTTTTCTTGATAAAGGAAGTAGCAGAGATATTGAATTTATGATCCATATTGTTTCACTGGAGGTTGGTCTTCATGTCTGGTGCTGTTTTGTGTTTTAACTGTTTGGGTTCTTTATTGCTGCCTTTTTGTTTTGTTTTTTTAATCTGTAACAGTCAAAGCCTTCTCATTAGCCTACTGATTTTCTGAAGTTTAACCCTGTAAATGTCTTTCTCTAACATTTCAATATATTCTATACACTTCTATACATCTCTTTTTAATTTCACAGAACATGTAAGTGTTCAGTCAAGGATACTTCTCTCCTTTTCTTGATAAAGTAAGTAATAGAGATATTGAATCTATGATCCATATAGTTTCACTGGAAATTGGTCTTCATTTCTGGTGCTGTTCTGTGTTTTAACTGTTTGGGTTCTTTATTGCCGCCTTTTTGTTTTTTAAATCTGTAACAGTCAAAGCCACCTCATTAGCCAACTGATTTTCTGGAGCTCAACAATCTGTCTTTCTTAAAATGTGTATACTTTTTAACGTTAGCAAAATGTAACTGGTTTTCTGTCAATCATGTCTTTTTTTCTCTTTTTAGTTTAACAGAACATGTGAGTGTTCAGTCAAGGATGCTTCTCTCCTCTTCTCAATTAAGCAAGTAGCAAAGTTACTGAATTTATGATCCATATTGTTTCACTGGAATCTGAAATTGGTCTTCATTTCTGGTACTGTTTTGTGTTTGAACCTATTTGTGTATTTATTCATGTCCAATGTCAATTGTCATTTATTAATGTATTTGGATAAAGGAATAGTTCATCCAAAAATGAAGATTCTATCATCCTCACCCTCATGTTGTTCCAATCCTGTAAGACCTTCATTCATCTTTGAAATACGAATTAAAATATTTTTGATGGAATCCAAGAGGTTTCTGACCCTGCATAGACAGCAATGCAAGTATCACATTCAAGGCCCAAAAACATAGTAAGGACATTGTTAAAATAGCTTTTACAAATAAAACATCAGTGGTTCAACCTTAATTTTATGAAGCTATGAATATACTTTTTTTTTTTTTTCACAAAGAAAACAAAAAATAACGACTTTATTCAACAATTTATTCTCTTCTGTGTCAGACTTTGTCACATGCTCATAACAGTACCATGACCAACATGCTTTTGTGTGTAAAACCCTAACCGGTGCTTCAAGATATTCTAAGACCGGGCAGATAGAGGGGTAAAAACAATATAAATAAATAATATATACACTCTTAAAAAATAAAGGTTTGTTATTGGCACTGATGGTTCCATGAAGAACCTTTAGCATCCATCGAATAATATGTTATTTATAGTGGAAAAGGGTTCTTTAGATTATTAAAATGTTCTTTACACAAAAAAATGGTTCAATGTTGCCAAAAAAAAAAAAAAAAACTTTTGGAACCTTTTTTTTAAGAGTGTATTAGTAATATTATAATTTATATAATAAACATTTAAAATAAACATTTTATTTTATTTCTTTATCTTTGATTTTATTTATTTTATCTCCAATAGCAGGTCAGTTATATAGGTCCAATTTAGCACATTCAACTTATAAAAAAGGGTTTTGATATTGTTACAAGTAGAAGAACCCTAATTTGATACTGTTTCTAAATAAACTCAGTCAACATCTCTTTTTAGACAGACACATTTCCAGCTTATTTTCTCATGCAAAAGCTCTCTTAGGATTCCACAGCGGCGACCGTATTTGGCGCTTCGCGGGGCTTGGGAATGTTTTTGGAGTAGTCCTTGAACTTGTCATGCTCTGGTCAGAAATGGCCATCATTAGCAAACAATCCAACCCTCCTTTTGTAGCCTGACCAACCCCGACTAACCTACCCCCCACCCGACCAGCCTTGCCTCCTTGCCGCCTTGCCTCTCCTCAGCACTCAGAGCCCCATCCGTATCTGTCCTCTGTCCGCCTCTCCCTTTCTCCTTATCACTCTGTTGTGTGCTAAAAAGCTATTGTCTGCATCATCTGAGGCTCTGTGTGTGCTCACCAGGCATCAGCAGAGGAAAAAAAGGAGGACAAAAATGCAGAGAACACAGGTTGGACCAGTGAATAGAAAATTGCACTTAAGTGGCCTTCGTCAGCCCATCACCCAGCGCTGCTCCTCTGGCTCCCCACGAGAGGGGCTGTGGGCTCAGGCTGTGAGGGCTAGCCAGGGGGGCACAGGCAAACTTGAAAGCTGCCATACATTTGCAGCACTCTCAAAAACAAGCGTTTCACACCTGAAGCCTTTCACGCAGGGGCCTCTGAGTGTCCCCCTTCAAGGTATTTAATTGGCTATTGCCTCTGAGCTTGTTGAACGGGGCCATTATGGTGAGGCGACAGGCAGCCAAGTATGTGGAATGAAAAGGGTCCTTCTCCCAGATGGGCCGGGGGCATTAAAAATCGCCAGATCACTTCTTGCTGTTGACTGACAGAGAGAAGGCACAGTTCACGTGTAGACACAACAAAACCTCACCTGAACAGAAGACGAAGGCGAAGAGGGTTGTGTAAAGGTGCGCCGTTGTGTTCAACGAGCGGTTCGCAGAAAAAGGATTTGTTTTGACATGCATACGCGCCCGTTTAAAAATGACCGTGAACTCGATCACACGCTCGCTATTTATTACACCAAAGCGGGGAGAGTGATTGAGGTGGGCTGCGCTACAATACCCTCTGGCTTGCTTTCTAAAAGGGCCTTGTATACCAGCAGTTAAATGCGAATAATTCTTTGTCGCCAAGTTGCGTAATTCGTTCAGAGGGTAGAAGTGCATGGCTTTGATGAAAGGTGTATTTATCTCACCCCTGAAAAATAATTATGTCTGTCTCTTATATGCAGGAAATGGAAAATGTAATGGAAGCTACATACCATACAGTACCTCGAAGATATGTCTTTTCTGTTCCTGAGCCATCTGCCTCGTTCATTCTGTCTAGGATTTGCCTGCGGCAGCAGGTCCCTCCAATGGCCTTGCTTTTGGGCTAGGAGAGGGGGGAAGCGGAGGGGCATGCTGACTCTCTGGACAGCCTTGAGGCGGACCAGCGAAACTAGGTGCTAACTCTGTTTTACGAAGGAGGGGCTGCTGGTTAAGCTTTGCTAAGGCTCATGGGAAATCTGTCTCACAACTGATTCTGACTTGAAGCCAATATGCGGAATCACAAACTATTAATGGGGACAAATTTTAGTTTAATTAATATGATGTTTTCTCTCTTTTTCTGTGCCAAAAAAAAAAAAAAAAGGGCTTTAAACTTTAAATAGAAGAAAATTCCCATTCAAATTACTACATGAAATCAGATCTTCCTAAGTATGACAGCTTACATCACAAAAGCAATTTCCAAAGCCACTTTTGTATAATATTAAAAGTGCTTTTCCATCTTTGGTAACTATTTTGAAATCCAAGCGCCATATTTTTCTTTTAGCAGAAGGACAGATATTTAGTGAAGTGATAAGTCTAAAAACACTTAACTGAGAGAGAAATAAGAGAGACCATTCTGCTAAAAAAACTAAAAAAATTTCCCTCGCTCTCCCATGTTGTAGAAATCAAGAACATGTGACAACACCATCTAATTATTCTGTCCATATTTCCCCACCTGCCAGTCACACTTTTTGGGGACTAAAGCTTAAAACACGTTAGCTCACAAATGATCTGTTGTATTTACATTAACACCTCAGCTGGTTGCACAGACGGCCCCTGATGGAAAGCAATCCATTAGAGGCATTGCCGTGCTGGGTAGGCACGTTCGTCCCCTTTTTTATGGTAAATGGCCTGGTCTTAACTGGGGGACATTAAAAAAAATATTTGGCTCCAAATATGATCATAAAATTGTATTTGTCTGTCTTTTTTTTTTCTTGTCTGAGAAACAGAGCAGTGGACAGTGCTGATCAGATAAACCAGATGAATAGTTTTCATTCATAATAGATAAAATGATCCCAGCTTTCACAGTTTGCACAAAATCACACACGCACATCTGAAATAATTCATACAGCTTCTCATGTGGTTGGCGTTTTTCTGGAGGTCAGAGAATTTGGGCAATCCTTCTTAATCAAAATCAGATCTTACAAGAGAGAGATCTAATATCGTGGCACCGCATTCGGGTTGAATTGCTGCGCCTGTTGAATCAGTCACTGACACGGAGTAACATGATATCAGAACAGAGAGTGTGTGTGTGTGTGTGTGTGTGTGTGTGTGTGTATGTGCATGTGTAACTGTGTATTCAAGTGGCAGTGCACTTCCTGAGTCCTCATCTTTCCGAAAGGGGAAGACTAGAGTTGCGGTCAGGGAGGTGGAATGGTGACGAGAAGGTGGCAGGTTCAAACTCCCGAGTGAGATGTTTCAACGAGACGCTTAACCTGGCAGACTTCAATAAACATGCCACTGAATAAATACATGAGCTGTAGAATGTCAGTGCATGTGTGGGGAAACTGTATAGATGACCAAGGGAAAGTGTCACCTTTTAGAGTTATCCAGGTTATTGTTCGTGCTGGATAATGTGTTTTACAATTACTTGAGGCACATTCAGTGGTTTAATCACATTAAATGGACTTAAAGTTGAAAGAAAATAGCTATTTGAGAGTCATTGAGAGTTTTATATTTTAGAGATGATTGGTTATTTAAAATAAATTTTAAATGTATTTGGTAATAAATGTATCATTAATCAATAAATGTGACCTTGGACCACAAAACCAGTCTTAATGGTATTTTTTTGTTTATTTAGATTTATAAATAAGCTTTCCATTGATGTATGGTTTGTTAGGATAGGACATTATTTGTCTGAGATACAACTATTTGAATATCTAGAACCTGAGGGTACAAAAAAAATCTAAATATTGAGAAAATCGCTTTTAAAGTCGTTCAAATAAGTTCTAAGCAATGCATATTACTAATAAAAAAATGTTTTTGCTACATTTATGGTAGGGAATTAACTAAATATTTTCATGAAACATGATCTTTACTTAATATCCTAATGATTTTTGGTATAAAAGAAAAAAAAATTATCATTGGCTATTGCTACAAATGCTTCTTAAAACTGGTTTTGTGGTCAGGTCAAAAATGCATTATTTATGTATAAATGATTCATTTATAAATAATACATTTATTTATTTAAAACAATTAAATGAATTATGTATAAATTAATACATTTATTATTTATTTCCAAAATGAATATATTTATTCGTTAAAAATAAATCATAATTTTGAAGAAATACTGCATAAGAGCAAGTGCTTCAGTGTGAGGCGTTCAGCTGTATCTGCCCTGCACATGCCACCCCAGCTCTCCTCTCTCTGTTCCAGGTTCAAAGCAGGAATCAAAAAATCAATAAAGCAGCAAGATGGCCAGTCTCAATAGCTTTCACTTCAGATTAGATACTGGCCAAATAAAGAGGGGGGAAAACACACAAAATGACCCCACAGAATTATAGCATCATAATCAAAATCCTGATTGATCATCGGAGAGTGAAAATGCATAATAATCTTACCTGAATCTGAAATCAGTGGCCCCCTGAATAGTCGATGACATGACATTAATCAGGGTGAAAAGAAAAAAAAAAAACAAGGTTGGGGGCGGCACTGGCTTAAGTGATCTGGCAGGCAGTATGATGCCCTCCCTGTCAGAATCGATCAGTCCTGCTGAAATTAAGAGCCAGTAAGTAAACTGCACTTAATATAGTGTTTTATCCATGCCCCCTTACACTCTGTGAGTGCTGGTGGCCTGCCCCGATGCTCCGAGCTGCACCAAAGAGGAGGGATCTCTGAAGGGCCACGGCCCCCAACCACCGACAGCCCAGGCGGGTACACAAATGTCATCGCCTCTCTTTTTGGCCTAGCTTGCAATAAATAGAAATGTCAAAGTGCTAAAGTTGGGCTACTTTGGATTATTGACTAGTGTTCTGTCGTGCATTGCTCTTTGTGATTAGGAGACACAGGACGGTGCGCCACCTCTCACCCAACAACAAACCGCATTCGGTTCTTCTTGGCCCGAAGCAATAGTCTCCTCTGTCCGTAAATGTTAAAGACTTCTTTAAATAAAGAATATGTGTATGGTTCCCCCACCCCGCTTCTTTCTGCTGGAAAATAATCTGCTTACATCATTAGGCTAAGCTTGCTGAAACTAATTACCAGATGTTGTGTTCCTTTTTTCTCTTTTTTTTGCATGTGTGTGTGTGTGCATTTAAAGACCTACCACTATTCTACCCCTTGGTAGCGCCCCCTCCTTCTCTGGCACTTCTATACAATAAAACCATTTGCAAATAACAACAATTGAAAAAAATAGGGAATTAGGGAGGCAGAAAGGAAGAGAGATCCCACATTTCTTGAGACCTATCTTGTGCTTTTCACCTCCCTCCCTCTTGTTTTTTATATGGTGCAGTCATGTGAGGGCTAATAACCTGAACTGAGAAAAAGGAAAATACCTGGAAAAAAAGAGAAAGAAAGAAAACAGAATGGACCAGGGCAATTGGGGTCCCCCTGTCGCATTTACACTTGGTAGGGATTTTTAAGGGCCTAGTCTAGCTTATCACATTATTAGCCATTAAGAGACATAAAAAGCTCCCTGTGCTTATTACACCACACAGGCCCGCTGAGCTTACAAACACCTCTTTTATTTCTTCTCAACTATTTGGAACACTGATGTTCCTTTCACTTTTAGTCTTCTCAATCACAACAAATTCGTGAAAATTCAAGATCGTTTTATAGGCTACTCTGAACAGCCTTTGGAAGAAATTCCGTTCAAAATCTGAACAGGCGTATGTCAGAAGTGCTATAATTGTTCGATGTTCGTTGATTATTTAATTATATTAGATTTTTTTTTAAATATATATGTAATTTGCTTTGTAATAGGTTCTACCATCTAATAAAATTTATAACTGAGCTTCAACTTATTTCTATTAGTAGGTAATATTAATTATTACAAGAAGATTTTTTGAAGATTATGGTAGCACATTTTGTATTGTACTGAAAGCTGATTTGAAACAGTATGTATTGTGAAAAGCGCTACGGTAAAATTGACGACTATTTTGACTTTTTACATAATTGTGCTATTTAAACATTTGTCAAGTGGCATGTGTAAAATAATTAAAGCTAGAAAATATCAGCACAAATTTAAACTACTGTTAAAATTAATGTGATCACAGCACAGTAATTCAAATAGGTTTTAATCGCTAAAGAAAATAAGAAATTGTTTTACTAAGAATTCATTGAGAAAAACAAAGCCTACACAAAATGTAGGCTATCGTTAGATGCATATTTGATTATTGTTTTGTTATGGCTGACAATAATAACAACAATAAATCGTAAAATTATGTTTTTATTATTATTGTTAATAACAACAACAATAAGAAGAAGAAGAAGAAGAAGAAGAAGAAGAAGAAGAAGAAGAAGAAGAAAAATGAATACAATTTATTGTAATAATATAATGCGTTTAAGCGCAACGATCAGAGCTAAATCAGTAAAACTCAGATGTCGTGTTACTTTTTAAAATTCATAAATAATAGCTCACGTCTATTGCAGAATTACAGCCTTAACATGACAAAAACCCGTGACAGTGTCATTACACTGTATTGTAGAACAGACAGCAAACACTGGATCCTGGCGATGTTACAGAGATGTTCTTTTCCCCAGCCTATAAAAGAATAAACAGACAACATGCTCTGTCTGAGGGAGAGAGAGAGGGAGGGCGAGAGAGAGAGTCTTATCGCAATCCAGACAGCGTTATAGTGATTCATAGCGGTCATTTAAGCGATAATACACTCATTCACAATACTAACAAACACGCGCCCACAGTTATCTGTAAAGTTAAGTCGGTTGGACGCAGGGCGCAGAGCAGGAGGGAGAGATTCAAGATGGTGGTGACTGAGAAATTGACAGGTTAATTTTGGAGCCGATAATAAGAGTAAGAGCACACGGGCTGAAACGAAAGCGAACGAGGCTGTGCTCTACAGCTTGGGTGCAGCGCCATCTATCTGTAGCATGTAGCGCAGCAGAAGTTGCCTGACTTTTTTAGTAAGGCACGTGTGTTCACCGACATTTCGATCATTTCAAATATTTTATCATCTTTTAGTAATGTTATAAAGATCCACTAAAATAACTAATATTTTATGTATTTTATTTTTTAACATTAGCCTATATTAATAATGTGGGTGTTACATGAATTCGAGCTCTTCAGTGCTAGTTGTTTGATATTAAACTATGTATATAGCCTAAATAAAATATACTTTCACATTTTATTAAGGCTAATGAAGATCGATCCCATCTAAAATCTATCTAATACCGGCACTTTGCATACTTAAAAGAAAACTGACAACTAATATAGCCTATAGTAAACAAATCCCAAACTAAGCAGCCTAGTTTTAGAAAATCTGTTGGTGTTCACGTTCAAATATGTTTTAGTTAAATTCACTGTGATACATAGTTATATTCTGCAATTAAAATCCCTCATCCCTTTCTTAACACTGTCTTCCAGTTCTGCTTTCTCTCTTTATCTTTCTATTTCTTTGTATGTGCATGTTTTTTTTTTTCCATATCATTTCTAAATTTCTAATTTATTTAATTTGTATTATTATTATTATTATTATTATTATTATTATTTAGAGTACTATTTTATCTATAATATCATAGTTTTAAAAATTAAGTTTTGTCAACAGGCTACGGCATACAGACGTGGCAGTTCAATACAGGAAAAAAAAAACACTTTTCTCCTCCTAATTTTATTTCTGGACAGCATAATATTTATGCAAGCATTTACAAATCCTAATTGTTTACAAGTTATTGTGAGCACAAATGTGTGCTATTCATGAATTCTTTGTGTTTGTGTGTGTATGCGTGTTTGATTATTAGTAGTCGGCTATAATATTAGTAGTAGTAGCCTAATAGTATTTTTTTATATCAAGCGCTGTTGGTTGTGAAAATTATTGGAAATTATATTTTCATTGGCTAAAAGGGGAAGAAATGACTGTCATATGGTTTTGAACTATTTAGGATGCAGTTGGCAAACTAGTCAAGGAACCTGTATCAGGCTTAATTAGCAGCTACAAACTCTTCGACTAGGTGGGAGAATGTTTCAGGAAAGGTTAGAAAGGTTTCTAAATCTGACACATATTTCTGCCGCTTGTCAGTACAATGTGCAGAGTCGGCAAGCTTCCCTAATTAACTCTCCCCTCTCCTTGGCTTTATATGAATCAGCATGCAACATTATCATAATGATATAGTATTATTGCCGTCCCTATACATCTCTCTGTGTAGAAATAAATCCAGGCCGTTCATTTTTATTTTATTTTATTTTTCCACACAAACATGTTTACGCAGTTTTGTGTACTGTTGTTCACGTCTTTTTCGATCTAGGCTATTATTATGGCAACGGACAACATAGACTACACAGTGCGAAATATTTATTTATTTAAATATTTAGGCTACTTAGTTTTCTGATAGGCTAAATATTTTTGACATAAATTTGTCATCCATTCCAACCTAAAAAAAACATCATCAAAACATTAAAAATAAAAATACGCTTTTGAAATTAAAGAAATATAAAAAGAGGCAAAAGTTGTAAACAAAAACTTACGAATTTGATTGTACATTGAAAAGAGCTTGGGCGCAGTGAACAGTACTTAAAAGGCAACCTATTTTGACCCAATTAGTGTATTTCTCTGGAGCTTGCCTGTTGTACAGCTCCCAAGACCACGATCCCTTCTGGGTTCTTCTGAATTGAATTTGCTGGCTCGTAGATGCCTCTGCCCATCTCCCAATAGCGTATCCGTTGGCTGGGAAACTCCAGTTCTAAGTTCACTATGCTGAACCCTTTGGCTCTTTTGCTGTGCTGTAAAGCTGTCAGCTTTGTGATCAAGACTCATGTTTCCAAAGCAGGTTATAAAACACTTACCTCTCTAATAATTTATTTAAAACCCCTTGAACCAAGTTCAAGAAAATGGACAAAACATTTTTTTAAACTGATGTGTTTTGATAGCAGCGCCACGTTTGTTTGCTTGAGTGCGGTTTCAGATATCGCTTCAGATATTTTCATTGTAAAAACAGAAAGTCAGTTAGGAAATCAACAGTTAGAAATATAAAAGAGCTCAATCAGTTTTTACCACATTTCAAGCATTAGTTGATACTAAACACGTGTGATTTTAAAAACTGCAGGCTGATATAAAGTAGAAAACATAGTTCATTAGTTCTATTCATTTCAAGGTAGCCCTTAAATTGCATTCTTTGTTTTGCCTGTCTGCTCTGCATGGAACCATCAGCCTATACCCAAAGGGGAAGTACAAACAGCAGAGCAATTTGGCATCATTACAAAGCACCGCTACCTGGGTAGCTTCAGTGTTCAGACACACTCGGCTTGTGTCTTAAAGGAATAGAGCATTCTGATGTGACAAGTGAACAGTGTCCCAGGAGTACAAGGCTCTCTTGAGCCTTTGCCAAGTTGCACTATACTTCAACTTCTTGTTACTATAATGTTCTTCCAGCACAACTTCCCACTTTATTGTTTTGCCATAAACATGGAAAGAAAAAAAAAAGATGATGAAATGTAAATCCTACCTGCTCTCAGTGAGATTTTTTTCTCAGCGAGAGTCTGTAAATATCCATGTAAAACTGCATGTAAATGTTATGGATTTGCATTAATCAGACAACTGATTGACTTAAAGTGGAAACAAAATAGTTTGATCTCTCAAACCATCCAAGAGAGGTGAAAAAAATCATAAATCAAAGACAATAAGTGACTCTTCGTTCCTGACTAAAAAGAGGCTACAAAAATGGCACCATTGACCCGACTGCACGATTGAACTCTAACCCCATGCCATACGGTGCTGGATGCCCGCGCGTTGACATCAAGTTGCCCATAAGAAACTGATGACCCACTTCATCTCGATGTAGCAGTAACTTAAACTTCTCCCATCAGTCAAGCTCCAATCAAGTACTCTAGTAAAATGCTCACATGCCTGGCCTCTGATTACTCATCAGCCATCGATGGTTTAGTGTGAAATGGCTTCTTGAGACTCATAAGTTATGAAGAATGACCCAATTATCTCAAGGGTGTTCGAAGGCGCTGAATAAAATTGCGCAGTTTTAGGTGTTGTCATATCTGAAATCTCTCTGTTGAGGAGAATGCTCACTACAATAGCTTCAAACGACCCACAAGAAAATAATCAACAGTCGTGATTTTACAATGTCCACTGAATGCTTCTTGTTGCAGGTGTGTCATAAAAACAAAATGGCCTCTGTGTTCCAACCAAAACAGATTCCTCTCAAAACAAGTGATGAAGATGAATAACCGTAAACCAGGAGTGGCTTAATCTTCCATTCTGCTGGTGTTAATTCTCTTGTTGGTGAGGAGCAGCTTGGTGTCACCTGGGGGTCCAAGCTGACGCTTTTCATACCAGCAGCACCCCCGCCGCTGACAGACAGACAGCACAACAACAAGCGCCATTGACTTAGAGCTGCTGCGGGAAGGGTTGCGGAGGACACATCTTTGAAAGATCATCCCAAGCACCAACAGCTTGATCTTGTGTCACTCGGAGGGTATAGGGTTCTTCTTTTGTCTTTGAAAGCTAAATGGTTAATTGTAATGGATAAAAAGAGGTTTAAGTGGGAGGGGCTTTCAAAAAAAGAGTCTGGATGCAAAATAAAGTATATGAAAAGCTATCGAGGATAATAAATTAGATATGGAGGGAAAGCAAAAATAGGGAAGGAGAGAATTTGATGCATTGACCCTTATCGTCTATGGTGAAAATAGGAGATTAGAAACTGTGCCATGCTAATTTCCATGGAGATTTTTTTTTTTTTTGCACTTCTACTTGTCCATCCCGCCAGACCCCCTCCTCTAGAGCGGGTAGGGTGGTCTACCCAGTCACACCGCTGCTCTCACATTGGCCCCTTGCTGTGCCCAGGCATCCTGAGATTACTAGAGCGAAGCTGACGTCTCTATCAACCTGTGACACCGCCATGCCCTTCTCCCATCATTCCTTACCACACACACACATACACACCTACTACAGATCTGTCAGATGATGGCTTGATCACTCTCCACAAACTCTCACTAGTCTCTCACTTTCTGTTTTCATCATTCTATCATTTTATAAAACTGGCTCCCTCCCCTTTTTGCAGACCTTTTGCTACCGCTCTGCCTTTTCCCCAAGACTTGCTGCCTGCTCTGGGCTTGTGCTTGCCACATCAAAGGAGAATCAAGGGTCACAAAGCCACCAGCATGGAATATAAATGCAGCTAGCAGCATGGAAGTATGGGAAATCAATCCTCTAAAGATAGCTTCATCTACTTCACGAACCCATCATCATCCTCCACCATGTGCACTATAAAGGATCCTGCAGGAACACTTGCATTTGTGAAAGCAAATGTGTGTAAGATTACAGATATTGCAGAAAGGCCATGTTTGTCCATTTTTAACTATCCTCTTGTGTGTGCTCTTCTCATACTACAAACATTGTGTCTAGATCCACCAGGGAATCGATGCAGATTCAAAAGACAGGAGAATATTTGAAAAGGGTTCATGTTTTATACTATCAAACATGTTTAAAATAAGGGGGCACTGTAGGATTTAAGCCTTTGATGTGTTGCTTTTATGTGATATGTTGGTTTAAAGATCTATTACTTATATATATATAGTTTTTTTATAGAGTAGTAGATGTATATAACGTTTTTTAAGAATGTAGCTCGCTAAACTAAAAGCTCCTTCTAATTTAAAGAATTTTTTACTACAGTCAAGCTATTATAAAAGGCAATTACAAGCTTCTATAAATGTACACGTAATTAACTACACTAATGTGGCGATACCTTTTAAGAAAATAACTATATGAAGCTGTTATTTATAATTTAATCAGGTGCTTTTAACTTCCTTTTTAGGGTTTTTGAATAAATTACCAATCTGATCTTAATTAGAGTAATCAAACGAACATTTAAATTTACACTAAATATGACAAAATGTTGCTGAAAGAAATAAAGAACAGCAGAATTCATTTAAATATGCAGTCATGGAAATGAAAAATTAAAATCCCACACACTCTGTGTGAACTGTGAATCATTTTATTGAATACCCGAACAAAGTGATTCACTAAAATGATTTGGGGGCAGCCGTGGCCTAATGGTTAGGGAGTCGGACTTGTAATCAAAAGGTTGCAGGTTCGAGTCCCAGGTCCGGCAGGGATTGTCGGTGGGGGGAGTGAATAATCAGCGCTCTCTCTACCCTCAATACCACGACTGAGGTCCGAAGTTTTTCAGCAATGTAACTGAAATGTTCTCAGGTCAAGAAACGTAGTAAGAATATTGTTAAAATAGTCTATGTGACATCAGTAGTTCAACCATAACTTTACAAAGCTACAAGACTACGTTTTGTGTGCAACGACAACAAAAATAATGACTTTACTGAACAATTCTTCTCCCGGTCATGGTACTCTCGATAATGGTGGAAGACTTGGAGGAGAAAAATTGTTGAATAAAGGTGTTATTTTTGTTTTCTTCACGCACAAGTATTCATGTAACTTCATAAAATTAGGGTTGAGCCACTGATGTCACATGGACTGTTTTACCTGCGTCCTTACGTTTTTGGGCTTGGGAACATTTCAGTTACATTGCTGTCTATGCAGGGTCAGAAAGCTCTCAGATTTCATCAAAAACATCTTCATTTGTGTTCCAAAGATGAATGTCTTACGGGTTTGGAATGACACGAGGATGAGTAATTAATGACAGAATTTTCATTTTTGGGTGAACTATCTCTTTAACAATACTTTTGGTTAATTACTCCATTGTGGATCTTTAAGGCACATTTCCAGTAAAGTGAGGTAATTTGTGCACTGACAGCTGAATTAATCACAGATTTTTAGAAGCTTGTAAATACGGTTTAGCAATGCATGTGATAAGGATCTTAGTTTGTTCACTTTATAGCTTGGAGAATTGGTGAAGTAGTCTGACAAAATAACACAGTATATCAATTCATACAAAAGATAACAGTATGAGTAAAATATTGGCAAACGGTGGTCAGAATCAGCTCTCTATTCATGCTGCACAAGCTTGAGCCTCTCATCACAGGAGGGAACCCGTGGCTTTGTGCTGTTTCTGGAATCCTGGGAAAAAATGTCAGATAGTTTATTGAGCAAAACACTGTGGAGGAAATATGTAAACAACCTTTGTCGGAGGCCCTCCGCAGAAAACCACTGCCAGCAGAGTGTTCAAGCTTCCCGCTGTATGTCAATATCATGCTCCACTTTGATTTAAACATCTGTGAAATACGCCTGCATCTTTAACCACGGAGATTGTCTCCTCAGAAATGTTTGATAACACTTCTCGGTTCCTGTTTTCTTTACAGGAAAGCGGTTATGCAACCTAGCATGTAATAGCGATTGTGTCCAAAAGATAAATCTCGCAACCCTTCTGATTTCTGAGGTCTGCTAGCAACCAGAGCAGCAAATCGTAAATAAAACCGAAGAAAAGTGAAGCTTTCACTTGTTGCCAACCGGCCTTGTTTGAATGTGATGGCTCCACGCGGAGGCTATTGGCTGCGGTTGCTTAGCGTTAGCATCAGATAAACACGCTGCCGGAAGATGTCAATGTCTCCATTAATGTTGGGCCTGCCACACAGGCTGTGCTTGAGTGACACTGGGGTTTGTGAAGTGTGACGGGGGGTTGTAAATGTTAACTCTTGCTGGCTGCCTCTCGCGGCCTGGCAGCAGCCTCGCCTGATGACTCTTGGGAATGAGGAGCCCCCAAAGACACGAACGTTAAGTGAACACACACAGATGTTGTCCTCTAGCTGTCTACTTGCACTCAAATGACTCAATACAAGCATCACGTCACGTTTATAGTGTGAAAACTTACAGTTCATTAAGATGTTGACAGACGCATTAAGTTAGGCTGGGATTAAGATATAAGATTGGAATTGTCACAGTTGGAAAAGAAACATTACCCTAGCAAGAGCGGCTTTCTCCAGGGAGGCAAGGGAGGTAGTGCCTCCACCCAAAAATGTGGATGATAATGTTGAGAACATCGGCAGTACAGAAATAAATTAAAACAAACATTACGGCATAGCATCAAATAGTGATTAATTCCCCCTTTTTTTTAATTATCAATCTTCAACAGCAACTCCATCTGAGTTCAAGAGTTCATTGCAACATATTTGGTCACATCTAAATCAAAATGTATTTATTATTTGATATTATTTGATTAATTGATGATTCTTTGTGCATTTCAACATACAGTGAAACACAAAATTGTGAGTGCACCCCACTATATTTAATTTATGTCAGTGAGGATAGCAAAATAAAGTAAACTGTGACATATTATACCCACAAATTCTTCATACAATGGACCAGTAAATGTACACAAATTTGGGACCAAAAATTTTATTTGACACTTTGACCTGACCATGTTTTGTTACATACCTTTCTATCAAAGTTATCTGGCATTATCAAGATGAACTCTGAGTCCTTGTCATATTGTATTGCCATTTTCTAAACTATAGTGAATAAACTGTGATAATGTGAAAAATGTCTATATATCCTGGAAACTATGTCAACATCAAATAGAGAAGAAAAGCAAGAGAAAGGACTTTGTCTCATCATTTCAGATGTCCGCCACATACTGCTGTATCCCAAATGCATTAAATGATGTAGATATCAAAGAGTTTGCACATCTGAAATGGACAAGGTAAAGTGAGGCACATCAGCAAAACTTGTAGTTTTTTTGTGGCCATGTGGACATTTTTTAAGCCATGTTTTATAACATTAGTGATAAGATAGGGCTTATACGGCTTTGGTGAGTTATCACTCTGTACCACCTCAGTCTGAGAGATTATCCTCTTCCCATGGACCGCTAACCGCACTAGGCCTTCTCACTGAGCTTTTCAAGCCACAATATAAAAAGCTGTACATTCAGCACAAATGTAATGCACTTAAAGCATGCCACAAGTAAGCACATCCAGCGGCACAATGGGCAGGATATGGGTTTTTCCATGCTTTCACAAAGTGAACAGAGAGTTGTTCCAGTCAGAAACGGAGCCGCTGTGTCTGGGGATATGATACTTTCGAAGAGGAGTGAAAACATTTTTAATTAATTTTGGACTAACCCTGGCCCTGTATTTACCTTAACAAGGAAATGTATGTATGTATTTATTATTTATTTATGCATTTTGCTTTGTATATGCCACTTCATGATTATTTAGTTTACATTGAAAACAACATGGACAAACTGTATGGTATGTATATCACTCAAAGAGGAGCCAAACAGGAGTGATTCAGAAGCTAATAACCCTTTTAATAAAGTCATTAAATTAACAGCTTATTACTTATTCCATGAGCAAGCATACATATATTAACCAATATTTTATTATAGTTTTTATGCGCTTTATTGAACTTGTTTTGGACTGATGAAAAGAAACACCTGCCTGTTGCATTATAAAGCTTGAAGGAGCAGAACCATTTTTAATATAACCCAGATTGTATTCGTCTGAAAGAAGTCACATACACCTAGGATGCCTTGAGGGTAATGGGCTAATATTCATTTTTTGGGTGAACTAACCCTTTAAAACAATATTACGTTAGCAAGCATGTGGTGATGTTTTCATACAACAGTTCAAAGGACAAATATGTTCAGAAGGAAAACCATGGACCCGCTTGTGTGTTAAAATACCTTCATACCCATTACAAATTCAGAATTATAAAGTCGTAAATACAGCTAGAAACCATGTTTTGGACCATTTCTGAGATCACATTGAAATGACAAGGAAACATCATGACTGTGTGATATTACTTTCATACAATTGTTCAGTCAACAACAACAACAAACAATAAATAAATTATTACATTTATAATAAGTCAATTACATTTTAGAGACAACGTTTCCAGACAACACAACTTTTCTCTTTTCCCTGCTTCTGCTTTGCCTGCAAAAACCAAAGACACCTTCTTTATTGATTCAAGTACTATTTTTTAAACAATGACAAAATTACATGCTCAAAAGACACTAAAGTTATTCCTGAATGAATCTGCATTTTGAATGGATCAGTTGAATGTATGATTGAGTCATAAAGACGTAGCGATGCAAACATTACATAGGAATAAATAAATAAATAAACACATATTATGATGATAGTATTAATAGGGTCTCTGTATTAAGAGAAACTGTTACTGTTAGTCTGCCTGTACTCTGTCCATCTGACTTGGGGCTCCACATTAACCCCATTAACCTTATGTCTTTTGCATGTTCATGCCTCTCTAGGTGGAACCTGAACCCTGCAGGCCCAACACTAATTAGAACAATTCATATCTTTTACAGTAGGCTTCATATTGCTTGTGAGACAACCTTGCATGCATTGCTCACCTGCTCAACACACAGTTTGCTGATTTACAGTAAAACATCAAAACATTATTTAAAACCTTATGGATGTTAGTTAAGTCATGTGAATTTAGTTCAAAAAGACTGGAGATCCGTTTTTGGGAATGTGCGCTTTCATTCATTGGAGCTTGTGCCACATAAGATCCTAAATTGTATGAGCAACTGGGGAGCAGAAGGAAATATAGGCATGCTTCCATCAGTCTCCGACTAGCCGAGACTCAATAAGACTAGCCCACTAAGAGCCCCTCTGTTGCCTGATGGCAGGGCCAGGCAGAGCAGTGTACCTAATGCCCCTGTTTCATTGATCTTTCCCGTAACTGCAGCCCTCCACACAAACCCACACTATCTAGACTGGGGAGTGCTCCTGGGCACCCCCCACTTCAAAGGTGCATATTTACTCTTGGAAATTTAGAGAAAGTGCAGCTGTGGATGCATCCAACAACCACAATCAATAATGGGGCTGGTCCTCCTGACCCACCCTGCTGGCTAATAAAGTGCTTCTCAAGCTTGGTGGTTTTTCCTGCCAGTCTTTTAAGGTTGGCTCCAAGCAGCACTTAGAGGTTCCTTTCCTTTACCTCTTCTCGTAAACAGAGTTGCGTACATGGTTTATTTGTCCTAATATATATTATTTTTTTTTCATTTACCTGTACTGTACTTGACAGCTCACACATTGTGGTCATGTGGTAAATGCTTTGTCTATGTTTTCTTTAGGAGGTTTCATTCATTGAGATTACATGTTCTGTGCAAGTACGTGAATGCAGATACATCTTGCTATGCAAGTATAGCCCAACGCAAGTACATTCAATTCTCAGCATTGCTGCAAGGGGCACAAAAACATGAATTCTTCATGAAAGTCTTTGTTCGTGGTCCCTTTTCCAACCAGGCTTAATGGATTTCTGCAAAATTATATGGACCCTTTTCACAGACTCTAATGGTGCATTTTCAGAGTTATTAACATCATACTTGTTTTTAAATAATGTACATTTATAACACTATACACTTATAGGCTATGCTTTCTTACTTTGACATTAAATTACATTAAATTAATGCTGCTGTGTGAGTGTTTCTAATACAAAGCTTGACCAAGCTTGAGCTCTTTTGACCAAACATAATCAATCTCCCGATATTTTTCTCCTCTTTTGTAAAGTCATAGAAATAATTTATTTTGCTATTGGGGCAAATTAAATCAAAAAATCTATTTGTTGTAGTTTTCGTTAGAGAATTTTATCGAACTATGACTTCCGCCAAAAATGTGAAATGGTCTAATACCATGTTTGTTGCACTTTTCGTGACACTTTCAATGTTAAATGTCCAGTAAGTGCCGTGATGAAGCAACCACTCCAGTTTAGCTTGTTTCTATAAGTCTTTTGTGAAGTGTTGTGATTTGTGTTTCACAAGACTTTTTGCCTGAACCTTACTTGGAACACTCTGCATCGCAAGAGCAACAATGTTGGCCTGCCAGGTGAGTTACTGAGCAAGTTTAATTTGTCAGAAAAGCCACGCATATGGAGCTGGTTATGTGGTTCAAACCGAACATCTACACTAATAGTTCTAATCATGTACTATAATAAAATGTTTTGAGTCTCTAACATAGTATCAAGCAAGAACCAAGTGAACATTTTTTTCCAAATGTGCATATATTGCAGTTTTTACTTTTAGGTCAACCACTGCTATTGAAGAGCAACAGTTTGAAGAGTAGACTAGGCTACTTAATGTTTGTATGTTACTTGAATACTTGAATGTTACTTGAATAATAACACTTTAGTTCAGTGCATTTTATAAAGTCATTGAAATGCTTTATTTTGCTATTGAGCAAATGAGAACATAAAAATCTATTTGTGGTAGTTTTCGTTATAGAATTTTACTTAACTTCGACGACTTAGCTTCTGAGAACCCCAGAAAAGTAGAAGTACCTTGTTTGTTGCACTTTTTCGCAGCACTTTCAAAGTGCTGCTAAAAGTGCATGAAATTTTCCATCGAAGCAGCTGAACGTGAATGTGGCAATGTTCTATTACGCTGCTGGTAGTTGTGCTTATATACATTCAGAAATAAAATGTGGAGCTAAAAGATTAGGCTAATGCTTTATGGCATTTAAAATAACGAGACTGTCCTTAAAGAAAACTACAACCCAATTTTTATGTTTTTTATTCACCTTATACGATCCATTTTTACGTTTTAAAGTTAAGCGCCCTCTAGCGGGCGTAAAAATAATGACAGTGTCGCGTTGGATCTGACATCATCTCACGATAATTCAAACATATTTTACTAGGTGTAATTCGTATGAATGACCACACCTAACCCCACCCTAATCTTGCCCCTTACAGAAATAGTGCAAAATCATGATTTATAGTGCATATTCAAAAAAAAAAAAAAAAAAAAACATGCTAGGAGAATGTGTACGTGCAACGCTTTACCAACTGAGCTACATGTAATCCTGTAAGTGCATTGGATACCTGTTGCTGATAGGGGAGCAAATGTTGTATACACTCTATGGAGACGTATTTTGAGGATTTGTGAAAACGACTTACGACGGGCATTTAAGTTGGAGGACATGCTGAAAATAACATATGACCTACACTAAAAACTACTGATTTTGGTAACCAAAGTGAACATGAGTTAAAACGCATTTGCTGAAACAACTGTTCCATTTTAGCTTGTTTCTACAAGTATTTTTTGAAGTGTTGTGACTTTTGTTTCAGAAGACTTTTTGCCTGAGCACTCCGCATCACAAGAGCGACAATAGCCTACTAGGTGAGTAACCGAGCAACTGGTTATGTGGTGCAAACGTAAAAATCTAGACTAATAGTTTAAATCATGTTCTATGGTAAAATGTTTTGAGGCTACACTGTACATAACAATATGTTGAGTCAACTTAAAATAATTTGTTACCTGGCTGCCTTAAAATTTTAAGCTCAAAAAAACTTTAATCAACTTGAAATGTTATGTTTTACTAAGTGACAACTTAGATATTTGAGTTGATTCAACTTAAAATTTTAAGGCAGCTGAGTAACAAACACAGCTGTTAAGTTTAACCTTTTTTTTTTTTTTTTGTTTAGTCAACTCGAATATCTAAATTGTCACTTAGTACAACTTAACATTTCAACTTGAGTTGACTGAACTTAAAATTTTAAGGCAGCAGGGTGACAAATTATTTTAAGTTGACTCAACAATTTTTTTTTTTTTTTTTACAGTGTATAATATAGTACCAAGCAAGAACCAGGTGGATATAGCCTAAGGCTTTCCTAATTTGTCCCTGTAATCATATTTTCTATGAAAAAGAATAAAATATTTTGGTATTTTATATGCACTAGTGTTCAAAAAATCTGCAAAGTATAGGGTACTTTTTTGTTTTGGAGTTTTTGCCTATGTTGCAGTTTTGTTTTTTTTTTACTTTTAGGTCAACCACTGCTGTTGCAGAGCAACAGTTTGGTTTGAAGAGTAGGTTAGGCTACTTAATGTTTGTAGCATTTTACTTGAATAATAACACATCTTGTTTAGTACAGTGCATTTTGTAAAGTCATAGAAATGCTTTATTTTGCTATTGAGGCCAAAGAGAACACAAAAATCTATTTGTTTGTTTTCATTATAGAATTTTACCCAGCTTTGATGACTTCTGAAAACCCCAGAAAAGTACAAATTTTCCATTACATTGTTTGTTGCACTTTTCACGTCACTTTTAAAGTGAAATATCCAGTAAGTGCAGCTAAAAGCACTTTCAGTTTTCTATCAAAACAGAATGTGGCATTGTCTTTTACACTGTTGGTAGTTGTTCTTATTAGCGGCAGTTCGGAAATGAAATGTGGCGCTAAAAGATTAGGCTAATGCTTTATCACGTTTAAAATAACGTACAACCTACACTAAACCCCACTGATTCTGGTAACCAAAGTAACAGGAGTTAAAAAAAAAGCATTTTCTGAAGCAACTGTTCCATTTAACTTGTTTCTACAAGTCTTTTGTGAAGTGTTGTGACTCCTGTTTCAGGGGACTCTTTGAGCACTCCGCATCGCAAGAGCAACAATAGCCTACCAGGTGAGTTACAGAGCAAATGGTTATGCTGTGCAAACATGAAAATCTAAACTAATCATGTACTATGGTAAAATGTTTTGAGGCTGTAACATAGTATCAAACAAGAACCAAGTGAATATAGCCTAAGGCTTTTCTAATTTGTCCCTGCAATTATAATTTTTGTGATAAAGAATAAAAGGTATTTTTTAGGCACTAGTGTTCAATTCAGCTAAAATCTGCAATGTATAGGGTACTTTTTTGTTTTGGAGTTTTTGTAAGTAACATTTTTCCAGTGGGCCTGTGTTGCATTTTTCACTTTTAGGTCAACTACTGTTATTGCAGAGCAACAGTTTGAAGAGTAGGTTAGGCTATTTAACGTTTGTAGCATTTTACTGGAATAATAACACATCTTGTTTAGTATATTTTAATGGATTGCCCCTATAATTATTGAGGTTTGTTATTGCCAGATGAATGAATATTAAATTGCTAAATTTTTAATCCCCCTATTTCACAGTGATGAAATTCTAAATGAAGTACGCTTGATATCTCCTGGTGTCTAAAGTCTCTTGATTGTCTACCAAAGCCTGTTACAAACGCTTTAATTTCTTTCATATTTCAGGATGTGTGGATTATGTTTTTAGCAGATCTTTCTCTCTCATTTTGAGCAAAGTCTCATGCTGAGATCCATATAATCATAATTGTCTCTGACACTTCACTAAAACAAATGTGTATTAAGGCAGAGGATTGGGATGGGCCTTCTGCAGCAGTGAAATTGAGACAATCAAAATCTTTCGTAATTATGTGCAACAATATTCTAATTACTGATGATTACAGATACTCCATGCAGCTTGCTTTCCCTGTAGGCAACAATTAGAAAAATATATATCAGCTGTGTTTTTGTCAATCATTTCATTTATAGTTAAAGCCTGTTAAAGTGGCACAGTTGGAAATTTATTTTAGAACAATGAAACTGCGATTGTCCTCTTTGTGCAGACTATGTTTAACTTAATACAGCTTACTGAAGTCGAAATGCTAAAAATGGCCTTAATTTGCATAGCCATTTGTTTCAGAAGAATTCTGCAGCACTTGAAAGAATTTCCCTATTTTCCCTAATTAAGCTCGCAAGATGGATTGCCCACCCCCCTCATTTAGAAAGAATACAGATACAACCCCTATACTGTACAACAACATCTGTCTGCAGATCTCCAGACAGGAATTCACAACACTGTCTTCTGTTTTCAGTTTGAGCGAGTAACTGCGCACCCTCGTATTTATATATGGAGTTAACAATGTGTACTAAATGGACCCTCATAGAGTTATTTCAAGTGTGTCTATGGATAATGTTATTAGTGACATTAAGGGAAACAGATCAGGCCTTTTTTCTCACATATGACTGAATCGTTTTACTGAAAACCCTTGAGGAGCTTAAGAGCGTTGCAAGAAAATATAGGTTTATCTTATATAGTTTATAGCGTCATTATGCCAGGCTCATTCATGCATCACTATCTACTGAATTATTCTCTTTCTTTCACTTTCTCTTTCTTTATCTTTCACTATTCACATCTCTCTGTCTCCCCGTGCTTGTCTTACATGTTGACAGCCGCTTGTTAATAGGTATCAGTTTGCAGTGAGTGAGACTAGAGGGATGTGTGGTAATCATTTTCATCTCAGCACTGTTGGCAGGCTCTTCTCTCTCACTATGCCGGCAGACACTTGCCATTGAGTGGCTGTCAGGCAGAAAGGGTGTGTGGGATGTGGGAGCAGGTAGCACGGGTCATGCTCCTTTCTCTCCAAAAGCCGCTCCAGCTAAAACCTTAAGTGGTGTTTTAGCTACCTGCACTGTCACAGCTGACACTCTCCACTTCTATAACGAGGAGACCACCGGAGCTGCAGCCAACTCTATTACCTCTCTACCACGGCCACGTCTGCCAATGTGTGTATGTCTGTGTGCATATGTGTGTAATGGCAGGACATTACTGTCACATCCCTCTTCAAACAAAACTATTCTGTCAGATTTTCAGTTATATTTTAAAAAGGACATTTTTTGTCAGTGGTCAGCTGAATTTGTCGACGTGAATGTAGGTGCTAATGAAATCGTCAAAATGTATGCTTTACATTATATATACATAATCATCTATACATGCATATATGCGCTTAATTATATTGTGTATTTATAATACTCATACTTTTTACAATTAGTATTTAATATAGTCAACTGTGAATACAAGACAAAATTACAAATTCTCTTAACATTCTGAAATGTATATACTAATATACATACATATGTTACAATAAAACCACACACACATTTACATTTACTTATATATATATATATATATATATTATATACATGTGTGTGTGTGTGTGTGTGTTTCTTTTTATTTACAGTAAATAGACATATATAATTGAATAATATTAAATAAATCAATAAATACATTTTAATAATTATAACTTAATTATATACACTTTTCATACACAGATTTTAAATGTTTTAAAGAAGCCTCTTTTGTTCACCAAGCCTGTATTTATTTGATTTAAAGTACAGCAAAAACAGTAAAATTTTGAAATATTTTTACTATTTAAAATAATTGTTTTCTATTTGAATGTATTGTAATATTTAATTTATTACTGTGATCACAGCTAAATTTTCAGCATCATTAATCCAGTCTTCAGTATCATGTGATCTTGCAAAAAACATTCTAATATGCTGATTTGCTGTTTAAGAAACATTATTATTATTATTATTATTATTATTATTATTATTATTATTATTATTATTGTCACTATTTAAAACAGGTTACATTTTTGGATTCTTGGATGAATAAAAATATCCAAAGATCAGCATTTATCTGAAATAAAACGGAGGTTTTTTATTAATTATATTTAATTAATTACAGAAATTAATACTTTTATTTAGTAGGGATGCTAAAGACATTTATAATGTTACAAAATATTTCTATTTCAGATAAATGCTGTTCTTCTGAACTTTCTATTCATCAAAGAAACCTGAAAAAATTCTACTCTTCTGCTGTTTTCAACATTTCAACATTTTTTTAAATAGTAATAATAATAATTTGAGCAGCAAATAATTATTTTAGAATAATTTATGAAGGATCATGTGACTGGAGTTATGATGCTAAAAAATCAGCTTCGAAAACAGGAATAAATTACATTTTAAAATGTATTAAGATAAAAACTGTCTGAAAATAGTCAAAAAAAATCTCTCTTTTTTTGTTTTTATTGGATTAAATAAATGTAGACTTGGTGAGCAGAAGAGACCTTTTTTTAAAAAACATGAAAAAAAAATATATATAGATAGATAGATAGATAGATAGATAGATACACACACACACACACACACACACACACACACACACAGAAACACAAAAGTATTATTTTCACAGTGTTTCACAGTCTGTCATGCTCCATAGCACATGTCTAACAACAAGGCAAAGTTTCACTTGTCCTGCAAAGCAAACACATGTTCCTTAAACACATAAAAACACATGTCCGCTCTCCCATGTATCATCCTCACACATGCGCCTGCTGTGGCACCCCTGAATATATAGAGTGCAGCCTCATAAATGGCTCACATCAACAATCCTTCAGGCTACATGTCTGGAGGCACTGAGAGGGTCTAGTCAATGAGCAGCGAGTAAGTTGTTGTACGGCACAATCGGAGGCACTCTGTCATCATTGACTCTTTGCAGCTGTGACGGATGTGCTGCTGAATAGCTGGTGGATCTGGTTAAACACGATGAATGAAAGATTTACAGCCACTGGTCAGCAAGGTTTACAGAGGTCCCTGAAATGCTCCACTGGTTTGTTTTGTGTTCTGCTCTGCGTAGTGTTAAAGCCCAGGCAAAGTGCTGAGGTGGTAATTGGCCCTGAAAACCCAGAGCAAAAGGTGACTTTGAAGTGAAAAAAAGGCAATTTATTAGGATGACATTTTGGACTTTTTGCTGATGGGGGGGCAAGCATTGCTTTGTGGCTGTAAATTGACATTCATCTGCTGGCAATATGTTAGTCAAAATGAGTTAAAATGTGTGCTGCTCCAAAGGTTGATGTGCTGACTTTGGCAAAGTGGGGACACCTAAAACCCATTTGCCAAGAAAGTTAGGAAAAATACGTTTTAGATTGTGTTTCCTAACTTTTATTTCACTTTTTTTAAACTATATGTCACTTCTATGTCACAGGATATGACTTCCATTATAATTAACAAATACTAAAAATAATAGCTTTTGATCTTAAAATATGAAAATCCACCATAGAAATATAAATGATTTAAATACATATTATTATATAAAAATCTAATATGCATTGCTTTAAATATAATTTCAAATGTAATTAAAATCCACAAAGCCATTTAGTGTATATATAGTGTGAAATTAAAATGTGTATATATATATATATATATATATATATATTCATTTTTATAAAGGTCCACCATACCATAAGCAATGTATTTTATTAATATATAAAACATTAATTATACTATAAAATAAATTCACTATGTGAGTGAGAATCAGTAAAAAAAAAAAAAAAAAAAATATATATATATATATATATATATATATATATATGTATCAGTTGCAAGCAACAGTGTGTATTTCTCACTAGGAACAAAAACAGAGCAGGAAAAAAGGAAGAAAACAAAGACATTCTACTTGGATTTTTAGATGCACCAGACACTCCCAGTGTTCCAGTTACTCCCTGACAATTATTCTGAATTAATGCAGGTTCTTCCCCAAGTTCAACAAGCAAAGCCCTCCTAGTGTACGCTGTGTTATCTAGCAACAAAACTAATTAGCAATCAAAATCTCAAGCTGCTCCAAGAGGTTATCTCCCTAAACAAAAACCGCATATGAAAGAGAACGACGAGTTGTGTGGATGCGAATTGGCTTCTGCTCGATATGTTACAAGCTCTCGCGACCCAGACCCAAAATCTTTTGAGGGATACCCTCGAGTTCACAGCAACAAATGCACTCAATCACTAAGGGAAAAGCGTTTTCTCTCAGTAGACCAATTACTGGTTTCTAAAAGCCTGGGGCGTCCAGCAAACTTTGACACTTGGAAATAAAGACCAATCTGAGAGAGAAACATAACGGCTATTAAAATCTTTATAATTCTACAAATCGCAAGTGATTTGTTTTGCCCCGTGGCTTGTTCAGATAGATGCTTACCACTATTGCAGGGGTCATGAGTGTACCACAATGGAGGAGAGCAAGCTTATTTTTACCACTCAGCCTGAAAGGAAAGGCTGGTCTTTTTTCATGTGCCGGGTGCCTGGAACAGTCAAAGATCTCCTGTGTGTCATAATTGCCTGAAGTGAGGGAGCAAAGGCCCACGAATCCTGATAGAGGAGGGTGTCTTTCATCAGGGCATCGGAGTCAGAACTTCTTTTAAAGGATCATTGTCCTCTGAGGATTCTGCACCATGTTTTGTATATAATAAAGCACTTTGAGAGAGATGCATGAGCGAGTAAACTCTCCATTTTTTTTTCTCTGCCGCAGATGCCCTTTCATTCTCTCACACAAATTGATTTCCAAAAACTATCATGCTGTTGCTGTTGCTTTCATTATTTTTGCAAAGAGTTAATATTTCCCCTGAATTAATTACATTTTACAAGTTAAACATTGCACTTTTCCAGATACTACAGTATGTGAATTAATTAACCATTTACATAGTGGCGTCAGATTACTTATCTCAACAAAGTGAAAGCCCAAAGTGCCAGAGAGGGTCATGTAATTATGTATAAAATCACTCCAATAAAACATTAGCGTGTTAACTTTTGGAGTGCTCACACTCAGCTTTCAACTCCACATAATATAATTAGGAATCTACTTTATAAAAGCCCAAAATTAGATGCAGATATTAACAGTGTATGGGCTTATCCTGTGATGGTTTTAGGTTAAGAATAGCACTCTAACTCTGGCTGCCTCGCTGCTGGAGAGCTGATAGGCCTTCTGATAGGCCCTCTGCAAGCAGATGAGGGCCCTGAATGAGGAGCCTCTCATACTCCTCTCTCTAATCACGGCCATGTCCCCTGTGCCCAGCTGATGGACCACATGGGTCGCAGGAAGGGTGTCCCACCCATAAATCAGAAGGCTGGGGTGACAGCACACAAAATAGGTGAATTGTTCTAGGGATCCCAGGCCGACGACCATCCATGTCTCCGGAACACACGCTCCGCCTCCACCGCACTACATTTTTTGCGGGGGGGATCATACAGATGCCACCAAACCGGCTTCTCTAACCCCCTCTCCCATCTGCTCCCACCCCTATGACTTCGTTCAGCCAAGCACCAGCTATGAACTGCTTCCAGAGTCAGTTACTGGTGTAATTGAAAGTGCTTTGTCATGGCTTTCAGGCCAACACTGATGGATGTGAAGTTGAATGAGCTTTAGGTTTTGTACAGGGGGAAGTCGGGGGGAGATTTATCATCTCTGACTCGTGAGGCCACCAGGAGCCATTGAAAGCGCAACCTCCCTCTACCTTGCTGTGATCTGTTAATTATAACTTAGTTAACCTGACCCGCTTAAATCACTGTGCTATATCTTGTCTAGTGAAGTTAAAGGGAAAAGAGCTTTTCTTTTTATTCATTTCATTTTTTTTTTTCACTCAATAAATGGAGGAATGAACTAAATACAATTGGAATTTTATTCAGCTTTTTCTTTGTATTGCAGCTAGGAGAAATAGTCATGTAATGGATCCTGTATAGTCTCCAAATTGAAAACAGAATAGAAAAACCGTGATACAGATTTTTGGTCAAGATTACTTCCGCTTACTTCCAATGTGACTACTAAATGCATGGGGTTGGGCTAGTGCAAGACGATCATTTGTGGTTGAAAATTATATACATTTAAATTTTATTTTATAGGATGATGATCATTTTGCTATACCCTTATTCCTTGGCTGGTATTGTGCAGAGCCCTTTAACTTGCACTGAAACTGCAATTTGGAACTTCAACCAACTTGCTTCCATTGAAGTCCACTATATAGAGAAAAATCCTGGAATGTTTTTCTCAAAAACCTTAATTTCTTTTTGACTGAAGAAAGACATGAACATCTTGGATGACATGGGAGTGAGTAAATTATCAGGATTTTTTTATTCTGCAAGTGAACTTATCCTTTAAGGTTAGTTGGAGTTAGTTGGAGTTGTATGAAACAAGATTGTGACAATGTGAGAGACATAAAAGTTGGGCTGGTTTCAGTTAACCAGGTATAACGGATATTCCAGAGAGACATGTAATCATAAAAATCAATATCATTTCAATTTAAAGGAATATTTAACCTAAAAATTAATTATTTGTCATTCACAAGAGTATCATGACGTATACGTGGTGCTGCTAACACACGAGCCGGGGTTCTGACATAGAACCCTGATGCACAGCGCCTTTGCAACATTAAATTGTCAGGATGATTTTGAAGTTGGAGGAGACAATAAGATGGGAGTTTTTCAACATACCCTAACTGTCATTAACAGGAATACACACAGTTCACGCAGAGCTATACCAAGATGAGCGTTTGTGGTTAAAAAAGTATATCAATTTTCAATTTTTGTTTCGCTAGATAAGACCCTTCTTCCTCAGCTGGGATCATGTAGAGCCCTTTGAAGCTACATTTAAACTGCAATTTGGAAGTTCAAACTCGGGGGCACCATACATATCCATTATATGGAGAGAAATCATGAAATGTTTTCCTCAAAAAACATAATTTCTTTACGACTGAAGAAAGAAAGACATGAACATCTTGGATGACATAGGGGTTGAGTACATTATCTGTAATTTTTGTTCTAGTGAACTATTCCTTTAACAACGCCCTTACTAGGGGCAGAAAGCTCTCGGATTTCATCAAACATAACTTCATTTGTGTTTGGAAGATCAATGAAGGTCTTATAGGTTTGGAACGACATGAAGGTGAGTAATTAGTGACATTTTTGGGTGAACTTTCCCTCTATGATGTGTGACGAAATATACTGTAAAAAGAAAGTCAGTTTCACATATAGCCTCCATAGCTTTGCTCATTTCAAAGCACATTCATTAGTTAAGCAGTTAAAAAAAGTACAACTTTCATGACCCGCAATGCAAGGCGCAGGAAGTCAGTGCGTTCTCATTGTCTCCTTATTAGAGCACGCCCCCAGCTGCCTCAGCCCTGGCGAAGGGCCAAAGCGGGGCCAGCTTTGCTCTGATCTGGGCTCCTTTGTGAGGCGAGGAGTGTAGAAGTTTTGCTGGGGCTGCTGTCCTAGAGCCATGTTGGAATGTTAGAACAGCAGAGGAGGTGCAGAGGAGGGATGTGACCCTGCCGTGTGATGTGTGTGCAGGGGTCATGCCGTGAGGTTAGCCAGATTATAAATAAAGCCGAGCTTGATCTCTTTGCCATGGCGATGAGGAGACGCAGAAAGGTGAATGCCAGCGCTGGAAGCAAAGTTGTAAAAGCCCACCCGCACTTGCTCCAAACCCTTGGCTCAAGGCACCGAGGCAACATATGTGAGATGGATGTTGCTCTATATGGTGCTGGGTAGAAAAACCCAGTAGAGGCCTGTATCGAAAACGATACAGAACAGTGTCCTAACCCTAAGTGCTCCAAAAGAGTGAAAGTCGGTTTGAGAATTATATTAAATGTTAAAGGTGCTATCTGCAATAAACATTTCGATTTTTCAGTAGTTGTGTCTTAGAAGGAATGTAAAAAGTGCCTTGTTTTAGTTTAGTTCTTGGCGCTGATAGGAGTCATTTTTACATTCCATGAGAATCTCAGTTGGAATGCTAAATCACACAAGAGGTTGTCCAAAGCTCATTCGTTTGGCTAAAGGCAAATAAGTTGTGGGAGGTGAATGATTTTGGGTCATTGCTTGTTTGTAGTTCTATGGACAGAACCAGATAAAGAGGGGTTTCACATTCACCAAGACCGAACTGATCCAAAATGACAGAGAAAGGGAGAAAAAGAGCACAGGAGGCAAACAAAATCAAGCCCCCATTAACCTTTTGATGTAAAAAAAAAAAAAACATTTTATTTGAATAACTCATAGTGCAAGCATCCGATAACCATGTTTTAGTCAGTGTAGCGCCGTTTTTGACAGCCTACTAATTGTATACCCGACATGGCGTTGTCCAACTTTGTGTTACATGTCATTTAGGCTGTTCTTAAGAATGAAGAAATCCCCCAAGTAGAAATGGATAGACTGTTACCTTTGGGAAAATTAGCATGGTAAATGAATATTAACTTGCAGATGGTTGAATATAGGGCACAGCAGTAGCTCCTAACTAACAATTGATTAACTTGTAAATTCCCATCGCCCAGCTGTTGTTCAGGCTGTTTACCATAAAGAACAGAAAATGGGGGGGCAGAGAGAGGATCCAGATGCTACGGGTACAGAGGCAAAGGCAATCTGTCATTGTTGAGAACTAACACTGATGGATGCTGCTTTGAATGGGTATTGGTTTTAGTTAAACATGACAGAGTGAAGAATGATATGTCATTGGTCACACAGGTCTGACAACAACTCTGCACCGGGTTTATTTTCCGCCTAAGACTTCCTGACTTGTGTACCAGCAGCAAGTTAAGTCAAACAGTTTTCGTACTTTCTTTCTTTTGTGAATAGTTTAGGTTAGTGGAAACAAAATAATGAACAAAGTGGTATCATATTAAATATAACATATTTAAAGTTTGCATTTAACTGAATGTCCTTAAACCTTAATAACTAATATTTCGGGGGGTTTTTTCTTTTAAGAAATTAGTACTTTTTTTTCACCAAGGATACATTAAATTGATCAAAAGTGACAGACATTTATAATGTTACATATGCATCCGTGGTACTGTTGTGATCAGTCTAGAGAAGAAACTGTTAATAAAAATTTCGCAAATTTTCTTTGTGCACAAAAACCTTGTAGCTTCATAAAATTAAGGTTGAACCACGGATGTCACATGGACTATTTTATTAATGTCCTTATTACATTTTTGGACCTTGAACGTAGTAGTTGCGTTGCTGTCTATGGAGGATCAGAAATCTCTCAAGTTACATCACAAATATTTTAATTTGTGTTCTGAAGATGATCAAAGGTCTTACAGGTTTGGAATGACATGAGAGTGAGTAATTAATAACAGAATTTCCATTTTTGGGTGAACTATCCTAAATTTGTAATGTCATTTTACAATATTAAATGCAGCCTTGCTGAGAAAAAGTAACTTAATTCAAAAACAATTTTAGAGACTTCAAACTTTTAAACAGTAGTGTGTTTATTGTTTTGGTTATAAACTTTTTAAATTACTCTTAATTCCTACCGAAAACTATATACTTTAGCTAGCCACAGTGCACAAACGTCTGCAATACACACTGCAACATACATTGCGAAAGCCCCATAAAAACACTTCTCTGATGTGTGTTATAGCACACAATGGGAAATACATAATTTGGAATAAACTCCAAACAGGCTAGAACGAGTCGTGCAGCATTGGATGGTCTGCTGCACCCTGACACCTCGACCCTCAGTTCCTCAGGGTGAGGCTAGGTACATGTGGACCTTCCATCCAGCTGCACAGGATCAGACGTACAGCATGTGAGAGACACCGCTAGGGACCCTGCATGACAACAAGCCAATCCATGACCCGACAGGCAGGCCTCCTAAGCCGGCCCCAGGTGACGTCTGGTCAGCCAAACACAAGGGCAGAGTCTGGGGAGTGTCTCCATGGGATTGTATAAACAACACTTCTGCAGAACTCATCTCCCACTGGCTGCCAAATCTCGTTAATGTTTCATCTCCAAACCTTAAGAGTATCAGGAGTCATAGCACACATGTGAGGAGGAAATGTATATAGATGATGGACTGCAATTTATTTTCTTGCCTTTCATATTATTGAAAACACCCTGGGCACATTGCTATGATATGTATTTTGTAAGGTCACCTAACAAGAAATCAATCGTTTTTCACATTTAAAAAGCCTTAGTATGAAAATCCATTGCTGCTAGCAAATGAATAAGCTGCCACTTTGTTAATACAAGCCAATTAGCAAACCAAGTGTGTGTGTATATATATATATATATATATATAGTTAGTGTAGTTATTTTAAAAAAAAAAATTAAAAGCTAATGGTTAATAAATGAGACACCAAGGCAATCTGTATATACTTACAAATATATACCCCAAAAATTAACATGCATAAATATAGAAGCTGCATGGCATAATTTCATTCTATCTGTATGCAACTCCAGGTGTCCGTTGTTTAAATGAGCGCTGTCAGGTCATGTTGGAGGTTATTGGAAAAAGGTCGAGTAAATGTTAATTCATGTTAATATGGCAATTATATCAACACAACTAAAATGCACAGTAGATCATTATTCAGGTATTGCTTGTAAACCACAGATTTTACATTGCAATACATGGACTGAGTGAAAAACTATTTTCCCTTTCTGCAGTGTGCAGTTCTGGGACTTATACATTATAAAACAGTATGGTATTCCTTGCAAATACATATGCTTTTCTATCTAAACAGTGGGGAATTAAAGTAGACTAAATAGCACGATCTGTAGGCGGATGTGAAATGCGGCCCTTTAAGTGAGTGAAGAGCTCTCTGATCGAAGCCCTTGAGGCTGCGCTGCTCTCGGACATAACCACCGACGGCAGCAGGTGAAAGAGTACAGGAAGAAGGACACACAGCTTTGGTCGAAAGGTAGATGGGTGAAAAAAGAAAAGTAGCTGAGAAGCTTTTCAGTCGGTGAGCTTCAGATGGGAAGACCCTGGAGGAAACAGGGGAAAGCCATTAATAACCACAGTATCACGGTGATCTATTTGCATGGATGAGCTTCAAGCGGATAATGAACTAGCCTTAACGTTTCTCCTTTTCTCTGCATAGCTGTCTCTTTGCCTCCTTCCAAGCTTGTAGCGCACCACTGGGAGAGCTCTCGCCTGTACAAAACAGCATGACAAATCAATGCCTTATTCCAAAATCAAGGGAAAAGGTTATTCTCTGTCTCCACGGGATTCGGCGCTCCGCTGTATCTTTTGCCCTCCCCTTCTCCATTTAAAACCAAACAAACCTAGTCTTACCCACACTCCCTAATTAAGAGCTGGGCATTGGGGCGTTTTTTTGTCTTTTTGGTTACGCTTGCAGTGCTAGTGTGGGGAGTGTGAAAACAGATCTGATGGACCGCATGCCCTCAGCTCTACTCCGCCCAGGCTCCAGCAGGTACGGCTGCGTGATTGACAGCTCTCAGGTCAGCCACCCATCTTCCAGACTGTTGTAGGGTGGGCGTTAAAGAGATTTGGAATGCCTGGGACCCTGATTGCTTTATAGCCGGGCTGTCAGAGCCATTGTATGGGTTGGTATTATTAGGGTTCGCCATCTCTCCCCGTCTGGGAGGTGTCACGTTCGCTGCTCTCAACATAAAGAGGCAACACCACACCATTTATATCTCTTCTTTCTCTTTGGCTGAAAGAAAGAGAGAGGGTGAGAAAGAGAAATAGAGAAAAAAGAAGAAGGGAAACAGAATCGTTAGTGTCCCTTGGGAAAGCAACCAAATGCGGTGGAACTCACACCAAACGTTCTTTGTCTTTGACAATACAGAATTTTCAATCAATACTGCAGCAGCTTGTGCAAAATCCACAGAGTCAAGTATAATGAAGCCTATATTCATTTTTTTATTATATACTTAACGGGCAAAGGGTCAACAAAATAGTCTATTTTTTGTTTAAAGAAGAGATCTGTTGGGCAAATAGTAATTTCTTGTCAGATTACAAATTATTTTGGAATTTTATTCCAACTGAGACATATGCTAAAGATTCAAAATTGTCCCTTATCTTTTTAAATATTTTTTTCTTAAAAAACGAACCAGACAAGTATGATAATGGCCTGTAATTATATTACGCATGTTGCATTTAAAAAATTGTAATAATTAAGATGAGGAAAAAGCATTCTCGCAATAAACATTTATGTTAATTTATAACACAACATATGTTAACAAGTTCTTCCTTTGGCAGATTTTTCTCTAGTCATCTCAATCCCGCAGGTAAAGATACTGTAGTGTGCACTGGTCCTAAGAACAACAAGCAAGAATACATGTTCTTTTTTCGCCCCATCTCTTTCCTCCCCTTTTAATTCCCCAGGCGAGGATGACAGACTGACAGGTTGCTGGAGGTCAGTGGAGCAGTGGCCCTTCTCTCCCTGGGACTGGGCCGATAGTCCATACAGGTCCCTGACACTCCTGGCTTCCTCATGTTTTTTCGCTGGAACCCTGCCGATGACTCGACGGTGTACCAGCCTCCTTGGAGACATGACAATGGGCGGGTGCTGCGTTGCCGACTCACACCTTTCTGGTCAACGCCTTTCCGCGTCCCTGTGGGGTAAGCCAGGGCCAGCACCACTCACTCACTCAGCCTATCCGCCCCCCTTCCCCGCTAGCACATAGGACATCCCGGCTTCAGTCGGGTCCCGGCGCCCTGGCACGGGCAGCCCTGTGAGATTTGCCGGGATACGGCGCCTGAGATGTCGGTTCAGACCTGCGAGTCTGGGCAGGGCCTGAGAGGGGCGGCGGCGCACTGGGACGGCCCAGACTGTGGCTGCAGATCATGCTCCATTATGTTTGGACTCAGGGGGTGTGAAAGCACTGCCGTCCCCAACGTCTCTCCTCCTAAAAGATCATCAGTTGGCTGTAGCTGGAGGCGATTGCAGCCCCTAATTCACTTCATTATCCCCACGTCTTTGTTTGGGATGTGCTTTTGTGGTACGCAACGTTACGGTATATTCCGTAATGTCTGACGGAAAATGTGTGAGGAATAGGCGGTAGCGCATCCAGTGCTGACACCGGTATTGATTCGAACAAGTCGTGACTCCTCCGCCACGTGTCTGTATGTCTTCTCATCTGAGAAATAAGTGTTAGTCTCTTCCTCACTGTACTCTATTGTGTCCTCAGCAGTTGCCATATTGATTTTGTTTTTTCTTTGAGTCCTCCCATTGTCTGTGCCCTTTACCGCTGGGATTAATCTAATTGTTTATCTCTGAATCTTTTTCCTGCCTTCACTCCCTTCTGCCTCATTATGTGCCAAGATTTGACAAGTTGAGTCTCCACACTCTCCAATCGCATTTTACAACATGTCGATCTTCAGAACACTACAGATGGCCTGCCTCTCAGCAGACCCTCCCACATGGAATGTAACAAACATGACAACGCTGCACATTCTAACATGGCAACACGCATACACGTTCACACACGTACACAAACACACATCCACACTGGCATATACTGTTGGATGCACTCGAGCACACACACGCAAGCGTTCGCACAAGCAACACGTTGCGAGATGCAGACGCGCACAGTCGCACTGACCAAACCTTCGCGTTAATGCGGGATGAAAAAAAAATCTGCTTTTCCTCACATCCCTGTGAATTTCTAAGAGAAATTCCAGTGGGTGCACTTGAGGAGATGACAACATGCGCAACATCTCCGAACGCTTGTCAGTCCACGTGGTAAAGTCGACAGCATTGTAAGCGCACAATGCCGAAGAAATATATAAATAATGCCAGCCAAAAAGACACAACTGTCAAAGAGCTTCGTCTCTCTCCAGACTGAGGGGACGTACAGGCAGCGATCTTTTTCCACTCGCTTTGTGTTTCATCTTTTTTTCCCTCCCGTTGTTTTTTTCAACAGCATCCCGAACGCTCTTGGGCCCATGGAAGCCCTGTGGTCAGGTTTTATCAGTGAGTTAACTCTACAGAAGTGGGCCAGATCAATACAGGCATTCTCTGAGAGACGGGGTGCAGTCGGAGCCTTGTGGATGTAGATATGTGTGTGCGTACGAGTGCCTTCAGGAGCAGATCGATGGGCTGACAGGGGCTCCGCTTTGTTCTCACACAGTGCTCAGATGTTCGACGTGCTTTACATGATTGCTTAAAGGTTTTTGTTTGCCGTCTTGTTTGTTTGCTACATACTTTTTTCTGTCTGCTTATTCTTCATTATGCACTTTGCTAGCACAGCAGAGTTTACAACTAGTTATTGTTTTTATTGTCAGGTTTCCTCGTTATAATAAAAGACTTCAAAAATGCAGCTCTGCAGAACAATGGGGAATGCTTGTATTCTTGGATAGTAAACCAGTGGAAATCTGAACACAGTGCTATATGTCAAACAGCATTGGTCATAGTGATACACAATTGACCCTTTGCTAAACCTTGTCTTAAAATGTTACTGACCAATTCAACCTTAGCAACAGTTGCCATTCTGCCATTTTCTCAGACAAGCGTTTGCTCTATGGACAATCTGTCTTTACACAATTTTATGGAAATTGTGCAGAAATAAATCTTTAAAATTGGGTACTGAATTGGGTAATCTGAGTGAAGAAAAGTTCACAGTCCCTTAGTGAATATGTGGTTGAGGTGTTGGGAACAGTTCTGTTCACGTACATTAACGTGATTGCTTTCAAATTAGGCTTTTCTTTTTTCAGTTGACTGTGAGAAGCATTTGGCTCTATTAGCAGTCTCTACAGCTCTATTAGCAGCCTCTTTTTTTAATCACGTTACTGCGTAATTTAACAATTTCAGCAGATAAAAGTGCTCAATTTATGTCGCAATTAATTCCCGTTCATAAGAAAAATATCCAATCAGCCTTTGGTGCTTCAGAAGCACATTTTACTAAAAATCACATAAATTTCTAGCTAATTACTATGGGATGTTCTATAAAGCTCATCTGAGTTAGCAACAGTAACCAACAGAGGTGGAGCTATAAGAAAATTAAATGACCCATTAATACAAGATATCAGCATTTTTGCATGATAAAATCTACCCAAACATCTTTCAAAATAAAAAGCAAAATCAACAGGCCTCTTGTACACAAAAACAAGATGTCATCCAACAAAATTCGCCCACTCCACTTCTAAACAACTGTCATTATAAGTGCTTGCGAGAGTGGCTGAAGCTTGAGAATAAGTGTCCGCATACTTGCTATGCACAATTCTTCATCTGAAGAACTATTTTCGTCCCCTGACAGTGTTGGCCTTTGACATCCTTTGTCATCTTTCAAGTCTAAAGAAATTCTTTTTTTGCGCCAAATTCACCCACTTCCACGGTGGCCCGCACGGTCACCTAAAACAAGTTAAGCACTTGCCTCTCTAAATAAGCTGCCTGAAATTACTTCTAATAAGAACTTGTGTGCGTAGGCTGGCCCTCCACTGAAAGGTGTTGACCGCTGAGGACAAGTAGGTGTCAATAGATCTAGTCTTTGAGCCTGTGGGACTTTGAGAAGTATGAGCTCTTCTTCAGGCCTTAATAAGACAGCACAGATGCGTCCTTGTCTGAGCATGGCCTCTGTGTCTTATTGTACTTTGGCCTCCTAACCACGGAGCCCCCTAACAGGGCAGGGCCGGGACCACGTTGGCTGTGTAAGAGGGTCTCATTAAGAGAGGTAAACGAAAACCGGGGTCAAGGTACATAAAGGTGCCCTGAGCTAAGGAGCATGCCGCTAAGATGAGCTAGGAGCTTCTCCACAGTTCAGGGCCGCCCTTCCAGACCTCTGGCCCTCCCCGCCGTGACCTCCTATCTCCAGCATTATTTGATGAAGCAGAGCTTGATAATTATTTTGCGTGGATGGAGAAGAGGGCAAGGGTGTGAAAGGAGAATGTCATTCGAAGGGAAAGGATAGTAGGGGATGACAGAGAAGAGAAAGAAAACCAGAAGAGGAGAGGAGAGAGAAGAGAAAAAAAAGATCAAAAGCAGGCCTTTCGCTTTTCATGCCTCAGAAGGCTCCAAAGAGGATAAGGAACAATCAGGCCTTGGGTCTCCTGTCCTCTCTAGCAATTAGACTCAGCTGATGAAGTGAATAGGATGAATGGCAGGGTTCAAGGCCTTTCTAGGATTCACACAACAGGGTGTGTTTTTCCCCTTCTCCTCCTTTATCTCTTTCTCCCCTCCGAGTGGCACAAATGCAGCTGAAATATTTCCAAATGAAGACAATGTGGTCCAAGGTGCCAAATCTTAATCACGGTGGCTGATGAGACTGAAGAGGAGAAAGAAAAGAGGGGAGGGAGGGAAAGAGGGTGTGAGAGCTGCTCAGGAGAACAAACACATACATTCAATGCAGTGCATCTTTGCACCTTATCAAACCACCCCCCACCACCCCACCCCAAAAAAAGAAGGATTTACGTCTCAAAATCCCCTTTGTGCATTTGCCGTTGTTCGGGTATACCAAAGAAAACAAATAAGAGCGAGGAAAAATGTATCTCTCGCATCATGACAATCGCCACAGTGCTCTAGACTGAATGCACCTCGCAGATGGCGCTTTGTCTGAAACTGATAGTACCCTGAAAATCTGGACGTGAATGTACAGCGACTACAGATTCTAGGCATTCTAAGACAGATAATATTGCGTTTACCGCTCAATCCCGGAAATAAAATACCACATTGTAAATCCACATACACTCCGTAACGACCGGGGACGGCGGAATTCGGGCAAAATCCGCAATAACAATAAACACAGCAATCAGTCTCCCTTTAACCTTTACTCCTTTTTTTTCTAGATCATTCCTCCTATTCTATTTCATTTAACCCAAACTTAATTTACCATGAGCGTGAGGCTTTTTTTCCCACCAACCCCTCTGGTGTGTTTTTTCAGCCATTCCTAATACAGTATATGGCAGTAAGTGGCTCCGGAGGCCCGGTCCATGCCGCCACACTGCACTAAAACCTTAAGATGCTTAGTGATATTCTTTAATCTGGCCCACTGATAATGTGTTTAAAGGAGCAATTCAGCTTTCCAAACTTTGAGGGTTCAAAGTCTCTGAGGCATGGGGTCAGAATGCCAATGAGCTAAATAAAGAGTAGCCAGAATGGGCTTTGGGAAGGATTTGAAACTTGGGCTTCTCAATCTCTTTGATCTAAATAGAGTTTCAGGCCACAATGATGCAGAATATCAAATGCTAAGAACTGCGACGCGGCCCGCATTTGCGGTGTTTGGTATGTTGAAGCCACAGAATGCTCAATAGTGTTTACATAATGGGCTTATTTCGGTGGTGCATTTGGGTAGGGGGGCATTTTTTATGACATTGATAAAGAGAAGAGAAGAGAAGAGAAGAGAAGAGAAGAGAAGAGAAGAGAAGAGAAGAGAAGAGAAGAGAAGAGAAGTTGCTCGCATAATGCACTGGCTCTTAATTGTGCATCTTAAAAGAGCTCATATACTCCATTATTCATTAGTAACTTACATTAAGAAGAGGTATTCTGTCTTTAATGGTGCACTCCTAATCTTTACAGGATATAATCTATTACAGTGAAGTGCTCCTCGTATTATTGGTAAACAGTCTATTGTTATTAATAATAATATTTTAGAATGCTGGATTAATTTAGCAATTTCTATTTTAATTGAATTATCAGAATGTCACAATCAGAGCAAACTAATTTATTTCGTTTTTAATTTTCATCCAACCTTTAATTGTCATTGAGCAACTAAGTGAACAAAAAAGAATATTATTAACTCGTAATTGATTGAAATGTTCTAAGATCACTGAAGGACATAAACGAATATTGCACCAACAACAGCTGATTACACAAAACAATACAGTATTTGTTTTCATAAGAAAACTAATTTCAATAACCATAATTGTTTATATCAAAAGTCACCTTTTCAACAAGAAAGTATTTACATTGTACAAAGGGCAATTAAGGATATGCTTCTGTTAGAATAAACCTTGAATAAAGCTTGAAAGTGTATGTGATGACCCTGATTAATATTAATTTCACTATTTACATTTTTAAAAGCACTTCAATCTCTTAGACATTTTGATTTATGTTATTTTGTTACATAACCTCTCTCTCACTCTAAGTGTGTAAGTGTAATGTACAAATAAATCAGACAGAGTACAATTATAGTAATTAATTATAATAATTAATTAATTTAGGTTACAAAAATGTGTACCCCCGATCAGATTGTGTGTAATATTATAACCCTAAAATGATCCCATTGTTTTAAATGACAGAGTCATTGATTTCATAATTGTACTTGTAGTTTGTGTGAAGATCATTCGGAATAACACCAACGATATGTGAATGGGAAGTGAGGATGCTCTAGATAATGGCTGTCTATTTTTAATTGTTCACATATTTTTTCTTTTCCTCAGTGACATGGCCATTACTTGGCAGTCAACACTTATCGGCAAAATCGTCCAGGATTAATGGTCTAACTTGGGCTGGTAAAAAAATGTTCAAGTTGTCCCGATTATCAGCAAAGGAAAAAGAATAATGGTTATTTGTCATTGTGTTAGGCTGAAAGAAAGAGTAATCTAACAAAACACAAAGTTAAGTACACTATTAACCCTTCATCGGGAACACATTTAGTGGGGGAAGAGGATGGCCAGATTGCTTTGTGTACGGCTCTGTTGCTTTTCTATAGTTGCCAGTAGTGAGGCTTGAAAAAAAGACAAAGGGCCACCTCAATCTCTAAAAAATGACCAAGGTTAGCGTCCATTCAAAATTAAGACTTATGTAATGACATCACTAGATAATTATGTCTTGTTCACTTGAAGCACACAGCCTATTTTAAAACCAAGGACATGAAAACAATATTCAGATATACATTGTACAAATTTTATGTATGAATATAAAAATAAATATTTTGAAACACACACACACACACATATATAACAATGTATAACAACTCCTCATTGTAATGGATGCTATTGTATAAGGAAAGCGAGATTTGCTGCTTAGGGTTTACTATATCAAGTCCTGCACTGTCTGACAATGAATGATACAAATCAGCTATAAGATTTCCCAGTATGATATTTAAAAGTGCTGAACACTACCGCCTGTAACCATGGTCACCCCAGCATGGCCCACAGGACAGACAGGTCGTGACTTCCTGAGAGGGGGGCTATCTGTATGGCAGTGTTTCCTCTTCATCCTAGCCGCAGAGAGCAGCCACGTCCCTGCCTCATTAATCTTTAACAATAATTTTTCTTGTCTCCCTCCTTGGAAGTATCTATTAGCTGCTCACTGCTATCTGTTTGTGGGCTATTTTCTTCCCTTTTTCCCCATGAATGTTTGATATATTGGAGAGAGAATGATTGTTCACTGCAATGAGGCCAGCCCATGGCCCCAGTAAGACAAATTGCTCTATAACGCCTAAATGGCAGTCAATGATAACTCATTGTAAGGAGTGTAAGTGACTTCCAATGGAGTGGCTGGAGAAACTGAGAGTAATGGTGGTGCATGGGTGAAAAATAGATGTTTGGTTCTCTGTAATTACTCCATTAGGGGGCTCTCTGTTAATCCACCAAACCACAGCAAGTGTTTTCACAGCAGTTCCCAGTAAATACAACTGGATGGAGACAACAGGAGTCGTTTGTTTCCTTTATTTTCCCTTTACTTTCTTTTTTTTTACTAGAGTGCTGTAAAAACCAAACATTTGCTCACACCTTTGATTGCATATGTATCTGGCTGATTTCAAATAGCATGCAAAAAGAAATTTCAGCGTAATAAAATGAATGGCAAGTGCAGTTCTGCTTCATCATATACTGAAGACCTGCACGTGTCTGAACAGATTTGACCCTCTCTATTCCTCCCCAATGTGAGAGCTGTTCAACTAGAAAGGAAAGCGCTAGCAGGACAAAAGAGGACAATCTGTCCTTTCAGGAACCTAAGTAACTCACCCTTCCCATCCCCAGACACACATAATGATAACAATTTTTAGACCATTTGGTGTCTGCTCCCACTGCCTGTAGCACTCTGGACAAAGACTAAGCAAAAACTGCAGCAATATGGTCTTAAGGGTTTGATTTGACCAAACAATCTGCTTTCTTAAGTAGACTTTTAAAAACACAGCTACAAGCAATGCCCACAGCTTTGCCACTAAGTCGAGCGTCGACCCTACGCCCTTCTCAGACTGTACATCCCATCTGCTTGTATGCCCATCTTGAATTCACTCTGATGGGTTTAGACCTGTCTCGCTCTCATTTCTGCTAACCTGTGCTCATCTTTTACATTTTACAGTAAACTGCCTGCAATATAAAATAATCACTGAGTCACTATCTAAACCAGTGGTTCTCAACTAGTGGGTTATGACCCAAAAACGGGTCACAGGGAAAAACAAGCAAATGCAGATAGCACAGTAAATAAGCTTATAAACTTTCAATGCCTTTTGTTTTTGATGTCAAATCAAACTCTACAGTATTTTGATGCAAATTCATCTGCCACTTGGTAGAATCTAGACAGGCAGATGCCTTTATCCTCAAAAAACATGAATAACCATGCAAGGTGAAAGGAAATACGATCCTGACTACAGCAAATACAACTACAACGTATTTCGTGTGTGTGTGTGTATTATTGCATGAAAGTACTGAAATTCAATTTTGTGCAATAAATAGTTTTGGGTCCTGAAGCAAAACCATTAGAGAATCACTTATCTAACCCACAATGATTCTGTACATTACAGAGAGGAAAGCTTTATTTTTCAAGACTTAAAAACATGCTACTATACTAGCACACATGATGCCAAAAGATATTTGTGATGTTCACTATCAGTCTAAAGCTCACAGAATACAGACACAGAATACAGTCATATATATATATATATATATATATATAGTAGCCTTATATATCATATATATGTCTGTGTATATTAAATTATAACAAAAATCTAAATTCGCTATTTTTTTCAAGACATTATTTATTTAATATAAAGGGGGGAAAAACAACCACTTTATTAAAATTACATGTTACTGAAAAAGTCCATGGTGTGAAATGACAGCTTATATTTTAACTTCAAATGTTCACAGTGTTCCTACCTGAATTTCATGGGGTGACAGATGCAGTTCTCAATCCGTGGCAGCATGTAGTGCAGCAGCAGTGACGTGCCTAGCTCTCCTGTCACCTTGGAGCTTTCCCGCGCCCGCTCTCCAACACACATCATTTCCACGGGCTATAGCGCCGCTCAGTGGATATATCTGATTCCTCTCTACTCAGTTATTTAGTTTATGGAGACCTTGAAAGACAAACAGAAACGTCCTGTCCTTTTTTTGTTTGAATGTGTGCTTTTGTAATTCTCATTATGTGTAGCTACCATAATGACCTTCATAACTGTTATTACGCGTGATGTTTACGCCATACGCGGATCACGCGGTGTTTACTAGGGTGAAATCACCAACACTAGTGGATTCAAGTAATGTTGTTGAAAAATGAGGTGAGTATAAACACTTGTAACACCTGTTTGTATCCTGTCCGAAAACGTTGTCAGAACAACAGTCGTTTATAAACCGCTGTGAGGTGGTTAACGTTACCTACCAATTTTTGGGCCTCACATGCTAGTTAAAATAGGCTACTATGTAATATGCTAGTAACTGTAATAGGAAAGTATTGTAAAAACGCTAAAATCTATTAAATTACAAACTATAAACCACCCTACATTTGATATTGATCTAATTACTTAGCATATAGTCTATAAAGTATATAGTCTATACTCTTTAAATGTACAGTGATAATACTAAATGTTAAATTATTTTTGTAAAGTTTTGATGTGTTTAGGCAATTATTATTGTCTGCTTAATATACTGTGTACAAAATTTTATGTTGTTAAAATAGCTTTTTATTTAGATATGTAATTTATGGTTTAAAGGGCATTCACAGAATTTCCGGTGTAAACCATCACTTTTGTATGTTGTTATTATTCCTATTATTGGAGTGTTTTATGATACATGGTACAATAGGTTGCTTAGATAAAGTTTACTGCATTATTTTAGTTTTGTGTATCATCCAATTTTTGTGTTTTTGATTGTGCCATTTTACAAAAACTGTTCGTATAGTTACCTATATTGAGTTTAAAAGCATAAATAGGTTGTATATATGATGTGAAATGTCTTTAAAATGCCATCTTATAATGATTGGAAACATACTTTATTATTATTATTTTTAACAGTAACATTCTGGCAATCATAGCTGCATGTTTTTACCATACATTTTAAGAAAAAAGGTGTAGTTTTACAGACATATTTAGGCACATATGGCCACTTTCACAAATGCCTAAACTAATGAGATGAAAAAGGCCTGCATTTTATTGTTTCTGCTCAATTGTGTAGGATTTATTTTTACACACTTGAGGTGGATAAATGCGATACCTTATGAAGTGCTGCGTTTTTATTTTTACTGCTCATTTTGGCAGTAAAATCAGCTGTAAATCGAGGCTACTGGTGTAGGATGCTTAAAATGTCTCTTGTGAATTGCCAATTTGGCCACTCAATGCAAAAATACTGAGTATAGCGTAAAGAAATGTACATAAATATTTTGAAAACCCCCAAAACATGCACATTTCCTTGTATACCGTAAATCGGATTGTTTTCTAGAAGGGCAAGAGGAAAAGACTTCTGGAGTAGAACAGTGTGTGTTCTGACCTGCTTGAAGAGTGAGGTTTACCTTGATTAGCTTTGATTGATTAATTAATAACAGATCATTGAACATGCATGCTGAGATCTAACTGATTACTGGCCCTGTGTTAGGGTGGGGGTTTGCTTGAATGCTTGCTGGGGTTGTAATTGTGTGCAGCTGGGTGGCCGGGTGCTTTAGGAGTAATGGAGAGAAAGCGAGAGAAAAGAGAGAGTGGCCTCCTGCTCTTTGAAGCAGCCTGTCGCAACACGTCCGCCTGATATCACCTCTCTCTGACACCTCGCCATACAGGATGAGACCGCACAGATTTAATGGTTTCGAGCCATATGTTGAATAGCATTGTAGTAGTGCGTGTGTACCTTCTCGCTAAAATAAAGGCCTTTTGAGCTATTGATTTGGAAATGTTAGCACATGTTGCATATAGTTTTGGTTATTATTGCATGATTATTTAGAATTTAGTGACATCTCCTCTTTATAGCCGGCACTAAATAACATTTTCGGCATCAGAGCGCCTGCGGTCTGGTTTCTCTAGGCTTGCTTTGTATTAGATCAGTGTCCTTTATCTAACATGGCTCTGAAAAGATTTGCCTTTAAAGGGATAACAGTCTGTTTAAAAAGGCTCAGCGACGTGTTTGAAGCTCTAAGTGCAACAGAGGAGGGCCGGAGATTGGCAGTCTTCAGGATGTGTGAAGGAAGAACAGGCGAATTGCTTTCTTTCCTCACCCAAAAGGAGAGTATGTGGCCAAGCTTGATTATCCAAGATGAGAGAAAGGGATTGTTAAGTTCTAAAAATCTCACACTAAAGTTGTCCAGTGTAACATCAGATGTAGCACTCTAGTTTTCTCACTCTTGTCTTGTGACTGCGTGGTTGGAATTGTCTGGTTTTCACCTGAAAATTATGTTTGTCAATAATAATTGCTTTTCGCATATTGAAGTTCCAATATTATTACACGCATGATGTTATTAGTCGCCTGCCAACATTTAACGCTATAACCAAAAATATTCCAGCATCATCAGGCAGCGGTTTGCCAACTGGCTAATGTTGGACATACAACATCTGGTTTGTTCAGCATTAATTCATATCAAAAGCAAATGGAATTCATTTAAGTGTGCGATTGATCAATTTGGCGAGTATGCTGACGATGTTATGATAGATTTGTTTTAAATGCTTTTTGTCACTCAACACAACCGTTGCCAAAATTGTGCTTCATGATTAGGCCATTGTAAACTCAGTAGGCCTAATGAACACAGACTACTCACAAGCTAGACTGCTCCGTTTGTGAATCTCTGCATCGCGACAGCCTGGTAATAACACAGCTGTGGCGTTATGTGACATCTCCAAGCATGGATCCAGGATCTTTGCTCCCCGGGTTTCGGGTGCCACTCAAGCCCTCCCTGTGAAAAGCTGTTTTTCATTTGATGCTGCAGCCGTTGGTTATTGTCAGCATATTCGAGAGGTCCTAAGTCCCGAAATGAGTCCTGTATTATTTTAGACTGGCTTGAATATTGCACGGCGGGAGGCTGAAAATGAGACCTTCCATCAAAAGATTGCCTGCAGCGCGTTCTACTCTGTGCAGCATTCGGGAGGTCTCACACAGAGAGAAAACACACTCTTTGACCACACAATTATATATTTATTATCAATTCCTTTGATGATTTTTTTCCCCCCTCTCCGCTTCTATTCTTTACCTGATTTTGGTAGCTGAAGTGGGCTAAGAATGGAAGAGCTTCTAAGCTGCAGTAAGAATGTGGGCGGCCTTGTGGTTTTGGGCTGTTAAAAGATTAGAGAAAATGCAGACAGCTAGTGCAGGCGGAATCAAGTGAACCGTAAAATAAGGTGTTTTCTCACCTCCCTCGACTCAGGTGCACATCTCAGACAAGGTTTAACAGTCTTGCAGTGCCTGTTTTAGAAATGAATGAACCGTAGCAGTTGTTCAGCTGTAGACGAATGGAGGGTTCGCCAGATGTGTTCCTAATTCATATTTGTAGTTAGACAGTCCAGTGACTGTACTGCTACCTTTTTGGTTATTATCACTAGCCATTTATCACTTTTAACTTTATAGAAAGCAGGAAATGCCACTAGCCTGATTCGATCTTGCATTGCCTGCAAGAGCACCACAGCTTAGTATGTTGCAAGCTAACCACTTGGCCACAGCTGTGATATCCTATATTGAGTGTAAAGCCTCTTTGTTTCTGCACCGTCTGTGAACTTAAATTCAGATCACATCATCGGTTTGTGATATTGAGCTGCGGAAGACTGCTGTGCGCAAACATCTCTGTATTATCTGTAATACATCAGAGGTTATTGTAAGGTTTTCTGGGTTGAAATTGATGGATGTACAACAAAACAAATGACAGTGTTTGTTAATTCTTTAAAGCTTGTCTCGTTTAGCAGTAACCAACAAAGCACTTCACCAAAGATTGAGGTTTGCGTAAAAAAAGTACCTTTGTTTGTCATAAGCCTCGATAAGAATAGAAGAGAAGAATACATGTAGGAAAAAGAAAATAGCTGCCATATTCCAGAGCTGCTCATTTAAATTTCATGAAAATGCCTGTCAGTGCTTTACAATATCCACTGACCTATTGTAAAGGCTAGTTCGAATTGGTTTACGTTAAAGACAGGAGATGCCATTTGCATGGAAAAGTCCTGCTTTCAGCAGGGGAAAAGTCAGACAACAAAACCTTGGACTTAATCAAGGCGACTTCAACTGCCTGCTACCTTTGGGACGGATCCATATCTCTTTTCTCTGGAAGAAATGGTGATGATGGCAGGCAGAAGTGTCCTTTGTGTCTAGTGAAGATATCGAGTGTTTGAAGTGTTAACGCGGATACTAAGCCTCTGGGGCGAGCGGGTGAAGGCAGCGTGTCACACTACGGGATGGGACTTGGATCTTTACTTCCCCTCTACTGACCTATGACCATGGCTGGTTTTCAGGGTTGTGCTGGTTCCCAGTCCTCCGAGGCAGTGTCCGCTTTGATCAGATCACAAATTGCAGTGGAAAAAAAATTTGTTACCACATGCTAAAATATATTTTTTTCATATGTGAGTGTACGCCTTAAAAATAAAATGTGATCTTTATATATAGGAGCGTTTCCTAGAGGAGGCCAGGGAAGTAAAGCCTCTTCAAAATATTGAATTAGAAAAAAAAAAAAATTGTACAAAAACAAAACATGCCAGTATTACAAAAAATAATGTTAAAAAGTGTATAAATTACTTATTTTTTTTAAAAGAAACATCAGAGCCTTTTGAGTTTTAATACACACCCTAAAGTATGCGGTAAGTTTGGTGGGGGGTAATTGAGAATGAATCAGGGAAAGACACATGATAGGAGGCAAAACCTCCTTCACAATATGATTGGATCTTATGTTTGTGTGCGTTTTTGTTCACGAGTCAGTCTGAACGAACAATTTAATGGCATTAATGGAAAGAGTTAAGTAAACAACCCACACATTTAGATATAACCACTTTGTTGCATCAAATGCATAAGACTTAAAATGTCATAATAATATGATCTATGGGAGTTTTTAGTGAGTAATTAGCTTGGTGAAATTTAAAAGTAAATCTCTGTCTGTGACCAGTATTTACTGTGACTGATGAAAATTCAAAAATAGCTCAAAGTTAACTACTAAAAAGAATAGCTGAATATAAGTTGACAAATAAAATATGTTGTTTAAATTGTTACTACCTTAAATTATTATTTAAAAATAAACACTTCAATTCATACTTGGCTTTAATAAATAGAATATGGATTACGTTGTAATGTAAAAATATACAATAGAGTTTATACAGTATATACATTTATACATGTACAGTGTATATATGTATACACACACCTATGTATTTGTATGTGTTTTTTGTTGTTGTTTTTTAATGGAAACGTATCTTAAAAACATGTATTTTTGCAGATATATTTAACGCTTCATCTTGTCAAACCAAACATATTTCTTGGACACTCTTACAAGCACCTCGTGTTTACATGTTCTTTTGTGCCGCTGTTTGTGTAGTGGCCAGACTGACATGATCCATTGAGGCCACACATAAAACATCTTGCCATCTGCACTCCAAGCGTGGTTTTCGGCTGCATTCCCCCATCCTTGCTTTTTCCTGCCTGTGTGTAGCCTGACCCCTCTCTTTCCTTTTCCAGGCTACAGTGGCCCAATGCAAAGAAGCTTTCAAAGGCACTGTCTGCTCAAATCAAGTCAGGGGCCCTTTTTAGACTCGGCTCAAAGATCATAGCAAGTTGAAGTCAGGGAGGAGGATGACCCTTCCCTTCAGGCTTGATCGGATCTTGGCCCAGTCAAAGCCGGTAGGGTTGTGTCTCTGTGTGGCCACGTCTCTACGGGACCGGGCTGTGTGATAGTGGGAATGAAAGAGGGCACCAGTCTGAGCTGCAGTATTGCCGTGTCAGGCCCCGTGTCCCTGCGGTCTCCCAGAGCAAACGGGGGAGGCAGAGGACACAGCCAGCGGGGCTGTGGGCCCGCAGCCAGACCTACAGACTGTGACATGTCATACCACGGCTGTCCTAGTGCTTTTACTTCTGAACTTTGGGATCAGGTCAGGCCTGTGATGAAGGGCAGACAAAGAGAAAAGGAAACAAAGACAGTGTAGAAATGTTGAATATTCAACAAAACTTATCTGCAGTTAAAAGAAACTTTGAATTTAAGCACGGCTAGGATTGGGTAATGAGAATTGTTTTTATTCACCAGTTCCATTAAAAAAAATAAATAACCCACACCAAATTATGTTGTTTTTAGACTTTTTAATGAGTCGAAAAAATACAGTGCAATCAATGTAGTCAGATTCCAGAACAAATTGGGTGTTTTTTTTTGAGTCTATCAAAAACATACAGCTTACAACTAACTGCAGGACTTTTTGTAGTATAAAAAAATAAATAAATATATTACGCAATTTTTTGTATTGCTAGTGAAAATCCATTAATCCAATTTCCATTAATCCAATCACAAATGATTCTTGTTCTAAATGAAGTGAAACCAGAAGACAAAGGAATGTTTTTCGAGTCCATATTATTGTGATGGACTAATTGTGATTACGCATTTAACAGTCATCAGCATCGTAAATCCTCGAAAGTTTCATTTTTGCTGCTATTTGAGCGAATGGGAATGCAAAATATATATTTGTGGTACTCTCCCATTCAGTGCTCGTCAAGTTAACCCAACTATCATGACTTCAAGAGTGTCTTTAGATTAAGTAACTAAAATTATTACAATTAAAAGTAAAATAATTAAATCGTAGTGGTTTTAAAGGAACTATTGTAAATGTGTGTGTGTGTGTGTGTGTGTGTGTGTGTGTGTATATATATATATATATATATATATATATATATATATATATATATATATATATATATATATATATTTTTTTTTTTTTTTTTTTTTTTTTTTGTCATTTGGCAACGGAATTGTATTTTTGTTTTTTCAGAATATTTCTAAAATAATCATTAATGGAGTCATTCATTTTTGATACTCGTGAATAGCGGTGGGGAATGACATGGAATTGTTGGATAAAGTCGTTTTTTTTTTTTTTTTTTGTGCACAATTCATACTCTTGTAGCTTCATGGATTACGGTTGAACCACTGATGTCACATGAACTATTTTATTGATGTTGTTACTACGTTTCTGGGCCTGGAACGTGATAGTACCATTGCTGTCTATGCAGGGTCAGAAAGCTTTTGGATTTTATCAGAAATATCTTAATTTGTTAATTTTTCTGAACATGAAAAAAGGTTTGGAATGACATGAGGGAGAGTAATTAATTAAACAATTTTCATGTTTGGGTGGACTAGCAGTGCATTCAAGTTATACTTTTTTTTTTTTTTTAGTGTGTGTGTTTCCTGGGAATTAAATCCATGACCTTGACTTTACTAGTGCCACGCTCAAGTTTGGGGGCGCCCTAGCTGCGGTTTGAGCCTAGAGCCTTGCCCACTGCTACGCAACGTCTTTATTTCAATAAATATAATACCCCATGTCCGGTCGTATTCACCTGCAGGGACAGCCACACCATGTATAGATGCAGTAAGACAGTTTAGGACATTGTTGGCTCACACAAGTTTCACTGCTGAGCGCAGGCATTAGTGTGCAGTCTCATACTTCACTTGTGCATATATTAAGCCCATCAAAGGCAACCGCTATGCCAGGCTTCTCTTCACTGTAAATGTAGCTGCAGGTTGTGATGGTGGGAGCTAACAGTCCTCATGTTGACACATAGGATTACTCCCTCTGTGATTTTGACCCTGTCCCTGCTTGACTGGCGCAAAAGACACAAGCCCATGCGCACACGCTCCCAAAAACACACACACATACACAAACATACCCTCGCTCTCACCCGAGATCAGTGCATTCATTAAAGCTAACATATTGGCTTAAAGACGGCCTCTCTTTACATAAAGGCGTGCAGGTTTTGTGTCGGGCCCAGTGTGTGAGGTAAAGGGCTGAATTTTAAACGTGACAGTGCCTTGCCTTGCCATTGACCCCGCTGAAAAAGCTCAGTGATCTCATTCTCCGCTTCACTCGAATGCTGCTGATTCTCTCCCTCGCAATGTTACCCTTGCTTTAAAGAGAGCCTCTGTAGAAGCTGACAATAGCATATCACTGCAGGCTACTTTTCTCTGTATTCCCTTAAAATAAGAGTAGAGGGAAAATGGCTTAATTCATACGCCTTTGATATGGAGATCCAGGCTGACCTCCTGTTTAAGCGCTTCAAAGAAAGAAATTAACTGCCAGAAAACATAATCCATCTGAATATGTGCAAACTTCAGACTGGCAGGAGGTACGACGGTGAGAGCTGCTTCGCAGCTTTGTGCTCAGTTGATCGCTCGCGAGGACTTGCGAGTCTGTGTTATTGTTGCTAATTTGTTATTATTCATCGTAATGGCTTCGGTAACCCAAAGCTGATCGTATTATGCTTGTAGTCATCAGATTCTTTCGGGTTTAGAGAGTTTATTGGCAGTACCTCTTAGTGAGATCATAATGATATGTCGCTTGTATAAACTATTCGATTAAGATTACATCCAGTGCTGCGGTGATCTCCCTGCCCCTGTAGTCCGCGTCCCAGCAGGGGATGCCGGTAAAGTGATATTGCTAGGCTCCGTTGTGTGTAAACCGACACTGAATTGTCTTCAGGACTGGAGACCTGAGGTCAGGAAAGGGCAAGGAGGTAACTGCCATGCATGAAGAACGCATTATACCATCGACTCACATGGATCAAAGGCTCAGATCAGATGGACTTGAACTGCTATACCGCAGCCGTGTGTAAAGTTGCACTTCAGGCTCTCTAGAACAGAGGATGTGAACATCCTGGTCCATCCACTTCCATCCTCTCTGCTGTTTTGGGACAAACAGAGTTAATAGGGTGTGTCTGAGACATTTGACAACAGTTCTTCAGGGGAATCAGGCAGTCCGGGAAAGAGGATACCTTCAGCTACCGCAGTAGCCGTATACATAACACCACACACAATGGAGAGTGTTTGACTCAGGCAGGATTTTGCCCCATTTCCCGCACTGAATGAAAAGAAGATTTAGCGTCAGCTCTCTTGTATTTTCAGTCGTGGGAATATACTTTTGTGAAGCACTTGGGGAAACGTGGCGTACCTTTAAGTGGTATTTTCCCCTTCAGTTTTAAACGCAGGGGCACGTACATTAAAGTGACACCACTCTCACCAGCAACTGACATTGTTTTTTAAGAGTTACTATCAGGAATCACAGAACCAAGCCAGTCAGCTGAGCATAACTAAGCAACCAGTCAGCGTTTTAAGAGACCCTGCAAAGGCATTTTAGACAATGGTTGTTTGTTTTCAACACATGGCTCTTTCAGGAAATGTCTCACAGATGTATTTTCTCTGATCACTGTCCATAAATCATTAGAGATTTAACAGGATGCTCTAAAGATAATCTTTTATGCACTTTTAAGCTTTGTGTGCTTGACATGATGTAAGTGCACAAAATGACAAAATGGATAAAAATGAAGCATGATGTTAAATGAATAATGAAAAAAAAGTTCAAGTGTTTTCAGTAAGTGTACTTGTTCAGCATGGATGCATTAAATTGATCAAAAGTGACAGTAAAGAACTTTACAATTTTACAAACAACTTTCAAATAGCAAATAATTGCTTTTCTTTTGAACTTTCATTCTAAGTATTGCGCAAAATTATTTTTAGACATCATAGTACTTGCATGAACATGTCAAAGACAGCGGAAGAAATTGTTGAATAAAGTTATTTTTTTTTCTTTCTGCACAAAAAGTATTCTTGTAGCTTCCTATAATTACAGTTGAACCACTGTCACATGGACTTCTAACAGTGTCTCTACTACATTACTGGGCTTTAAACATGGTAGTTACGTTGCTGTCTATGGAGGATCAGAAAGCTCTCGGATTTCATTACAAATATCTTAATTTGTGTTCTGAAGAGCGAAGGTCTTATGGGTTTGGAACGAGTAATTAATGACAGAATTTTGATGTGTGTGTGTACTATCCATTTAAGCAATGCAACTGTAATAAGAAATGTTTCTTGAGCAACCAAATCAGCATATTAGAAAAAATTCTGAAGAATTATATGACGCTAACAACTGGAGAAATGGCTGCTGAAAATTCATCTTTCTTAATACAAGAATTAGTTACCGTTTTAAATATATTAATAAGGAAAACAGTTACTCAACAGTAATTTGCATAATGTGGACTTGATATTAAAAGTGTAGCTTACCATAAAATTCTTAGTGTAGCCAAAACACAGACATTATCCTGAGAGACCCAGCCTTAGGTCAGAGGTGAAAAGTCACCCCATTGTCTAGTCATGTTTCATTCCCCATCACTGTAATGACCTTTAGATGGAGACATCAGTAAATGGAGGACTTGTGATACCTCTGCATTGTCACTGGCAATATGGTGAGATGGTTATCAAAAACTGGCTCTTTTGGCCACCCTTGGCCTCTGACACGGCCCTTGTCATGCGGAGGGACAAATGGTTTCATTTTTGCCCTTTGCAGAATTTAGCTGGAGGACAGGATGATGAGACCTTCAAAAGATGAGGGCAATGTGTCATTCAGAGGCATTTCAAATGTGTGGATTTATATTTTTAAACTGTAATTAGTGTAATATCAGCTGTAGATAGAATAAGGAACCATTGGGTGGTAAGAAAGGATTCAGTTTGCTGACCTGTTTGAATACTAAATGCATTCAAACATTTTTTTTTTTCATTATATATATATATATATACAGTTGAAAAGTTCAAAAGTTTACATACACCTTGCAGAATCTGCAAAATGTTAATTATTTTACCAATATAAGAGGAATCATACAAAATGCATGTTGATTTTTATTTAGCACTGACCTGAGGACAACTGAGGGACTCGTATGCAGCTATTACAGAAGTTTCAAATGCTCACTGATGCCTCAGAACAGAGGTCTTCAATCCTGCTCCTGGGGACCCACTCTCCTGGAAAGTTTATTTCCAACCTGCTTCAGCACACCTGACTGCAATTTTCAGACAGTCTTGAGGAGCTTGATTGGCCATTTCAGGTGTGTTTGATTAGGGTTGTAGCTAAACTATTCAGGATAGTGGGTCCCCAGGAACAGGGTTGAAGTCCTCTGCCTCAGAAGGTAAAACGATGTATTAAGAGCCAGGGGTGTAAACTTTTGAACGGAATGAGGATGTGTACATTTTAGTACCGCCCTTCAGAATCTACAAAGAAAACAAAATACTGTTAAATACTGTAAGTTAGGTTTACTCTGATCTTCTAATTCAACAAGTTTTCATCCCCCCAGCTCTTAATGCATCGTTTTTCTTTCTGAAGCATCAGTGAGCATTTGAACCTTGTGTAACAGTTCCATGTAAGTCCCTCAGTTGTCCTCAGAGTGAAAAGATGGATCTCAAAACCATACAGTCATTGTTGGAAAGGGTTGAAATACACAAAAATGCTAAAAAAACAAAAACAAAAACAAAACAAAGTATCTGTGGTAGCTGAAGGGCTTTTCTGAAAAACAACGGGCAGTTTAACTGTTCAGGACAAAGAGATTCATGAACAACTATCACTAAACAGCAAAAAAAAAAAACTGCTGTGGATCATTCACTGTGTAACACAGTATTACGAATCCAGTGTACGTAAACAGTCATTTTTATAAATTCAACTATTACTTTGTCTTGTGTCCTATATGTAAATGTCTTTTATGTGAAATATCTTATTCAGGTCAGTACTAAACAAATAATAACATGCATTTTGTATGATCCCTTATATTTCGGTAAAATAGTTAAGGTGTTTGTAAACACTTGACTTCAACTGTACATAATTTTTACAGTTCTAAATCACTTTTTAAAACAAATATAGTTGAGTAAAATAAAATAAAAAATAAATAAAGGCGCTATTTTTAACACTCACTATAATAAATTGGAATAAATAAGGCATCTTGGGTATATATGTAGTATAATGTATTATTTACCTGTTTACATTTAAGAAATGTGGCGTGCACAATCATTTTAAATGAGGATGATTTATGGTTCATGAAAGGCTTTTACTAATGAAACCACACAGGGAGCAATTCTTTTGGTCATCTCTCTGGCCCAGCGGTTGCCAATTTAGATCACCTGATCAAAAGCATGTTTACCCTATTGGTGACCTCAAAGGTCAGGTAATCGATACATATGATTGAGCGGCCCACTGTGATTTGGCCATTTTGAATTACACCCCCTCATTTTTTATCTAGGCGGGTAGCCTGTGTGAAAGTCCAGCGCAGATCTACCATTAGCAACAAGAAGTCCCTGTGATGTACCACACATTTTGTGCATTTGTTGTGTGATTGGATATGACTGGTTTTATTCAGCTTTGATTGGTTAATGCAATAAATCCCACTTCTTGTGTTTGTGTGCTTTCCGTCTGAACAATATAATGGTGTTAATGGGTGTTAACTTTTTTAAATAATCAAGTAAACAACTCCCAAACTTAGATATAACCACCTTGTTACGTCAAAAAAAAGTCTTGAAATGGCATGAAACATGATCTTTCTGAGTTTTTAGTGATTAATCAGCTTCAGTAATCAGAAGTGAAATTTAAAGTAAATCTTGTGTTTCTGACCAATATTGACAGCTTTGATGACTAATGATCTAAAAAAAAAAAAAATAGTTAACATGTAACTATTAAAAAGAATTGCAGAACATATGTTCACAAATAAAATATATTGTTTAAATTGTTACTGCCTTGAGTTATTATTTTGAAATAAATGTAAAATTCTTAAAATTTATGAGATTCATACAAATACAAATATAATATTGATTACATGGTTGCTGTATATATATATATATATATATATATATATATATATATTTTTTTTTTTTTTTTCTTATAAGTGTAAGTAATGTTTATTTAACTAAAAAAATGTGACTGGCACATTTACATTTGATTTAAAAAAAAAAAAAAACTTTGTAGAACACCACCGCACATCACTAATGAATGCATATGTAAAATATAATACTAAGTACATATTATACATGTATAATGATGTTAGAGTGTTGTACAAGTGTCACTTTGCATTATATTTTACATGAATCCATTGGCTTTTCTAAAAGAGGCCCATTCATACGCCTCTGCTACACACACACACACACACATAACCAGATGCCATTATAATGATTTTTATCTACTTGAGGGATAACAGTGGGTGCTCCAGTCTCATCCCTTTCATGCAGCTATAATTACTCTGACCAAGTCAAAACCTCTGTCTTAACCCAGCGATGCCCCTACATGGCAGTGGGCTGCCATTTAGTACGTCAAGGAGAATGCTATCATCACTAGGCTAACCTCACAGTCCCCTGCATTGTACAGGAACCCTGCTAACAGCCAGAATCCCCTGAGTCAGTCTACCTCCTGCCCATTGCTGAGCTCTGCTGTTCCGCTGCACCGCTGCTCCACGTACCCATTAACCACTATTACCAGCTCAGGCCATTTCATGGTCAAAGAGCATTTCAGTGCTAGTGTTTCTTGGGTTCCCTGGGGCAGCGAAATCACCCAAGTGTCTTTAAAACATGTGCATGCTAAAGCTACATTCTAAGGTTTTTGCACTCTGACTCTGCATGATCAATAGCGTCACTCCAGTATGAACTGCACATTTTGTGCTCGTGTATACGGAAGGGGAATGTACATAGTGTGTAAGTCTAGTCTAGGACCTAGTATGTTGTTCACAGCTCTCAAACATGATCTTTTAGAGCAGCATAGTTCAACAGGCGGCGTGCAGACTGCATGCGGCTCTTAAGCCATTTTCTGTGGCCTGTGTGATGTTTGTCATTGTGCCAACCTCGATTGCAGTAACCGCTAACATGCCTCTTTACCCTGTTCAAAAACAGTAGTTCAAGTTAAAACGTATGATAGGATACTCCGCATTAGTTAATGCACTGTGAACTTACATGAAAAAACAATGAACAACTGTATTTTTATTACAATAATAAAAATGTAACATAATTAATAAATACTGTAATAAATGTATTGTTCATTGTTCGTTCATGTTAGTTAATACATTAATATTAAAAATGACACCTTATTGTAAAGTGTTACCAAAAAAATAAGCCTTTTTAAAGATTTACACAATTTAATAGTAAAATTTCATCAAATTGAACTGAATAATCCTTAGGTATTTTAAATGAATAATTAATGAAGGATTGTTCACTTATTCAGTTAAAATATGTAATGATTATTCAATTTATTTTGAGGGAATTTAACTATTAATTAAATTGCGTAAATCTAAAAAAAAAAAAAAGGATTATTTATTTATTTTGTGCAGGATTATTATTATTATTAGTATTAGTAGTATTATGACTTAAACAAAAAAAAAAATCGTAGCCATGTTATAACTAAATTTAAACAAGGGAGGAAATCAGTACATTTTGCCACAAAATGTAAATGTTAACTAAAATGAGGCAATGAATAGATAGAATGTGGTTACAATTTAATAAGCTGTGATCTATGAGCTATATTTTTTTTCTGCTGCACATCATGTGCAGAGCTTCATACCTTTTTTCTTTTAATTTTGTGACACGTTTAGCTGACTTAAAATATGCAGTGTTAGAAATGGTATGGAACTCCTTCTAAAACAGTATTTATTTATTTATTTTACTGTTTTATAATTATTATGCAGTAATATTAAAAGGATAGTTCACCCAAAAATGAAAATTCTCTCATTAATTACTCACCGTCATGTTGTTCCAATCCAAAGACCTTCGTTCATTCACAGATTTCATCAAAAATATCTTAATTTGTGTTCCAAAGATGAACGAAGGTCTTACGGGTTTGGAATGACATGGGGATTATAATTAATGAGAAAAAATAGCATTTTTGGCTGAACTATCCCTTTAAGCAAAACGCATCAAGAAATAATTGCACTTGCAAATTTAAAAGTACAATCAGGGATCATATACGTATGGCTGGAACAGGAATGCTTTTTCATAAAAAGACTGTGGAGAGCAAACGCAGCAATATTCCACCATTCCCGGGCAGGAAATTATATCATGACACTTTTATTTGCCATCTACAGAAAACATTAGTCATTTGTAACCCGCTGGTATTCCAGGCCCCTCTGAATAATGATATAAAGGTGTTAAGTGTGTAATGATGTTATGCGAATACCGAAAGCTGATATTTAGGCTTAGGTGGCTTCATAATTGGTTCCAAATGCAAACATTCAGGCCTCTCTTGGACCCTACCTCCAGTTTTCCCTTAGCAAGATTACCCAATCACAAATCAGAACATCTGGAACACCTCAGAAATAAAGTAATCAAAATCAACGTCAAGCTGCTCTATGAAGTTTATTCTCCAGAGAGCGCAATCTGGCTCAAATCCTATAGCAGTTTTCTATGCTATATGATCATTTGTTTCAGCATACATCTGTTATCTGTGAATCTAGCGCTCCGAAGTTCTACGAATTCAGATTGACGGTGCCGTGTGACAGTTTCCATGCTGGGTTATCATAACCCTGGACGTCTTTCCTTTTTTCCCTACTGGAGCTGTTCTGCACAGCCAGATATGTTGTAAAAAAAGTTGTAATTGATCGCTGTTATCTCTGAGCTCCTCTCTTTTCCCTTCAGGCAAGTTCTCTCACTTTCCATATTGCTCCTGCCTGAGCTGTCCTCTGGTTTATATGCAACTGTGATACACTCACAGAAGAGAGAAAGAAGGGAAGAAGAAAAAAGCTGGCTGATTGAGGCTGGCATGCTGGTGAAATTCTGTAGTTTTTCTGCACTGAGTGATGGAGAGGGAAAGGGAGGCAGTGGCGGTGGAGGTTGTGGGTGGGGGGTAAACCCACCCACTGTCAAAATGCACACAAACTTAACAGCCCATGGAGCACTGACAGTCACCACAGCTGTACATTTTACGCTATGTGAAGCCCAATAATTAGCACCCAGATTTAAGCGAGGGAAGGAGGGAGAGAGAGAGAGAAAAAAATCAGTGCCAAATATGCACACATACATGCTTCCATCCATTACAGTGCTCACCACAGGCTGTCGTCCATGGCTGTACCCCATCCACAGCTCCCTCCCTCACTCAGTCTCTCTCTCTCTCTCTGCGAGAGGAAAGAGCCAGGCACTGATTTCATATGATTTGTGTCACTGTTACAGTTGTCAGCTTGAAGCTGTCAGAAAAGAGCCGCGTTCTTCCTGTGCGAATGCAAACATGCCAGTCCTGCCTCGTACGAGACACTTGGATGGCAGTCCAGGAATATCTCAGCATGTGCTTTTCTTCCTCTGTAACCAGACAGCTGTTCGGGTCTGGAAATATATTGTTCAAAGACAATAGTTGAATATTTGATGTGTTGAGCTGTGCCTAAACTATAAAGGCGGATTGAAGAGGCTTCCTCGGAGCAAAACAAATTTTGTACATGAGTGGAGATTATCCAAAATGTGCATTTAAAGGAACAAATGATCACACGTTGTTCCCCACACGCTATTATCAGTAAAATTCCCAGCGCAGCCCCATTGACAGTTTAGTCTTTCAGCTAAGGTGACCGATATTCGAACAAAATGTCAGTCTGCGCTAAGATCCATACACTATTGACGTTGAGAAGAGAGGAAAAAAAGACTGCAGTTGTGTATTTTGTCCTACAGGCAACTATGGCAGGACGAATCAGTAGGCCTCAGGACAAAACTCGCTGTCACAGGAGATGGAGAGCCTGGCCAAGCACATTGACTGATTGTTAGCATTAGCGACTGTGAGTGTGATTAATATGCTAGCTCCTGCTGTAACTCTTCAGGAAAAAAGAGTGAGAGAGAGGGAGAGGCAGAGCGAGATGCGTGTTGCTTAAAAACTAAACAGAGGTGACTATATATCGCCCTCTATTTTAAAGCAGAGAGCGCCTAGACTGGGCATGCGGGCCGCTGAGGCAGAATGAATGGCTGTGTGATTCCAGGTGCGAGTACATTAATTTTTCAAGCCTAAATAAGACTGACTATGTAAGCAGGCCGTAATGAGCTTGTTGTGTGGGTTGCTGAGAGAGACAGAGACTGAGACTATGTTTCAGCATTGCTCGCACATAATTGCTACACAACGATGATGTTTTTTTATTTTTTTTCAGTTTTCGAAGCCCCCAGCATCTGCTTGATTGTAACAACTCACAATGCCAGTCCCCTGCTAACACACAATGCTCCTTAAACAGTGAGAGCTGTACTCAGCCACAAGCTGTTGTGCCATTCCGTAGACAATAACTCAGATGCAATAATCCCCGCAGTGGTGTATTAAAACAAACTTGTTTTAAAATGTAGTTTTTAATTATCTGAGATGCTGTAGCGCAGTTCTTAAAACCGGACCAAGGCGTGTTGTTTACCTATATAAATTAATGTATAATTAATGTATATTTTCAGGTATTTTAGAAACTCTGAGGGAAACAAATGAATGATGGCCACTAGTTCCGTAAGAAATAAACTTGGTTTGGCTATAGTTTGGAAGTTAACATGAATTACTTTTGGGGGAAAAAAAGTATTTTGATAATTTGTTTTATAGATGGATGGATAGATGGATAGATGGATAGATAGACAGACAGACAGACAGACAAGCACACAAACAGAGGCATGGATAGACAATTAAATGATTTTGTATGCATATTATTTAAAAAAAAAACTGGAGGATTTTTTTTTTATTATTAATTTGTCATTTAAAACATTTGAAATGAAAGGTGAAGACAATTTCACAATAATGTCCCCCATGTCGTTTTTGCATTTTATATATACTGAGATGTATCTGAGTGGCGTTCTGAAGTTAGATTCTTTTTTTATTAAATGTAAATTCATATCCCAGTCACATTTACTTGGTTAAATAAACATTTCATAAACTGCAAGAATAACAAGCAACAAGCTGATTTCTCACTAAAAAAAACACACAAACAAAAAAAAAAAAACAAAACAAAAAAAAAAAACAGGCCATGAAGTTTTTGACTTGACAAAGTGGTGATATACACTACCAGTTAAAAGTTTTTAAACAGTTTAAGTCTCTTCTGCTCACCAAGCCTGCATTCATTTGATCCAGAGTACACTGAAAACAGCAAAAAAAAAAAAATTATATCTGTACTTGTACTGTACTCTGTAACCTTTTTTTTTATTTGAATATATTTTAAAATTTAATTTATTTCTATGATCAAAGCTACATTATCAGCACCATTAGTCCAGTATTAAGTGTCATATGCCATATTAAGTGCCTTTAAAAATCATTCTAATATGCTGATTTGCTGCTCAAGAAACACTTTTTATTATTATTATCAATATTTAAAACAGTTGAGTGCATTTTTTTTCAAGATTCTTTAATAAATAGAAAGATCCAAAGATCGGCATTTATCTGTACCATTCAAAAGAGTCATAATTTTAACATCATAATGTTTTTTTCAGCAGCAATTCAGAATATTAGAATGTTTTCTGAAGGATCATGTGGTGTGACTGGAGTAATTATGCTAAAAATTCAGCTTTAAAATTGCAGGAATAAATTACATTTTAAAATGTACATATTTCAAAATGTTACTGTTTTTGCTGTACTTTGGATCAAATAAATGCAGGCTTGGTTAGCAGAAGAGACTTCTTTAAAAACATTAAAAATCTTAGTATTCAAAAAACATTTGTCTGGTAGTGTAAGTGTGTGAGTTGCTTGCTTATATTTTTTTATTAGTCATCCATTTTTTGAGGAGACATTGCCTCCCTTGCCTCCTCAGAGGAAACGGGACATGACACGGGATGAGAAACTGCACGTTTTTAGTTATGCACAGGGTAGCTTTTACCTGCTTTTACCCATTTGGGCACATCACCAGCGCTCAATTGCTTCGGCCTCTCACCTCTAAGTCAAAATAATGAATAGCCCTTTTTCCGTTAAATAAACCAGATTGATTGCACTTTACAAACACATGTCATCATTACGTAGATCTGCACAGCTAAGAATACTGATTCACCGCTGAGTCCACTGCCCTGAATGATTCAGCAGAACAAAGGCATTCATGATGACACCGATTCGTTTGAAATTTTTCATCCAGCCAGCTTGTTCTCCCAGCATCTGTGGTGGGTTCATCTGTGTGCCACCGATCCAAGGTTCAACACCTCCCCAGTCAACCCTACGGAGGAAAGAGGCCTGCCAGAATGAGGAATGATGCTGTGGTGCCGTGATTATTAGGATTAATTGTCTTTTAGTAGTGTGTCAGAGCATGTTGGCCATAGCAGAGGCAGTCACAGATAATGAGGGCCGTTGAGGGGGCTTATTGTTTTCTCTTAAACCACACTTCAACAGAGGCATGTTTTAAAAGCCCTGTCAACGGCGCTGAATTTGCACTCCTTCGACTTTGCAGTCAGTGCCAAAGAAAAACAAGCCGGTGGGCTGTAGAAGTGCAGTCATTCTCCAATGTGTAAGCATACATGCATAACTTAGGGGATCACTGGTAGTTTAAGATGATGCCATAACTATATTGTTGAAATGGCTTTCTAACGCCCACCCCCCCATCTGAACACCTGGCACAGTCGTAGTCGGCCATGAGATAATGTGACTTCTGCACTTCAATACGTTCCTCTTGACCTCCTACACGTCATCATCCTTGATTATCTTAACAGCCTGATCCCTTATGCGCTAGGCTTTGATCGCCCATGAAGTCGAATCCTGACAGAGATTCATGAGCGACAGAGTGAAATATTTTCACCGTCTTTTGTCTGGGATTGCTCAGGAGGGATTATAGGGGTTTTACAGTCACGGCTCTTATGCTCCACATGACAGCGTGCACCTGGACTGTTCAAACAAACATAAATAAGGAATTTGTGGAGATGGACTCATGAGTTACGTTTATGCTATTTTGAGTTACGTTTATGCCCTTGTCGTTAGCATGTCACATAAAATTTATGATGTTACTTATTCTGTGTATTTAATGATATCATAGCATATTGATCAAAACAGATTGTGTCAATGACATTACGCTTTTTGTATGTTATTAAGTAGCATGACATAAGCTAAAGTAAAGCTGCTTATTAATAAGTAATAAATGTGGTCTAGCCAACATACAGAAGAAATCTTATGTCAAAAAGAGGGCCTCCGCAGACCCTCTTGAGTGAGGTCAATACATTTCCTAAAGTTTGTTCAGGTTCAAAATTGTAGTAATATTTCACACACTGTGGAGAAGTTCACTTCCAAAACAAAAACTTATGGATAATTTACTCACCCCTTTGTCATTCAAGATGTTCATGTCTTTCTTTCTTCAGTCGTAAAGAAATAGGCAAACATTTCAGGATTTTCCTACATGTATTGGAATTCAATGGTGTCCATGATTTGAACTTCCAAAATGCATTTTAAATGCAGCTTCAAAGGGCTCTAAGAGATCCCAGCCAAGGAAGAAGAGCCTTATCTTGCAAAACAATTAGTTATTTTTCTAAAACATTTACAATTTATATAAATATATTTTTTTAACCTCAAATGCTTGTCTTGTCTCACTCTGTGAGACGATACAGTTAGGATATGTCAAAAAAACTCCCATCTCAGTTTCTCCTCCAACTTTAAAATTATCCTACATTGCTGGAGAAGTACCGACCCAGTGTTTACATGTGAACGCGCAAAAAGGGGTCAAACGCCTTTTACCAAAGAGGTACAACAGTGATGTAGGCTGATTTTGAAGTTGGAGGAGAAAATGAGAAGGGAGTTTTTCAACATACCCTAACTGCCATGAACCAGAATACACAGAGTTCATGCAGAGCTAGACAAGACAAGCTCTTGAGGTTAAAAGTATATAAATTGGATAATATAATATAATATAATTTTTTTTTGATCAAAAAAATGCAGCCTTAGGCATGGTGAAAGATCATATTAACCAATTTTCCCTTTTTGTACCGTGGATTCTCTTGACAGTACTGTACATATCATTGACCCCTTTAGCAACCTGTCTAGATGAAGCTAGTAGCAGTTTAGCACCTTGTTCTCAAAGTCAAATGGACATTTTCTGAGGAAAGTTGCAAATAGATGCTTCACTGCAAACAAAGCATCCAAACAGCTGTCACTTCCAGGGCTGTTCATTCATCATTATTAGATAATATGCAGGGAATAGCCCCTGAAAACCTCTATTACCTCTCTGTACTCTGCGCAAGTGCAGCACTGATAACAGATGAGGCCAGGCCTCGTGTAAAATTAAATTGCTTTTTTTATATACTGGTTGCAATTAATGGTGGTAAAAGGCAGTGTAGTCCCACTGCTTTTAGGTATGTCTCCTATCATCCCCTCCAGGGATGGCCCTATCAAATGAAGGCCCCTGCATGCAGACTAGTAATTTGGATCAGTTCTTGTTCTCAGAGACCTTTTCAGTAACTTAAAAAAAAAAAACTTTAAACACGATGAGGAAATGTCTGTCATTTTGTTGCTATTAATTTTGTACCTGATTAAGCAGGTCTGCTTGACACTTGTCAAAACACAACTTTAGGGGGTAAGTGTACAAAGCACTTAGGGGGGTGTGTGTGTGTGTGATTAGAGCCTAAAATCAAGTTTTTTTTTATTTTTTTGTAAGAATAATTAGCTGTAGGACATTTGAAGTAGTCTTCGATATGATTTGTCGCAGCTGATGTTGTTCATGTTAATTTGATTTCCAGTGATCGCTCTCTGTGTCTGGCTCTTCAATTAAACTAGTCTTCTAGAATCTAGATTGACAGCTCCTTAACATGATGGCGCTACATTACAGCAATTTACTCAATGTTATTTTTCCCCCCCCTTAGACATTATACTGTATTACCGCATTATTTTGAGTACTTTAACTAAGATAAAGATTTTGAACTGAATTGAGGTTTTAGCTTTAAAGGGATAGCTCTGAAAATGAGTGAAAATTCTGTCATTAATCACTCACCGTCATGCTATTTCAAACCCGTAAGACCTTTGTTCATCTTCGGAACACAATTTAAGATATTTAAGCTTACTCGCTCTTCATAGACCGCAACACTGCTGACACGTTCAAGGCCTAGAAAGGAAGTAAGGACATAATTTAAATAGTCTTCTGGGTTTGGGGTGACATAAGGGTGAAGTTTATGTTTAAGACCGTACGATTCAAGGCTAAAATAAATATTCTTATGGCTATTTCGGTCCATATTATGCTGTTAAAGCAGTTCGCATCTACTCTGGTTTTGGAATTGAATCCTATATGCAGCGTTCCCTCAGGTCAGCTGATCTAACATTGACACTTAATGAAGGAAGCGAACATGAACAAATCTTTTTTTTTTTTTTTTTTTTTTTTCCTCTCAGGCTTTAAAAGAGATGTCAAGGATGCAGGCTTCCCCCGTCCAACTCTACCCTGCAGTGTAACTACATGCTCCCTATTCTAAAGAGCGGTTCAAATGCCAAATTGTGCTTTTCTGAGACATATTGCCCACACCATGTGGTAACATCACTGTTTGTGTGTATGCATGTTTGTGCTTATACGGTGGGCTGGTGTCGGCACAACAGATAGTCACGAACCTAGAGGATTCGGTTTACCATTTCAAAGACGCCTGTTTTTTTTCTAAAGTTTACACACACACACTCGCAAGCGCACTCCCACATGCTGCTTCCTCGGCTTATCGACGTGCAACGTGGGCTGCCGAGGCTGGCGCGAACAGATGGGAGGAACAAACCAGCGCAAAATAAAGTTAAACTAGAACAAAATGACTGCACGAGCGCTGTGGCCGCCCTTTGTTTGCCAGGAAGGTGATCCTCAGCATCTGGGGTTGATGGAACGCATGATTAAAATTACCAGAGGGAATGATTAATATCTTCTTAAAGCGCAAACTTCCAGCTTATCAATCATCTCATTACACCGCAAAAGTTAATTGTCTGCGGGGAGGGTGGGGGTCCCTGAACCATGAAAAAGTGGCCCGCCCCTCGACATGTTTACTTACAACAGGACAGACCTGGGAACTCTACTTGTTTATCTGTGAGAGTCCACATCAGGCTCAGGGGTATGGCACATTGAATCACTCTGTGTGTTTTTATGTCTCTCAAATGTTGAGGTAACATAATGGTCTGCATGTAAAAGCATCTTCTTGTGCTCTATAATTTACTCTCCTGCAATATTAGCTTTTCACACAGAATGTGTTTTTGAATTCCACTTTGTTGTTTTTCTTATATTTTTCAACATAAACATGCACTAGACACATTTTAGTCTTGCACTTGTTTTTTTTGCATCTTGCATGACACATCTTTCTAAAAATTTGGCACTCAAGTTAAAAGTAGTTATAAAAGTTTTAAACCATTTGTAAACCACTTTCACTGTGCTGATTTTCAATGTTTTTCTAAATAAACACTAGTACTGGACAATGATAAATCGTGATCAATCAGACCCATAATATTAACCCACACAATTTTTTTTTATATATGTGTTTGTACTGAAGAAATGTATTATGTAAATACACAAACATACATTATATATGTTGGAAATATTTACATTTATATATATATACATATACATTTAATTTTTTTTTTTTTCACTGCACACACACGTAATTTTTAAGATTAAATGATTAATCATTGCCCAGCACTAACACATTCCAGACATTTTTTTTTCCCCTCCTTTGCGCTTGTTGGTTGCAGTGTCACGCACGACACACCTTTCTAACATGCCATTTAAGTTAAAAAAAAAAACAAAAAAAAAACAATGTTAAAAAAAATATAGTATTTTCATTGAATTTCACTAATTCAATTTGATTTTCACTAATTTCTCTGCTTTTTAATAGTTTTCCAAAGTAAAATGCGCTACACAGACTAGTTTTATTGCTGTGCTCACTTTTGCAGCGTCTCATGCATGACAACTTTTTTAAAACACCCTTTACACCTTGCATTGTTTTTTATATGTAAACATATGCTAGACCAATGAGTTTTGCTGTTGTGTTCATGTTTCTTGCTGTATTTGCACGACACATCATTCTAAAAATGATCTGAATTGTCTCATGTTAAAAGGAGTCTCAAGACCTTGCTTTTTTTTGCATTCACTTGCTTTTCCATTGGTTTTCTATGAAAACATGCGTCACATGGACGTTTCACTGTTGCATTCACATCTTGTGTCTTTAGCTGCGTCTAGCACGACACATCATTCAAAATCACAAAAGTTAAAAGTTCAACTTAAAAAAAAACAAAAAAGCATATCTTTTCATTCCACTGCCCTCATTCTCGCATTTTTGTGTGAATGACCCCTACGGCTGCAGGGTCATTTAAAAGTGTTTATAAATCCTCTTGAATTAAAAAGCATAGCTCACCTATAATTTCCCCCGCATGTCGTTCCAAAAAAAACATTCGACAATGTTTCTTTTTTTCCCCCTGTACAATGAATGTCATTGAGGTTGTTTTGGACCCCATTGACTTTTATTGTGTGGCTGAAACATTCTTCAAAATACCTTCCAGAGAAGAAAGTTTGCAATGACTGAGGGTGAGTAAATGATGACAGAATTGGTGTTTGTGGCTGAAATGTTCCTATGTATCTGCAGCTCTAGGAGTATAATGAATGGAGATTGGCGGTGGATAGGACGGTTCTGGTGTCTCTGCCGGGGCTACGAGGGGGTCTCTCCTCACTCTGCGGCCCGGCGTGCCCTTGCCTCGCCTCCCTCCCCCTGGCTGCCGGTGTGTCCTCCTCTTTGCCCTCTCTGCTCCGCTGCGCTCGCTCCCGTCTCTCTCCCCCACCTCTCCCTGCGTGCCTGCGCTGCTTGAGCCAGCTGCTCCCACTTCATCTTCTGCAGCGTCACTAGCTGGGGTATTAATCATGTTTTTCGAGGGGGACACTCTGCTATTTATCTCTCTGACACTTCCAGCATTCGGAGCCCCGTTGCTGGGCACAGCCCATTGAGTAGTAAGATTACACATTACCGCGCTCCATTGCCTCTCCCTGCCCTCTCCATTGACTGGCTGTTCAACAGTGGCATTGCGCTCGCACCATTGGACATAATTTATGCCTTACATGTATGAAAAAGCCCATACCGGGCCTTTTTCTCTTCGCTCTCCCATCTTAGCGCTTTAAGTTGAGCTTAAACGTAGCATGTGGGCCTGTAATTGTTGCTATCCGTCTGTGCCCGAACTACTGTACATCAGCAGGCATGCAGGCTAATATCACCATTACTGTATGTTTACTCACAGTGATGGCACAGAGCAGGCAGCGAGAGATATGAGGCATCAAGCACGTTAAGACGGTACTCACTTAGCGGCAGACTGCCAACACACACTTGGCCTTTATACAAGCTGTTAGGTAGGTTCTGTCAGTTCAAGTCTGTCAAGCGTGCTTTCATACACCTAGAAGAACTAGGATCCAACAGTACAGGACTTTGTACTGCAGGCGACGTGACTTTCAGTAGGCCCGTTTGATTATTGCCATTACACTTTGTTACACTGCATTGCTTGTGCATCCATGTATTTATAGCGTAGACCTCTTTTGGAGCGTTTGGGGAGGGGAGGAGTGTGTGAATATAATTTCATCCCTCGTTCTCACCGTAATGAATCTATACTTAGAGAATGCTGTCCTTCTGGTTGCAATTGTGTATTAATGATTTCAGCGTGAGGGAATCTGTGGGAATTGAAGCATCTGTTAACTCCAATTACCTTGTGGTGACCCGCTTTCGTAGTCTGGAACCGCGCTGAACCGAACTGCTGCGAGAGTAAATAATTCATGTGTTTGAGATCTTTTAAGCGCAATTTGCTGTTTGCGGTCTGTGAGGAGAAATAATTTAGAGAAAATGAAATAAAATCAGTGGTGAAGAAATATATGCTCGTGTTTTGACAGCATGCGATGTCGAGTGTTCTTCTTGTTCAAACAACAGAGCATGCCACTTGGAACACCTGAGTCATGGGTTCGATTCCTGGGGCATGCATGACAGTGTTTACTTGTTTTTTAGTGTTTGCTATTCTAGTTACACACTAAAACATATTGTTGGATTTATTTTAATGAATTAAATTCTGTTTTCTTATATTCAAATTCAAATTGCAGTTCTGTATCTTGTTTGAAACCAATTCAAATTCCAAAACTGAATTGAAATTCAAAGGATGTTCTCAATTTATTTATGAATTGTGCACAACTGTAATGCATAACATATATATACTCTAAATGCAAGTCACTAAATGCATACACTATTGTTAAAATTTTTAGTGTTTTTGAAAGAAGCCTCTTATGCTCACCGTATCGCAAAAATAAATAGCCACCCTCCGCTTCGCGTCGGGCGGTTATTAGCCTCCACGTCGTGCATTAAAATCCTTTAATGCACGGCAAGCCGTTGATTATCCCGCTTATTCCATGGTTATTTGCAAATTTATAGACACGTTACAACTAGTATTGCTCTTTGCAGCGCAAGATTTGACTGAATGGGTAAAAATGACGGTTATTTTCGTCAGTTAGCTCATCAGCTCTATCATTCTGCCCGATTCAAATCAGACACATGAAATAATGATAAATCACATTTATTTGAACGAATTACAGCATTTATTTCAATTACTTATCGATTGATCGAGAGAAAGACAGAGAGAGAAGGAGAAAGGGAGAGATGACAGTTGTATGTGCGTGTTACCTGCCTGCTGCGCGTCTGCGCGTCTCTCTCTACAAACAACAAATTAATTCAAAAACAGTGGTCTTACCATCTCGTTGCTGAGGAATATTATGTAGTGATCTATTATCCAGGCTATTTGATTAATATGAATCGAGCGGAAGCCCTGACAACAAGTTTATATGTGCGCAGCACAATATGATCTCTCTCTCTCTCTCTCTCTCTCCCTCTCTCTCTCTCTCTCAGTGTGCGGTTGCGTGCATCAATTAAAGCAGGGCATTAATATAGAACGGTGATTAAACTGACTTGGAACTACCTGTGCATTAAACGATTTTAATGCATACCTGCCAGCCAATCAGAATCCAGTATCCAGACATTCCATGGAATAATAAATAATAAACAATAGCTTGTTTTTTGTATGATCCCTCTTTTATTTTGTAATATAATTAACATTTTGCAGATTCTGAAAGGAGGATGTAAACTTTTGACCTCAGCTGTAACTGTTTTCTACTTTAACACATTTTTATCACAGAAATAAATGAAATGTATTCCTGTGATGGCAAAGCTGAATTTTCTGCAGTCATTACTTTCACAGGATCCTTCATAAATCATTGTAATATGCTGAATTGGTTCTCAAAAACATTTTTTCTTAACACATTTGAATTTTTTATTTTTTGGAAACTGGGATATAGGCTTTTTTTGCAGGGTACTTTGTTGAATAGAACTTCAACATTTATTTGAAACAGAATTTTTTTTTTTGCGTTTTTACTGTCGCTTTTGGTCAACTAAATTTAACTTTGCTGAAGCTATTAATTTCTTTAAAAGACTTGTTTTGTAACAGTACTGTAAATGTGAAGTAGCTAACATCAACCTGTAACTCTGTAAAATAACAAAGGTTAAAAAAAAGTGAATATTCAGTGGGGTCCTGTAAGTTGCACAGCTAGGACTGGTATGGTTGGCAGACTGCTGTGTTGGGCCAATGAGAGAAGCACATGGAATCATTTCAGGGTTGAACGAAAGTGTCTGTTCCTCGTGTGGCTGGAAGAAAGAGGTGAACTTCTGAAAATCTGGTTTCACATTTCAAGTCAGAATAGTTTCTTAAAAGCAAAAATGTGTATTGTGTTTGGACGTCTCAGTCTCACTCTCTGCTCTGACTCACACATGTAGGAGATTTGCTTGTGATACTTAGACTAGTATTTGGCTGGAAAACGCTGTCGCTTCCTTACCTATATATTTCCCCCGGAGATGACTTTATGGTTCTGTATTGTAGTCAGACAATGTTTGAATGATTATAGATGCACATTCCTCACATTAATACCACCTGACGTTCTGGAGGAACCCGAATCATTTCATGGTAATTTGCCCTTCACTTATCTTGTAAATCTTTGTGAAAAGAGTGAGGGGGTGATAGGTGGTCATTAACAAGAGAAAACAGCCTGGGGCAGCTCAAGGGTTTAAGAGACCAGACTTTTTTACCACCCCCCCCACCTCTTTTCCATTTCCTCTCTTGCATCTACTCCCTCATGGCAGAGAAGTTGGAGCACAAAGTTACAGGAGATGTAAAAGAAGAGTACAGCTTAGGAAAAGAACATTCTAGCCATCCTATCAGCATGTGAGCATGCTGTATCACTTTCCAATCATAACTGTTTTCTTTGGCCTGGGGACTCCAATGGGCCTCCAGAGAAGTGATTACAGTCAAATAGAAAATCCAACCCATAAACTTTCTCTTTTTTCTTCCTTCCTCCCTCTCTTTCTCTTCCTCCCCCTTTTCTCCCTCTCTTGCCTTTCTCGGGGGACTCGTTGAAGGCACATATGGTTCAAATTCCTAGTGTGAAATAGGCCTAAACACCAATTATTTTATGGTACAAACACAGGGGAAAGATTTTCAGGCTTGTAACTTCTTACCGTAGATTAGCCTTGCTTAAGTTTTCTTGTGCGTAAAAAGGGAAATAAAAAGGATATTTTATTGCAGACTTTTATGTCTGAGTTATTTCAGTTCCCCTGTATTCCAGCTCTGTGCTTTTATAGTGCTGTGTCACTGCAGTCCCTCCCCAGTCATGGCTCTTCTAGCTTTGCAAGGCTAATCTGAAACAGGAAATAGCTGCATCAATACGGAGGGGAGTGACATGACTGCTTACATAGCCTGTAATTGGTTGATTTCTGAGGCATGTGAAATGGGAAGGTTGAGCAGCGAGGGTTAAATAAGAGCATAACGCCCAAAAATGACTAACTAAAGCAAGTGTGAGCTCATGCTGGTCACGCACTGATCTTTTATGCTTTTTGATAACTTTTACCTCAGTGTCACAGTTCTGTTTGGATGAAGTTTTGTTAGATTTGACATGTTGGATTAAAGGGTGTTGTTACCAAAATGAAAATTCTTTCGAGATTTACTCCAAACCCTTTTTTTCTTTTGGAGACCACAAAAGGTTATATAATTTGTGTATTTTCTATGCAAAAACAATCACCATAAAAGTATTCCATATGGCTTGGCTGCACTATTCCAAGTCTTCGGAAGCATAAGAAAGTTTAGTATGAAATATTTTAATATTAAAGGAATAGTTCACCCAAAAATTTTAATTCTGTTTTTAAATACTCACCCTCATGTTGTTCCAAACTCGTAAGACCTTTGTTCGTCTTAGAAACGCAAACCCATAACTTTGACCCTGTATAGACAACACAACTGAAATGTTCAAGGCCCAGAAGGGTAGAAATATCCATCTCTCTTAGCTCATTGGCTGCATGTTTTGAAATTGTTGAATAAAGTTGTTATTTTTGTTTTCTTTGCGCACTAAAAAGTATACTCTGTATACAGTTGTGCTCAAAAGTTTACATACCCCTTGCAAAATATGCAAAATGTTAATTCTTTTAGCAAAATAAGAGCGATCATACAAAATGCATGTTATTTTTTATTTAGTACTGACCTGAATAAGATATTTCACATAAAAGATGTTTACAAATACTCCACAAGAGAAAATAATAGTTGCATTTAAAAAAATGACCCGTTCAAAAGTTTACATACCCTTGATTCTTAATACTGTGTTGTTACCTGAATGATCCACAGCTGTGTTTTTTGTTTAGTGATAGTTGTTCATGAGTCTCTTGTTTGTCCAGTTAACAGTTGAACTGCCTGCTGTTCTTCAGAAAAATCCTTAAGCTCCCACAAATTCTTTGGTTTTCCAGCATTTTTGTGTATTTGAACCCTTTCCAACAATGACTGTATTATTTTGAGGTCCATCTTTTCACACTGAGGACAACTGAGGGCTCATATGTAACTATTACAGAAGGTTCAAATGCTCACTGATGATTCAGAAGGAAAAACCATGCATTAAGAAACTTTTGAAATTTGAAGTTTTGGGGTAAACTTATTTTGTCTTTTTGGAAACATGCAGGTATCACAAATGATGGAAAACCTAAAAATTTGTGGCATCTGAAGGATTTTTCTGAAGAACAACATGCAGTTTAACTGTTCAGGACAGACAAGAGACTCATGAACAACTATCACTAAACAAAAAAATAAGCTGTGGATTATTCAGGTAACAACACGGTATTAAGAATCAATTAATTAATTAATTTCATTATTTTCTCTTGTGGACTATATGTAAACATCTTTTATGTGAAATATCTTATTCAGGTCAGTACTAAATAAAAAATAACATGCATTTTGTATGATCTCTCTTATTTTGCTAAAATTAACATTTTGCATATTCTGCAAGGGGTATGTAAACTTTTCAGCACAACTGTATGTTGGTTGTGTTGCTGTCTATGCAGGGACAGAAAGCTCTTGGATTTCATCAAAATATCTTAATTTGTGCTCCAAAGATGAGTAAAGGTCATACAGGTTTATCAAATAAATTCAGCTTTGTCATCATAGAAATAAATTACATTTTAAAATAGAAAATAATTATTGTTTTGTAACTGTACATTTTGAGCTGTAATAATATTCTACATTCTTTCTATTTTAAGTGCATTTTGTTAAAATATATGCAGTGTGGCATGTATAATGTGAAGAATGTGATACTATCTGACATAATTTAATTCAATAGAAACATATTTATATAGCTGCCTGCACAGTTCAATCCATTTTATTAAACTGACACATTTAATCTGCCAATTATAATGTTTAGAATGTGTCAAAATGTCTTGTCAAGTATAGAGTGTTGCTCTTGTGCACTCGCTATGGTCACCACGTGGTTATATATTTAAATTATCTGTGAACATGGGCGTTTGGGGAAGATAAGCAACATTGAAGCTGTGGTCCTTCTCGGCTGGCGTCTGCAGAGATGCTGTGAGTGTGCCTCTCACATGAAAGCCCCTGACCTGCTCTCAAAAAGCCAAGAAATGGAGCCCAGAACAGCACTCTGATAACAAGGATCTGGCTTCAAACATTGACAAAGGATAACATCAAATGCCCCTCTGTGTATGTGCGAGTGTGTATTTGAGTGTGTTTGTGCATGTCCTTGGACATGCCCTATCTGTAGGCCCTCCGCATTTTACCCTTTAATGATACTGTACATGGCCGTGGCCACAATATAAGGACTTAGATTCACCTCTCTTTTGATGAACTGAAATTTTCAGCAGAAGAAAGGAGGCAACATTTTCTAGAGGAATTCTCTGAAGGCAGGAAGATGAAAAGGGCAGCAATGACTGTGTGCCTAGAACAGTATCATAGGTACCCGAGCACGGATAGAAAGCTCCATTCTTCTGCTGCAATTTAGGACATCAGTGCCCCACAGGATCACAGTTGTTTTGAGTACTTTCAAAGAGACCATTGTTTGTTTAAGACACCTGTACCCGTTTTAAGCACTTTGAAGCCCCTTCTTTTTTGACATAAAGAATTTGGTGAGTGGTGTTTATATCGTGGTGCAGCATCAACAGTACTAACCATTAAAGGAGCTCATCCAAAAATCGAAATTTTGATGTTATTTACTAACCTTTATGCAATTCCAAACCCATATGTATTTTTTAATATTCTGTTCTATGCCCATTATTTCTGCCCACATGAAGTGAAGGTTCAAAAAGGATGTGAAAGCACTATAAAAGTATTATTAAAATTGTCCATACAACTTGTGCTCTATATTCCAAGTTATCTGAAGCCATATAATAGCTTTTTGTAAGAAAAAGACCAAAATTTGCCACCCAAAAATAACATCTATGACCAGTTCTTTTTCTATGGAACACAAACAGTGTTTGTTTTATAGACCCTTTTAGTGCAGACGTCACAATTACGTCACAGCACTAGCTGGAGGCAAAACAAAGGGAAAACTGTAGGCGGCCAATTCAAACCAGCACAGATTCGCCTTAAAATATTATCTTGTTGTGATGTTATATTCCAGAATCGACCTTGTACAGGCTTCAATTTGAAAATTTATCACACACTGCCTCTGCCATGCAACATGCAACATGCATCATTTTACCAGATTTGTAAGGTAAAACGTTCATAAAACTAAGCAAACTGTTATTATTTACATGTGGAGCATCTCAAACTCCATCTTTACATGTTGCTTTGAGTTTGGGTTTATTATAACATTCATCTGGCTTCGCAACATGCACCATTTCACCAGATTCGTAAGGTAAATCATTCATAAAACTAAGCAAACAGGAAAATACATCAATATCTTTTGGTCACAGTAAATGCTGCTCCACACAAACTGTTATTAGTTACATGTGTGGAACATCTCAAACTTTATCTTTACATGTTGCCTTGAGTTTGGGTTTATTGTAACATTCATCTGGGATTGCAACATGCAACCTTTTACCAGTTTTGTAAGGTAAATCATTTATAAAACTATGCAAACTCAGGAAAATACATTTAATATCTTTCTCAATATGATAACAGTTCATTGGGATTTTAAAATAAAAGCTCAAACCATCACTCTAAATGTACATTTTGATGTCCACATATTCAAGAAATTACATTGACTAGTATTTCTGTCAATACTAAATACAAATAGATTTGATTCCACAGTAAATTGTAAAAACACTCGTCAGTCCATTGGTGCCCTCTGTAGGCATTTGTTATAATGCATAATGTGCATTGGCTCTATTGTTTAAAATACTTGATATTTTGTTTAATAAAATCATATGATTACTTGTTTTTGATACTTTATTTGAACAAATCATGTAGTTATTTTAAAGGCTGTTGTTCGCTTACCACAAAAAAATGTATTATAATTATCTGATTACACGTCAGAATAATCGACTGATTACTCGATTACCAAAATAATTGTTAGTGACAGCCCTAAGTAAATGATTTTTTACATTTGAGTGAACAATTTTTTTAAAGAAGAGTTTTTTTTCTTTCTTTGATGGTTTGTTTTGCCACAGACTATTATTCCACCACAGGCATATTCAATATGAAATTCTTTACGTAGCTTAAACAGCAGTTATATGTAAATAGATAGGGAGATAATTATGCTTCCCTATTGAGTTTTCACCTTTTTTCCCCTATTCTTTGTGATTATTACGCCTGAAAGTGTGCTTGTGTGCCAAAACCCTAGGAACTCAAAGCGAAATCAGGGCAGCAATAATGCTCTAGCATGATGAATCACCCCAATCTCACAAAGATTCCTGGAGGATGAAGGGTTCCTCTGTTACCAAATCTCCTGTTGATTCTGATCCCGGTGTGTAACACGTGACCCCTCTTTTCCCACCTCGCTGACACTCTTCTTTTCTTCTGCATCTGAGCCTTGTCTTGCAGGAGAGGTGATCCAAGATTTTGCTAAATGAGTTTACTGTGTTTAGTCTTTGAATTGAAGAAGTGGCTGTCTACTGCTACTTTTGAACAATATGCATCCTTGCTAAATAATAAAAGTATTAATTTCTTTAAAAATAAACTGTACTTACCCCAGTTGTTTAAAAGGGAGTATATATTTACTATGATTGAGAGTTTGTCTTTTTCCCTCAAATTAAAATATTCAGTTATTTTCTTTCTTCTTTTTGTCTTTACACAGTCCCAGCTGCAGATATTGAAGAGGGATCTTAAATGGGAGAAATTCTAGTTAAAAAGAGGAAGATGGAGAATTATCGATCCCTTATCCCGAAGGTGTCTGCCGTATGCAGATGTCCCAAAGGTGCAGTGCAGAAGGGTAAATTAAGCCCTTAAATGTGCAATTGGCAATAATGAGCTATCATTACTCAAATTACAGCAAGCACTGATTGGGTTTAAAGTAATGAAGAAAACAACATGATCAATCATCATCAGGTCCTGAGAGCGTCGGGGTGGTGGCCGAGCCCTGCACCCACATTGCTGGAGCAGAGCTCCGTCTTCAGGAGCCAGACTGGAGCAGATACAAGAGCCCTCTAGCACACGAACACATGTGAACATCCTTTATGAGATTACAGTCGAACCTCAGATGCTGCCCAGCTCACAGAGATCATATCATACATGGCAGACATCCACCTTTGTCATCTCACTGAGGCAAGTTTGTTCTCTGTTGTTGTCATCAAATGACTAGTTAATCTTGTAATCGCTCTTAAAGGGATAGTTGACCCAAAAATGCATTCTGTCATTAATTACTCACTCTCATGTCGTTCCAAACCCGTAAGACCTTTATTCATCTTCAGAACAAAAAAAAATTAAGATATATTTTATGAAATCCAAGAGCTTTCTTATCCTGTGGAGACTGTAACGGTACTACCACGTTCAAGGCCCAGAAAGGTATCAAGGATATCGATGTAACATTAGTGGTTCAACCCTAATTTTACGAAGCCACAAGAATACTTTTTGTGCACAAAGAAAACAAAAATAACGAATTTATTCAACAATATTTGGCTAAACTATCCCTGTAAGTAATAATTATAATAATTCATTATCTCTATCACCCACTCTTTATTTTAAAGGCTGTCTCTCGTCATTGTTGCCTGGAGATTGAATTGCTTTCGAGAAAGGATATATTAAATAGTAGCTTTTATAATCCAGGTTTTAGCGAATGGCTATGCCACAAAAGAACTTGCACCACCTATTATCATTTTAATACTTCACTACACTTATTTCAATCTGGCTGCTGACAAAATGATTTCTTAAATAAGTAGTCTTAAGAAAGAGAAAGTCATTTATGCCACAGTTCAGCAGCCGATAACTTCAAAAAGATAAGGAAGTCACATAATGGAGTGAATTTAAGTCATATTAAGAGGAATATGCAGATGAGATGAATAATGTAGAGTTGAGTCTTTCTTTGTGTGGTTGTTTTAAAAAAAGTATTTTTCTACAAAAAAAAAGTGCTAGTTAGATTTTTGTACCCTATGCATGATTTTTAATGCGTCTTGTGTTTTGAGAGAGTTGTGTGTCTTAACTTTTCGACAGAGAGAAATCAGTCGCAATCTGCACATGGACTTCTTGAATGTTTCGCCTATACACTCTTTTGACGTTCTGGAACAAAGTTTTCTCGCAGATCCAATGGTGGCCCGGCATTAGTGTGCATGAAGGCTTCTGAAGTTGCCATCATCAATAATGAGGTCTCATTTACACAAATTACTCCGAACGCTGATTAGGTATTATCTAACGGCAAGGGCCACCTCGATCAATCATCATCAGTGCACAGAGCGTCGATGGACATCAAAAGGTTAACCCAGATCCAATGGGCCCCTGGCAGTGTCAGCACAAATCACTACGGCAGGGCCGCCATACTGTCGATAGAGCAGCTAGACAATTAGGTAATGATTAAAATAGCTGCACACAGGAGTCAATAAGAAAATGAGCCATCCCGGCATAATTTTAGAATGATTTGTTTACCGATCTATATGGGAGCAGGAAAATAGGCACTCGAGTGCAGTGATTGAAAGCCGGCCTGCTTCCTGAGTGTCACTATCGTGAACTTTTTAGAGTTGTACTTTGTAATGTGCCTAAGGTCTCTAATTGAGAGTTGTTTGCATGAGAGGCTGTTTTCTAACTGTTGTAATATTTTACTTTACTCTGTGAGTGTCTAACATTGATATATGCTCAGGGGTTACTATTTAAAAGCTCAATTTTTTAAGTAGCATAATAGTAATATTATTAATAGTGTAGCTTTATAGAACGAACATAGCACAGCATGCTCTTTTTGTTTGTGTTTTCTTTCTTTTTGAAGGTATTGGAGGATAATGTTTTTCATCAACTCTCCTCTTACTTATAGAATAGTCATATATTGAACAAGTTTTTTTCTAAGTTCAGAGCTTAGTACAGAATCTGCTCTTTTGAAAGTGTTAAATGACATATTAGTGGTTGAGTCTGGAAAATATGTGGTTTTGGTTCTTCTGGAGCTAAACTTGGCTTTTGATACTATCGATCATTAAATTTTATTGAGACGATTGAAGGAGTATGTTGGTATTAAAGGGTAAAAGGGTTCACTCAGAAATGAAAAGTCATTAATTACCTTATGTCGTTCCAAACCCGTAAGACCTTCGCTCATCTTCGGAACACAAATTAAGATACTTATAATGAAATCTGAGAGCTTTCTGACCCTCCATAGACAACAAGGGTCCTTACGCTTTACGGTCCAGAAAGGCACCAAGAATATCAGCAAAATAAAAATTTATTCAAATATTCTCCTCCTAGCGCCATATTGGAGATTACTGCAAGGCATGTGCATGCTTTCATCTGTACATGAACAAAGCATGGTGCACGCATGTTCTACGTCAACAGGGAGTGTGCACATGCATTGTGATACTTTCCAAAATGGCACTAAGGTGACGCAGAGGAGAAGAATTGTTGAATAGTCATTATTTTGTTTTTTGTCTTTTTGGCACACAAAAAGTATTTCCATCGTTTCATAAAATTATGGTTGAAACACTGATGTCACATGGACTATTTTGTTTGATGTTCTTGGTACCTTTCTGGACCTTGAACGAGGAAGGACCCTTGTTGTCTGTGCAGGGTCAGAGAGCTCTCAAATTTCATCAAAAGTTTCACTCTTAGTTTGTGTTCCTTAATTTGTGAAGATGAACAAAGGTCTTACGGGTTTGGAACAACACGAGGGTGAGTATTTAATGACAGAATTTTCATTTTTGTGTCAAATCTTCCTTTAAGGGAACAGCCTTACACCATGTCCTAACTACACGCAATGGCGACACGCAAATCATCGCAACATCGTGACTGGAACAACTATATAGCCATACCGAAAGCAGTTTACCACAGATTTGGAAAATAAATTAATGCAAAGATGTAGGTTCAAACTGCGAACTCAATGCGAACCAACAAGTGTATTCCATAACAAAGATGTTATTAGTCACTCAGTATGTACATTTAATAATGTTAATATTTAATATTTATGAATTATATTATAAACATCCATTTCGATGCGAGTGCAGTGCACTTCCAGGGAGAGCCCTCCCACACACGCTTCTAATTGGCTGTGATATTTGATTGATTCTGTCGCGTCATGTTGTCATGTCGTGTCTGGTGTGGACACCCAAATTGTTTGTCGCAGGAATCTTGTGTAGTCTTGTGTAGATTAGGACACAGTGTTAAGCTAGTTTAAGGGGAGATCTTTCACTTTAGCCATTGATAATTTTACCTCTGTCTCTGTTGCTCGTCCTTGTGGAGTACCGCAGGGTTCTGTCTTAATCCCTGTTTTGTTCTCCATCTTTCGCGTTCCTTTACCCAATATTTTTTTGTAAACATCAGATCTCTTTTTTTACACGATATACAGCTTTATCTTCCAGTGAAAAGAAATGAGAACATATCTCACCAGTTTCTGTATAATTAAGTAAGGTTAAAATTTTTAAGGTGGGTATTTTTTATTTTTATTTTTTACAGCTAAATGACTCAGTAGCTGTGTAGCGCAACCAAATGCTTACATCAACTAGCCATTCTAAAGAAGCATTTAAGTGTATAATGAGTTTGACTGGTTAAATGGATAATATTTTGTATTATTTTTGTGGGTTTTTAAGGCCCTGAGCATCCACTGGATTGGCTATGTATGCTATTAATGAATGTGATGCATGTGAAATATTAGATATGTTCAGAGTTTGTCACATGCTCAATTGTGTGGTAATCATGTTTATTTTTTCTTACAATCTCTGCAGATATCAGTTTCTTCCCCTTTATGCTGTGGATATTGATTTCTTCACCCTGCAGTGAACCTTTTCTTATGTTGATCAAAGCCGTTTTTGTGTAGCATGTACTAAACATGTCTAAGGTGGGATGTATGTTGCCTGGGCCACACACATTGTGTGTGTGTGTTTGTGGCTGACATGTGTAGTCGTGGGTCAGAGCTGCTGTTTGGAGGCTTGCGGAAGAGAACAGTTGGCAGTCATCATGCTGGAATAGAGAGGTGCTAATGATGACTGTAACAGGAAATGATGGACAGGATCACATCTAAAAATAAGAGCTTGATTGGAGTGGGAGTGTTGTTTAGATCTTGACATGAAATATAGAGAGCGGTCTGTGAACTTCTCAAGACACGGTCTCCTACTCCTTACATAACCCGCGGTTCAGCGCGCTAGAAACATTTGCACAATAGTGCATTCGTTCAAATAAACTTTTATATTTACAATATTGTAAGAAATGGTAAATGCCAAAATGCCATTCCTCATTTCAATTAACACATTTCTATAAATATGAGAACATGGACTGTGAATATAAACGGCTTCCTTTCCAATCACGATGGTGTCGAGGCAGGCAATTTCACTGATTTGAATAAGGAAATGAAAGGCCATCTCGTCGCCCACAGTGTTTGACTAGTTTCTAATGCACTAGGAAAGCGCATGAACATGTGTCACCTAATTTTGGGTATTATTTGCACTGCATTGTGGAGGAAGTGATGGCAAATATGAGAGTGAAATGAGAGAATCGAAGGTCCCGCCAAGGTCGTATTGCATATTTTCACCTGCACACATAACAAAACTGTCCTATTTTGTGGCCTTGCCACTATAGTTCTTAACTGACAGTAGTTATTCATCATTTATATTTTTCAGCTGGCCGAAGGAAAATCTCCTAGGTGCTTATTTACTGTAAGACTCCAAGTGATACGTATTTTTTTGTTCCGGGAAATAGGAGTAAATTGGCACAAACATCCATTTGCCTTTTTTCTGGTAATCTTTGTGAAACACTACCCCATTGAACAATTGTAATCACAATTTTTGCATCTAAATCTGAAATGGAGTAAAGAAAGGGGATAATTGCTTTCTGGAGTGGCAGCTTTTCTTCTTTCCTTCCTCTTCTAATACACTTGGATGGCTCAACAAGGTACTGAGATATTTTTTTTGTCTTAAATTACTTGAAAGAGAGCTTTGCACTCTTCCTGCACACTAACTGCTATCAGAAACGGAAGCTCCAAAGCCCTTTGGTTGAAATCCAGTGGTGATAATTTCATTGAAAACATGTTTTGCGAGGAGAAAATAGCATTATTACCTAGTTAGGTGGATTATCTTGTCCAAAAGGCCTTTGATGTGTGCACAATCACTGAAACACAGCCTCTGATCTTTGGGGGCCAGAATGAGTGGATCAGATACAATTGGGGGGAAAAAGCCCTTCATTTCAAAGATCACAATATGAGGTCTTGCATTTCAGTGATAGGGCTAAATCATATCACAAGGAAGCTCAGAATCCCCTGGCATTGGAGCAGGCGAACCCAAAGATGTTCACGTTCCTTATGGCTTTATTTTCTTTATTAATTCCTTATTTTATTTGAGCTTGCTGAAGGAGGTCATGTTGATAGCTCATTTTATTGATCTCTGATATATCTAATCGAACCTTATTAGATCGAAAATTGCACATAAAATGATCTGCAGTACAAGGAGTCTTATCATCTGCCCAGCGTGAATCGTCCTCGTGCTCCGGTTTGCTTCTGACGGAGGACTTTTGAGCAAATAATCACTATTTAATCTGCTTCGTCTAAGATTATCTGACCCCTCACCATTCTCATTATATCTGAGTCTATACACAGTGTAAGCTGTTCTGTGAAAGCTGTTACCCATGTCAGCTGGTGGTCTCTTGTCCTCTGTGCCTCGATCAGAGCAGGGGAGCGGCCACCTCTCTGTGTGTATCCTCATCTCCAAGAGGACTCCTCCCGGTAGGGTCCGCTAAATGGATAAGATCTAATAGCCTGGAACAAACACTGTGGTCACCTTCTCTAATGGATGCCAGTGGGGAAGTACACTAATTCAGTATGATTTGAAGAAGATAGGAGAGGAGAGGATGTTTCTTTCAGAGTAAGATTAAACTCCCGTGCCTCTCAAATGCCAAGCATCACGCTGTTCCTGCTCTTCAGTGCTCAAATACGGTTACAAGTGTTATTACTCCCACCATTTAAGAGGGCCTGATCCGGAGAGATTATTACATTAACCACAGGGCACTAGTTTTCTATCTGGGAGGATAGTTGTCACTCTAGGGGTTGTGCACTCTGTGTTAGGAGATCATCCTCTGCTTCTTTTCATGGCAAGTGACTTACACAGGTTATGGCCTGAGTTGAACATCTGTGGTTTTAGTTTGCTGTCTTAATAAAGGCAGACTTTTTTGTTCTTGTTCTTTTGGTGTTACAAACAGATCACTTAACCCTAGAATTCATGACCTAAAACACCCACACAATGCATAAAGACTTTCTAAATGAAACCTATTAGATTTAGGCTAAATTTATTCCACTTTCTTTTGAGGAAGTGAAACCATTATCAGTCCAACGTTTGGAATGCCTGCTCATTAATTATGAAAGACATTAATTCTGTTATGTTTACGCTTTGTAAGAGGGATAATACGCAATAATCACTTTATTTAAAAAAAAATATATATATATCTTTTTTAGAGTTGTCTTTTGTATTTTAAATTTGAAGTAATCACAAACATTTTCTTTCAGCAATACATGAATTGTTAAGAAATCTTTTCTTTTTGTAATAATAACATTAAAAATGTTGAATAAACTAAAGAAAATTACTAAACAATATGTATATTTTTTAAAATGGTCTTTTTAAACTATGAAATTGAGATTATCACAAATCATTTTTAAGTTATACATGGCTTGATAAGATTTTTTTTCTTTTTATTATAATAATAATAATAATAATTATTATTATTATTATTATTATTATATTTCTGTTATTATTATTATTATTATTATTATATTATTATTGTTGTTGTTGTTGTTGTTGTTGCATATATATATGAACCAAAAAACTAAATATTGTCATATACAAGAGCTTTTATAAAAAAAAAAAAATAATAAAATAAAATAAGTAAAACATTTTTTCTTAATTATACAAATATATATAGAATAATAATTGTAATGTTGTTTTTTTATTTTACTATAATATATAATACTTTGGTTTTACAAATAAAGGAACAAAAATAATAATTTTTTTACTCTAAATATGAAATTGAGGTAATCACAAACTTTTTTCAGCAATGCATGGTTTGTCAAGATTTTTTTTTTTTGTTATAATATTAGTAATTATAAATTAAAACAAAGTATTATTATTATTATTATTATTATTATTATTATTTATACTTTGTTCTACTATAATATATAATACTTTATTTTTAACAAAAAAGGAGCAAAAATAATATAGGATGTATACAGGCAATTTTGACCACCTTTACAAAGGCTTGTGGTAATAATTCTAAAATCCTGCCAAAGGGGGAAAAAAATATAGATAGATAGATAGATAGATAGATAGATAGATAGATAGATAGATAGATAGATAGATAGATAAATTTGTTTGTTTATTTGTTTATTATTTTTTTTTAACCAAATATGTAAATATTGTCATATAAAGGTGCTTTTGTTAAAATAATAAAATAAATAAATAAATAAATAAATCCCACTATATCAAGTCACTTCTACTTTATTTATGCATTCTAGAATTAAAATTGAATCACCTTTTACAAATAAGTGTGCATTTCTTCTTTTCTACTACTGGCAGCAGGCTTTTTACTCATTTAGAACCCAATTCTCCATTTCCCTTTAGGAGTTATGTAACCGTTTTAATTGAGTAAGTGCTCACAGGCAATAAATGATTACTCCTGCTGAGTATCTCACATAACTTCATTAGCATCCTCTCTCCAAACTGCTTGGATACCCCAGTGTTTAGTCTGTTAACTTATTGTCAGTAAATAAATATGATCCTTCACTGTGCAGACAGCTGTACTTGACAGCTTTGTTGCCTTCGCTGGCTGCGCGCTGTCATTCTCGTCGAGGGAAAAGTGAGTTTTATATACTCTGACTGTGAACTGGGGAATGGAGGACATTTGCACATGAATCAATTGTATCCTGACAACTCTTAGACAGCTCAGAATCAGCTCAGAGAGGTGTAGACATGAGATTTTTCTCTTTGTCACATGCAAACTTAGTTTGGCTCCTTTTTTATTTCATATACTATTGTGATCCAATGGCAGGATATCAAGGTGTGCTCATTATTATAAAAAGTGAGAGAGCAGAAAGCTTCAGTTATGGAGGTAGAGGACAGGAAATTAGATGAAACATTCTTTTTGTTCTCTCCTCATATCCATTTGCTCTTTCAACAGCTACTTGAAAGTGAGTCACTCACATTATGATTGAGGCCCTTGTTACTAAAGGTAACTGCTTGGCATTTGTCACTATCTTATTCCCACTTCCCATTTGCAGTCAACTTGAAAAGTTTTTTCCAGTTTGGACATCTTGTAACAGTCTGTCATTCATGAAGCATTACAAGGAATGAAATGCATTGAAAAAAGATACAGTGTGACAGATTTCCTAATGATTCTATTTTCCATAAATAACATCAGAATTATCAGACTCAACCGAATAGTTATTTTTGTTCCGTTGAAAAGTTTCCTGATATTTAGTCTTTTTCTGACTTAAAATAGAGTTTACTTTTCTGACTTTAATATACAGCTGCCAGCCCTTGTTTGCGTATGATATAGCAGTAGTTGACCTTTAAATGAAAATCCTGTCTTTATTTACTCACCATCACTTGCATGACTTGAATATCAGATGTCTGATATGTCTGAACTGCAGTCTTCAGTATGAACAAAGTAGGGTTCTTTTGCGTCAAGTGAGTCTTCCATAAGTTATTTTAAGCCATACAATAACAGACTAAAATGTGAAACTGTGACGTGGTTATGCAGTGAAAATCTTACTTTGAATAATTAATTAACTTGCAGTGCACATTTAGTTGTAAGTTTGTGATATAAACTCTCAATTCTTGAAAAAAACTTTTTTTTCTCAGAATTGTGAGATATAAACTTGCAATTGCAAGAAATTAAGTCAGAATTGCAAGATATAAACTTGCAATTGCGAGTTATGAAGTCACTTTTTCTCGCAATAAAATTTCTGACCTTTTTTCAGAATTGTGAGAGATAAACAATTGTGGTTTATATATCACAATTCAGATTTTTTTTTTCCCTCAGAATTCTGATATAAACTCATAATTGCAAGATATATACTTGCAATTGCAAGGAATAAAACAGAACTGCAAGATACAAACTCACAATTCTTTTTTCTCAGAATTGTGATAAACTCACAAAAAAAGTCAGAATTTCAAGATATAAACTTGCAATTGCGAGAAATATAGTCAGATATTTGTGAGATACAAGCAGACAATCCTGACTTTTTCTCAAGAAATTACAAGAAATAAATTCAGAATTGCGACATATAAACTCGGAATAGGGGTTATGCGCAACAGACTTCCATATTCTACTAAACAGGTCTCATTGCTTCCGGTTCACAAGTTTTGCATATGCCTCATTAAATATTAAGCTGTTTTACTCAAGATGCCTTCAAAGTAGACGCTAAAGATGATCATAACCAAAGTCCATCACATATACCCTATTGCAAGAAATAAAGTCACACTTGCATGATATAAACTCATTGCAAGTTATAAATTCAGAACTCCAAGATATAAGAACAAGAAGATACAAGAAATAAATTACTTTCTCAGAATTACGTGTTATAAATTTCTCAGAAATGTGCGAGATAAACTCACAATTTTGAGTTATGAAGTCAGAATTTCAAGATTCAAACTTGCATAGGCAAGAAATAAAGTCAGAATTTAGAAATACAAACTCCCAATTCTGACTTTTTCTCAGAATTGCATGATATAAACTCCCAATTCTGACTTTTTTCTCAGAATTGTGAGAGATTAACTTTTATAAAGTTAAAAAGTCAAAATTGCAGTTTGTAAACTCGCAATTCTGAGAAAAAATTGTGAGATGTAAACTCTCAATAGCGAGAAAACAAGAATGTCAGAATTGTGAGATGAAAAAGCCACAACTACCTTTTTCATTTTTATTCAGTGGTGAAAACGGGCTTCCATAGTGATGTAATGCAGGTAGCCAGATCTTCTAATGTACAAAAAAAAAAAGATGAGTAGATGGAGGCTAGTCTCGCGTAGCCAGATCTACAGATTGATGCTGGAAGGTCTGGGAATCTTGGCCGCTTTGAATGGCCAAGAACCTCCCAACAGGCCATACTGACAAGTAAAGCAGCCAATCACATATAGTGTACCGGTGTGTAAAACTCTTGGACGTATATGCCCCGAACTTTACCAATTTCACAAACGTTTAGTTGATCCTGATAAGCACTCATTGTCAAAGTTGTAAACACAATGGCTTTCTTCTTCCATTAGGGGTTTTGGTGTCACGGCATCTTTGTTTCCAGACGGAATGTTAAAGAACGCATTATGTCTCCCAGAAATTCTGTAGAATTCGACAAATTTTAAAAATGTCTTTGAAACTCCTGAAGTGTTTCGCATTTTTTGTGCCATATACATTAGATGTTCTGCTAACGCTTCGTGAGCGTGACGTCTGAGGCAGCTCTGAATGTGAGCTTGCAGTCAATTGCAAGAAAGTAACAGTTTATGCTGGTTGGAGAAGGCTGTCGTTTCACTGAAAGATCAAGTTATGACATTCTAATGGAAAATTCGGAGGTCAGAAATAACAGATGAATCATTCACAATAAAATTAATACCATGGATTTAGAACAAAGATGGGTTAATTTTCATTTCATGCCGACTTTTAAGCAATATGAGCTTTCTGAAATGGTTATGAATAAAAATTAACACCTTAAAGACTTTAGATTACGATAGTTATTTGTCACTATGGTTACAGGTATTAACCAAGGCCATCACTGTAAGGATATTGACTTTAGTCCATACAGACAATATTCAGTCTGCTCCTTTTTAGCTTTTCAATTCAGTAAATGACAGGTAAAAAACTCAATAACACAATCTTTCGGAGTCAGAAATGAGGCTTCCCTGCTACATGGAAAGTGTGTCTATCAAGGTTAAAATTTGTCACTGAAAATAAATAAATTTGCTGTGAATGTAGCCATGGGATGTCAGAGATACATTAAACATTTTCAAACTTCTTGTATAGCCTCTTGCTATAGAATCAGCACCCTACAGTAAATGGCTATTAGCAAAATTACAGTCTCATGACCCGTTGTTTGCACAACAAGCAGCGTTAGAGGAAACAGACAGTGGCGCATTGATCTGTTGTGCTCAGTGGTACTTGGGAGTATGGTGTTTCACCCTTCCACGAGTTTGGCAAGTGTCAGTGATCTCACAGTGTTCCCAGTGAAGAGCTAATCACAGTGATCAGTGTTCTTTTAAAGCTTAACCAGCCACAGTAATCTGTTCACACTCGCTTAGACCCTAATGGCTCTCAAGTTCCACCCCCCCGGACCAACACATCTCCCGTCTAAGGATGGGCTGCTCTGCTCTGAGGCTGATCAATTAAAATGACTTTAGCATTTGCCGGCCCATCGATAAAGGCTCCCCTCTGGCTCAACAGTTCTTGCCTATGCTGTACTGGAGGGTTTTGGGCTGCATGCGTCGAGTCGGTTGTTTGCAATCAATGGGCTTCAATGTCATAAACAAAGCAAATTCACAGCCAGCAATCGATGCAACGAGAGCTAAATGTTGATTTACTTTCACAGCGCCTCCGTTCACACCTTTGAGACTGTTGCTGGGCTTATCTCATCAAGAATGGATGCAAATTGAAAGTTGGTTTTAGAGTAACACCTCCACTCATCTAGAAACTTCAAATATAACCTCAGGGTTTTAAAAACGGAAGCACTGAACAGGAAGTTCTTCTCTAGGATGGATGTAACATTACAAGGTGTTTGTTTCCAAGTGTCTAAATGGTATAAAATCTAAAAAGACAGCTTAGGGGTCACCGTGAGCTTGTAAAAACGCACCATTTCATCATTCAGACTTCTCTCAGCCGAACAAACGCAAATGCACTAAGACTAATGTAGATTCGACAGCGCTCGCGGATTAAAAATGACACAATGACAAGCTCCCAGTGGACGATTATGATTTATGACACACATTTTTATAGATTTACACTGATGCTGTCAATGGCTTAATAAGTTTTACTGCTGCAATGTGAGCTGTATTCAGTACACGGCTGAGAAGAATGTGCTAAAAGAACAGGCTATAAATGGGCTAAGGTGCTCCCCAAAGGGAACCTCACTAGACATGTGTTACTAAATCTTTCAGAGATGCCATCTGCCTGCGTGCAAGCTGTTAGAAGCTGTGACCTCTGTTGGCATTAAGGTCACCCAGAGCTAATATTGACCTTGTGTTGCATTCCACCATGGATGAAATAGATCTGCATTCTGAAAGGTGCTACATATGTAAACATTTTAGTCACAGAAACCTAAGAGAGTTCTTGTTGCTCTGTCTCAAACACCTTGATAGCTGTAAGATCTGATAAGCCATTTTGTGTCGTAAAATATCACTAATTTTATCAAAGTGGTGTTTTATTTCTTTGCTCACATGCAATGATCGGTTTCATCTATTGTTTGCTTAAAGTGATAGTTCACCCAAAAATGAAAATTAATTACTCACCCTCATGACATTCCAAACCTAAGATATTTTTGATGAAATCCGAGAGCTTTCTGACCCTGCATAGACTGCATGAAACTGACAAGTTCAAGGCCCAGAAAGGTAGTAAGGACATTCTTAAAATAGTCCATGTGACATCGGTGGTTCATCAGTAATTTTATGATGCTACAAGAATACTTGTGCGCAAAGAAGACAAAAATAACGACTTTAACTTTAACACGTTATTTCTTTTACGTGCATTCATGAGAGTGCCACAAGAAGAAATTGTTGAATAAAGTTGAACAAACAAACAAATCATTGAATTCTTATCTTTACATCCCCCTTTCAGAATCATTAAAAATTAATTATTTGACCTGGTTCAAAAGTTTACATCCCCTTAATTCTTAACACTGTGTTGTTACTTGAATGATCTACAGCTGCTTTTTTTTGTTTAGTGATAGTTCATGAGTCCCTTGTTTGTCCTGAACAATTAAACTGCCCACAAATTCTTTGGTTTTCCAGCATTTTTGTGTATTTGAACCCTTTCCAACAATGACTATATTGGAAAACTTTTGAACTGAATGGAGACGTGTACATTTTTCTTATTTTTCCTAAACATCATATTTTTTCATAAAGTACTACCTGTTTCCCAGATAACAAAATAAGTTAAATTTACCTTCAAATTAAAATTTTTTCACCCCCCCAATTCATTGCTTTCATGCCTTTTATAATAGCCCCTTTATATGAGTCCCTCAGTTGTCCTCAATGTGAAAAGATAGATCTCAAAGTCATGCAGTCATTTTTGGAAAGGGTTCAAATACACAAATATGTTGGAAAACTAAAGATTTTGTGGGATCTGAAGGCATTTTCTGAAGAACAGCAGGCAGTTTAACTGTTGAGGACAAACAAAAAGACTCATGAACAACTATCACTTAACAAAAATCAAGAGGATGTAAACTTTTGAACCAGGCCATTTTTATAAATTCAGCTATTATATTCTCTTGTGGACTGTATATAAACATCTTTTATGTGAAATGTCTTATTCAGGTCAGTACTAAAAAAACAATAACATGCATTCTGTATGATCCCTCTTATTTTGGTAAAATAATTACAATTTTAATGATTCTGAAAGGGAGTGTAAACGTTTGACCTCAACTGTACTTTCTGTCATGGCTGTTTATTTACTTCATACATTTACATGGACTTTTCTGCAGATTTGAGTGTTAACATGCATGTATCAGAGGGCGAATAGATTTGACACTTCAGGGTCGGGGCAGCTCTCAGGACGTAAGTGAAAGACCATAAGGTCATTCCACATAGACTTCTGCTCTAAAGTGGAGGCACTGCTTCAGGCCTATAGCTTGCTGGACTCTTGCGTTTGTGTGGAACATTCAGTATTAGCAGAGCAATCATGACGAGAATGTTTCAGGTTGTCAAAAATTGTATGAAGTGTTTATTTGTTCTTTAACTACTGAATTAATTTAACATTTGCTTATATCAGTGAGACAGTAGAGATAGTAGAGAACAGCAACACTTGCCCTGAAGCAGGAGGTCGTGACTTTAACATACCAAACCCTCCAACCTTACAAGTGACTGACAGGGGGAGGAAGCTCACTCGAGCCGTTTCACGTGGGAATCACAGCTTGCAACAATTTTAAAACAAAACCGTCTGTCAGATATTTGTGGGAAAATTTAATTGTGTTGGGTTCTTTTGGCTCCCTTACCCTGTTTCTCTTAAGAAAGCCATAGGTCCAAAGTTTGTTAGTTCAGATAACATTTTTAGTCAAACTAAAGGCACAGCTGTGTTTTCTGTTCTCCCCTCAAGGTCACTAAATAAGCATTAGCTATAAATAGTCTAATATGAAAGACAATAACTGATTTAGTTTTCTGCAAAAGATGCTTTGGCTGTCAGGTGCCCCATGCTATCCTCCAAAAAAGCAAATGAGCTCTTAGTTAAACTGAGAAAACACTAAATGGGTTTTAAAAACTTAGTCTTGTTCCTAAAGTTTCTTGATGTCTTTTTGCTATGCATATGTGTTTCAATTAGCTGGCACTTGCTCAAACTGGTGCCAGACTTTATTAATGAAGGGTGCCTGAGCCATGAAGCTGATGTACCTCAAAGACGTCCTGCCTTCGGGGAGAGCAGCAGGCTGGGGGCTTTGCTTTACATTCTTGAGTAGGACTTCAGGAAGTTCAGTTTATCCGAGGAGGGGGTCTCCTCTGTGGGTTTCTTGCCTGTCCCATGGGTGTCTTTTCCAGCAGTAATGAGGCCTCCAGGACTAGAGAGTTTCGCTTTAAAACAGGGAGTAATGAGAGAGTTCTGGCAGAGGGAACAGAGATTTGCACTCTTCAGTAAGACAGGAAGGTCGCAGAGACAACTTTTATTTTAGAAGGGAAAAATGTCAATGGCAAATAAAAAACATGAAGTGAGATGGCTGACTTCACCTTCATGATAGTTTGAAGATGCAAGCTTAGTGCCTTTTTACAGCCCCTCGATAATTTTATTAAATACAACACATACAATAGAGCACCTCTGACCTGAGTTTAATCACATATGCATTTGACATCTCAAAGACAGGTTTTGACTGTTTCAAGATGGTGCTACTTCAGTCAAGCACTGTAGAAAAATCCAATCCTATGTTTTGTGTGCACAACTTGAGTTGCTCAAGGTCAAACGTAAAGCTTGCACTTTTAAAACCGCAAGTCAATATTTGAAGCATGAATGTAAATCTGAATAGAGGATTGTGATAGCAGCGCCTCAATCACCTACCGCTAATTTAGCAGATGGATGAAACAGTGGTGGTTAATCACTGTGCACTCTGGAGTAGATTGCAAACAACGGCCTCTTTCTGCACTCTTGCTGTTTTAATTGACTTTTTCAACTCTGGCCAGCATTTTAAATGCGTCACAACCTTTTAAATTGCAGGCAAAACACTTCAGCTATTGAAGGTAAGTTTCCACACAAATGGGGTCCTTCATTTGGCCCTGACTGAACCCGGCAATGGAGGGGCACCTTTAGAACCTGCCGGCCTGGCGTTGAAAGGAGAGATGCAGTGCTCACGTCATGCCTCTCTCACAGTAATAACAGTCGCAGAGCCTTCAACCCCGCCGCATTCAGCTATAATTGCCCCCGACAGCAGGGCAAATCATCAGCACAGGGATCTGATAAGCATTACAGCCAGATGACAGCACACAGAAGTGTATTAGCAACACTGTGACATATCGCATTACCACTGTGAATAAAATAAAGCCAATATGGAACACTGTGGCAGTCAAGTGAAGCCATTCTTTTCTCTCTCCTGAGGGACTATTATGGTCCATTTGCTGATGCTGATAAGTTGTCGGCCCCCTCCACCCGCCCAACTGTCACCTTGGAGTATAAATACACACTATGCAGAGAAACAAACACACACACACTGTTGTAAGTGTAAGTGACATTGTAGGAATCATGGGTAGGTGGACAACACCACTGAATACCAATCAACGATTTTATTATACAAGTGTAAGACGAATTGGAATGGCTGGCAGTAAGTTATTATGGTAGTTCGTCTATGAGGTCCATCATCCTTTCTTTTCCCCTGACCTCCCACACTCAATTTCCAGGAGCAAAATATGTTAGAGTCTGTTTTTCTGGAAAGTTTACAAACAAGGGTCAATAACGAAGGTCAGAAAAATACCACTGGCCTCTAAGCTGTCTGTTTTACACATCTTACATGTTGAACATTGATTTAGTAGGCATAACCGTTTAGCCTACATTTGTTTTATATTGCTGAAAACGTAAAGTCATTTGGATGTAATGTACATAGTATTTAGGTTGACCAGACGTCCTGTTTTTACCATTTTTTTTTTTTTTTTAGCTCTAATTTTAGAGTCCCATCTTATTAAGAGAAAAATCATGTTTTGTCCTGTATTTCAAAATGGGTAAAAATTACTGGGAGCTTTGATAGTCTAGCTCATCCTAAAACTAAATTACCATCCAATCACATTTCGTTATCAATTAACTTGCAGTTAGTGAGGGTGGGATAAGCAAAATCACGCTCGATGGTGAACGCATCAGAAGTGCGATCAGTTCTTCTTGATCTGTATTGTCAAATACACACATACAGTCAAATCAACATTTATTGAGTCACCTTCAACTTTTCTCACATTATCACAGTTTATTCGCCATAGTTTAGAAAATGGTAATACAATAAAAACTACAGTCATACCCAAATTTATTCAGGCAAAATGTCTCACATTATCACAGTTTATTTGCTATAGTTTGGAAAATAATAAAATATGACTTGAGTTAAACTGTCAGAACGAATTCATTTTTATAATGTCAGATAACTTTGATAGAAAGGTATGTAAGAAAACATGGTCTGCGTGAACTCTTGTGTATTCTGGTTCAAGACAGTTAGGGTAGGTCAAAACAAAACGTCTCGGTTACGTATGTAACCCTCGTTCCCTGAAGGAGGGAACGGAGACGTCACGTCGGAGACCGACGGATTGGGATCTCGCTTAGAGAGACCGACCTACTTCGTGTGTATTGAACACGCCAATGCAATTGGCATGCGCTGATTGTGCCCAGCTGCAGCTGATCACAGCGTGAGTATATAGAGTCGGCTCGGCAGTACAGCGGCGGGACAGCAGCCATGGCGACGGGACGTGACGTCTCCTTTCCCTCCTTCAGGGAACGAGGGTTACATACGTAACCGAGACGTTCCCTTATCAGTCGGTCTCTCCGAGTCACGTCGGAGACCGACGGATTGGGATCCCTATGGAAAACGCCATGTCTACTGGCCTCCTCCAGTGTCCTGAGCAAGCCTCTACGCCCCCTTTGTGGCTTAGGCGGGGGCTCGCAACAAGAAACCAGTCACTATATGTCTTAACACTACTCTTCCGCAGTGAAGCTGGAACTGGAGATGCGGAGCCTAATCTCCCGAAGGTTTAAAGGCAATACACATATGACTAATTTTCTGGAACATATGGAATATTGAGGTGATGTTACATCCTCTAAACGCGATTACTCGCCGGGGAACACGGGCTCTAAGTCTTATACCGTGGAATATACACATATGAGATCCAATTAGGTCTTTCATATGGCCCTTAGCCCAACCCGGTTCTCTAGGATTCATCGAGAGAGGGCCTGGCACCGAACGTTCCGCTACGTTAGCACCGAGGAGACGGAGGAGCTCGACAGGGTCTACTTTGGACACTCTGGAGCAGTTTACAAGCCGACCTGAGCCAGGGCCACTCAGTGCTTCTACCCGTTTGAGGTGAGAACACAGGAGGATACTGGCTCTACACGAAGGCTATAGAATCTAGCGAACGTGTTAGGGGTCGCCCAGCCCGCGGCTCTACAAATGTCTGCTAGCGAGGCGCCTCGTGCCAACGCCCAGGATGATGCAACACTTCTAGTTGAGTGAGCTCGTACCCTGAGGGGGCAGGGCACACCCTGAGCTTGGTAAGCCAGGGTGATGGCATCCACTATCCAGTGGGCCATCCTCTGCTTGGAGACGGCATTCCCCTTCTGCCGTCCCCCGTGACAGACAAAGAGCTGGTCTTAGGTCCTGAAGCTTTGTGTCCGGTCAACGTAGCATCTTAAGGCTCGGACGGGACAAAGCAAAGCTAGGGCTGGGTCTGCCTCCTCCGGGGGCAGCGCTTGCAGGTTCACCACCTGGTCTCTGAAGGGAGTGGTGGGAACCTTGGGCACATAGCCAGGCCGTGGCCTCAGGATTACCCGGGAATCTGCCGGCCCGAACTCCAGGCACGATTCGTCGACCGAAAATGCTTGCAGGTCCCCTACCCTCTTGATGGAGGCCAATGCCAGCAGGAGCAGGGCTTTCATTGAAAGAAACTTCAGCTTGACTGCTTGCAAGGGCTCAAATGGGGCCTGTTGTAGCGCTGTGAGCACCAGGGACAGGTCCCAAGAGGGTATGGACGGGGGTCTGGGAGGATTTAACCTTCTTGCCCCCCTAAGGAACCTGGTGACCAGGTCGTGCTTCCCCACCGACTTACCATCTATTGGGTCGTGGTGTGCAGCGATAGCAGCAACGTAAACTTTGAGGGTGGAGGGAGACAGCCTTCGCTCCAACCCTAGCTGCAAAAAGGACAGCACGACTCTGATCGGGCATCTCCGGGGGTCCTCTTCGTGAGAGGAACACCAATCGACGAACAGGTTCCACTTCAAGGCGTAAGCATGTCTCGTGGATGCAGCTCTCGCCGAAGTGATGGTGTCTACCACTCCTTGGGGTAGATCACCTAGAACCTCCGCGTCCCGTCCAGGGACCAGACATGCAATTTCCAGAGGTCTGGGCGCGGGTGCCATAGGGTGCCCCGTCTCTGAGTCAGTAGATCCTTCCTCAGAGGAATAGGCCAGGGAGGGGCTGTCGCGAGGAGCGTGAGTTCTGGGAACCAGGTCCGATTGGGCCAGTATGGTGCTACTAGCAGGACCTGCTCCTCGTCCTCCCTGATCTTGCACAGTATCTGTGGGATTAGGCTCACTGGGGGGAACGCATATTTGCGTAGGTCCCGCGGCCAGCTGAGTGCCAGCGCGTCCGAACCGAGAGTTCCTTCGGTCAGGGAGTAGAACAACTGGCAATGGGACATCTCGGGTGAAGCAAACAGGTCTACCTGAGCCTCCCCGAAATGTCTCCAAATCAGCTGGACCGACTGGGGGTGGAGTCGCCATTCCCCAGGGAGCGCAGCTCGCGACAGCTCGTCGGCTGTGCGGTTGAGCAAGCCTGGAATGTGAACAGCACGAAGCGACCTCAGATGCTTCTGACTCCAGAGGAGGAGGAGACGGGAGAGTTGCGACATGCGACGGGAGCGCAGACCACCTTGTCGGTTGATGTACGCAACGGTCGCAGTGTTGTCCGTGCGGACTAGCACGTGCTTGCCCCACAAACGCCCTTTGAGACGCAGCAAGGCAAGGCGTACTGCAAGCAACTCTAGGCAGTTGATGTGCCAGTGAAGTTGAGGGCCCGTCCAAACCCCTGACACATGCTGCCCGTCGTACGTGGCCCCCCCAACCGGTGGTGGAGGCATCTGTGTGTACCACAGCATGCCTGGAGACCTGTTCTAGGGGCACTCCAGCCCGAAGAAATGCAAGGTCTGACCACGGGGAGAAGGTTTGGCGACAGGCCGGTGTTACTTTGACCCGGTGAGCGCCGCGCTGCCACGCCCTCCTCGGGACTCGGTCGTGGAGCCAATGCTGAAGCGGTCTCATATGGAGCAGCCCTAGCGGAGTTACCGCTGCTGCCGCTGCCATATGCCCCAGGAGCCTCTGAAACTGTTTCAGTGGGACCGCTGCCCTGCTCTTGAATGTATTCAAGCAGTTCAACATTGACTGAGCACGTTCCTGCGTGAGGCGTGCTGTTTGTTCGACCGAGTCCAGTTCCATCCCGAGAAAAGAGATCCTCTGCATTGGCAAGAGTTTGCTCTTTTCCCAGTTGACCCGAAGTCCCAACTGGCTGAGGTGTGCTAGCACCATGTCCCTGTGTTCGCACAACTGATCCCGCGACTGCGCGAGTATGAGCCAGTCGTCGAGATAGTTGAGGATGCGAACGCCCTGCTCTCTGAGGGGAACTAGGGCCGCCTCCGTGACTTTCGTGAAGAGACGGGGAGACAGGGACAGCCCGAAGGGAAGGACTTTGTACTGATATGCTCGTCCTTCGAACGCGAACCGCAGAAATGGTCTGTGGCGCGGAAGAATCGAAACATGAAAGTACGCATCCTTCAGGTCTATCGCTGCAAACCAATCTTGAGGACGGACACATCTGAAGATGCGTTTCTGTGTTAGCATCTTGAACGGGAGCCTGTGAAGTGCTCGGTTCAAGACGCGCAGATCCAAGATTGGTCGTAACCCACCTCCTTTCTTGGGTACTATGAAGTAGGGGCTGTAAAACCCCGTCCTCATATCGGCTGGAGGGACCGGCTCTATCGCATCCTTCGCCAGCAAGGTAGCGATCTCTGCCCGCAGAACAGGAGCATCCGTAGCCCTCACCGAGGTGAAGCGGATGCCGCTGAACTTGGGAGGGCGCCGGACGAACCCCCGACGGATCTCCCGCCGGGGAATTCTCCACCGTCACCGTTAGACCAGTCAGCCCCTTGCCCGACGCAACGTCTCCCCGGCGTTTACCGGGAGGAACATTGGATCGCGGCAAAGGAACTGGCACCCCGCCCCTTTGCAGGAAACGGAGTCTGGTCCGCAGCTCCGAGATGGTCATCCTCCCGCACAGAGAACATGACTCATCCACGAAAGCCGCCTCAGCGTGCGCAATGCCCAGACACGTGAGACAGCGATCGTGACCATCGCCCGGCGCCAGGAAACGGCCGCATCCAGAAACACACGGGTGGAAAGGCATTCTCGTATCTACAAATGCCTTCGTCTTTAAAAAGACGGCCCGTGTAGCACTCTTTTAGAATTTGCTCTTTTGTGCTGAAGCGCCCAGGGGAGATGGCCGCAGCACACAGAAGGAGAGTAGTGCAGCCTAATGTGTGCTCACCCACTCGACACGGGGACCAACGCCGCTGAAACGCCGTGCCACCAACAGAAAAGAACGAAAAGATGTTGCTTCTAACACACTCCGTAGTGAAGTCGGCTCCGAAGCGAAAAGCTGACTATGCGCTGTGCCAGCCGCCTCTATATACTCACGCTGTGATCAGCTGCAGCTGGGCACAATCAGCGCATGCCAATTGCATTGGCGTGTTCAATACACACGAAGTAGGTCGGTCTCTCTAAGCGAAATCCCAATCCGTCGGTCTCCGACGTGACTCGGAGAGACCGACTGATAAGGGAACAAAAAACAAAAAAAAAACTCCCGTCACATTTTCTTCTCCAACTTTAAAATCACCCTACATCGCTGTTTTACCTTTTTTTGTAAAGGGTGTTTTAGCTACTTTGCATGTTCACTTTGAAAACACTGGGTCAGTACTTCTGCAGCGATGTAAGACAATGTTGAAGTTGGAAGAAAAATTAGATAGGAGTTTTTCGATGTTTTAAAACAACAAAAGATGTTAAATAAATGTATACATGTTAAATAAACCTACTCTATTTGAAAAACATGTATTTATTTAGTTTGTATCTTTATCGTATATGTCTTATGGTTTGTAATTTGCTTTTTTGTTCTTTTTTAAATAACAAAAATAACCATTAATATATAATTATAATGTAGATATCATGAAATAAAAATCTATGAGAAATCTGGTCACCCTAATGGTATTATGGTATGTTATATATATATATATATATATATATATATTCAGCATTATGTCTTAGTTTTTACAAGATTGATGAGGAAAGACAGGTCTAGTCAAAGACAAGTCTAAAACTTTAAACACATATGTGAATTTACTGGTACAACGAAATTGCGTTTTCACCACAGATACTCAATGGGCCATTTCCTTTAATCGCTCAAACGCTTTGGCTCAGTCTAGAACCACTGTAACCAGAGAGCTCAGATACTGGCACAGGTCTTGAACCTGATAACTTTTACATGTTTGATAGCTGTTGCATCATAAATTATTTCCACAGACTCCTGGGCTTTGAGGGATCGTATTCTGTCAGCTCTGGTTCCTGGTAATATCATTTAATGATATTAACAAATTTGGCCCTCTAGTGTTTCGGTTTTATCTGGGAAATCTTAAACGCCTCCTTGGTGAATACTTGGTTATGATATTATCGTGACCGGGCTGATTGTGCTCTGGGTGTATCGGGTGGCTATTAAGTGTGGGGAAGCAGTGGTAATAACCCGGTTTATAAACCACCGAGACGCTTGCTTACAGCCTCACAACATTTCCTGTGGTAACTGAGAAATATCAGCTAGAGAGGCAGGAAATAACAGTTGCGTTTTAAGGAGGCAGACATAAAAATTTGTTTATTTTCTCTTTTCCTTCATGGCTTCATTTTCCACGGTTAAATCCCTCATTAGCCTCCTTAAACTTCCTCCTCTGAATCTGATATCAAACTCTGGCCGTCATTAGCGGTGCTTAAAGAGGGCAGCCATACACTTATGAGTCAAAAATGAGACGTAGTTCACATAGGCTTCGTATTTAATTTTTAATTTACATAAACGCGAGATGCGTTTTGATTATTGGTCTTTGCAGTAAGAAAATTGGCTTTCTTAGAAGAAATATTTATGTGGATGTTTTTGGTCCTCTTAGGCGAGTGGAGCTTGGGAGTTGTTAATTTCCCATGTAAAGTGGGAGTTAAATGCATACCGTGCAGTTCCAGCCTACTTTGTTAGATATATTGTGGCTTAATTTTACACCTGGGACTCGCAGAAGTGCGTAGTGTTACCTGGGGGAGTTGCGCGCGCCCTGTAACACAAGCCAAAAACGCTTCAAACGCAGCAGTGCCCTCTCATCAGAACGCTGTCTGTTCTATGTAATCGAAAGCGATTTCTCTAAAGAAGGGGAAAGATGTAGTGTATCTGTAATTGCTGAACATCAAAAGCAGCTGTTCATTTTGATATTCAGCTAGCTGAAAAGGCATAATTACTATAGCTGGCTGCCACTTACACTGGTATACTCTCAAGGTCTGCAGGACATTCAGTGATGAAAAGACTGATAAGTACCTGACTGGTGTCTATGATGCTAATAGGAATGTACACGGAATAAGGGGCTGCCAGAAATGATTCACTGAGACCATCCGGACACGTCCCGCTTCTGTGGCCACAGCAGACATGACACATTTTAATTTCATCAGGGGAAAGAATGGCAAAGCCCATTTCATCCCAGAGACAGGGAAGAGGGATTTGCCATGCCTAATGGAGTTCAATGATTGCAGCATGTCAGATAACTAATAACCATAAGCAGCGTGCACGTCCGTATGCGCTGAGCGACAGGACGGATGAGGGTGTTAAAAAATAGATAGAATGGGATAAGTTCTTGTGGGCAGTGGGGTTGGCCCTCCGCTCGCACTCCCTTGTCACAGTGCTGAGAAAACTCTAAAAGGCTTGACAGAGCAGATAAGGAAGCGTAGGCAAAAACCTTCTTAAAACCAGACCTAGGGCCCCATAAGCACCGTCACCACAGACAGCTATTTATGGGAGATGACAGTTTGCAAATATCTCAATCTGCGGGAAGGCACGCGGGGTGACACTGAGGAGTGCCGTGAAATTGGAGGAGTCAGCAGCCAGCGTTTATTTCATCAGGCTCACCAATGAGCTCCGGTCTCCTGACAGGGAAAGATTGCAGCCGGATACGTCATGGCTGCCCTCTGGACACTTTAATCCATTCTGAGTGAATCGGAATTAAGCCATCTTAAAAAAAAAAAAAAAAAAAAAACTAAATGAAAGAGAAACTTTTTAATGAGGGCAAATGAATAGGACAGATAAATTAATAATGTTAATAGCAAGTTAAGAAAGTAAAAAAAAAATATATATATATATATTCTAATATTCTAAACACAAAGTTGAAATATGAGTACTACAAGGCAAATTGATTTTCCAACCAAAGTGTTTTTAATATAAACGCTTGTAGCTATTATTTAATTCCAGAATACTTTAATCTCCATTTTTTCATGATCATAAAACAACAAATTTTCAGCATCATTACTCCAGTCTTCAGTGTCACATGATCCTTCAGAAAACATTCTAATATTCTGATTTATTATCAACGTTGGAAACAGTTGTGCTGCTTAATATTTTTCAGGCTTCTTTGATGCAACAGCATTTATTTAAAATATAAATATTTTGTTTGGGGTCAGTACATTTTTACTTTCTTTCTTTGTTTTATCCAGCAAGGATGTGTTAACTTGATAACTTATATTGTTAGAAAAGATTTCTATTTTGAATAAAAACTGTACTTTTTAACATTTTATTCATCAAGGAATGCTAAAAAGCACAACTGTTTCCAACATTGATAATAAATCAGCATATTAGAATGATTTCTGAAGGATCATATGACACTGAAGACTGGATTAATGGCTAATGAAAATTCAGCTTTGTATCACAGAAATAAATTACATTTTAAATTATATTAAAAAAAGCCTTTTTTTAATGTAAAGAAAAAAAATCATAATATTATTTTTTTTCTGTATTTGATCAAATAAATGGAACTTTGATGAGCATAAGAGATTTCTCTAAAGAAAAACATTAAAATCTTACCGATCCCTTAACTTTTTAATGTAAAGAAAAAAATCGTAATATTATTTTTTTCTGTATTTGATCAAATAAATAGATCTTTGATGAGCATAAGAGATTTTTCTAAAGAAAAACATTAAAATCTTACTGATCCCTTAACTTTTGAACAGCAGTATATTTAGTGGAGAAAAGTTGTATTAGAAGACTGTTTTTCCAAATAAGTAAATATCAGATTGTATTCTAATAACTGCCACCAGGGTCATTGTAATTCTGAAAATGTATTGGTCATTATGAAAAAAATCTTGATATTTAAAAGGCATTTGATCATTACACTTTTTTTTTTGGTGGTGGGGGGGGGAGCTGGGGTCTTCTAGGACATACAGCTTTTCTCCTCCATTTTTTTTATGTTTTTAGAAGACCTTTTTCAAACAAGTATCATGATCAAATGCCTTTTAAATATCAGATTTTATCAGTAAAACTAAATAATTGGCAACAGGGTCTGTCATTCTGAAAATGGTCATCTGGTAATCTGTTGGTCATCAAGAAGAAAATCTGCTGGATTTTTTTTCATTCATTCATTCATTTTTTCTTTCTTTTTTAAAAAAAGAAAAATAATAATTTTACCAGAAGGACGTTCTAATGTGACTTTGTTCAATAAACTAGGTTAATGGATGTAGTGTCTAGTGCATGGTGACTATGCGATTTGTGTCATAAACCTCAAAACAAATCTGCAACAACATCTTGTTTTTTTTCTAAAAGAATGTATATTTGAACACAGCAGCTTCCATGTCTTATCCCAGAAGCACCTATTACTGATTTACAAAACTGTCATGTCAGTAGTAAAGTGGGGTGCAGATATGGGAATACAGATTAGTCTCTTTTGAAGCAGTTTTGGTGTGTTTTCATGTGTGTGACTTTGTGTGTCTCAGAGCACAGATCAAAGCTACATCTACGTGCCTGGCTTCCAGGGTCCCGCAGATCAGGCTGGATATGGAAGCACGGGTCGGTCAGTGAGTGTGCACAGCTTAACCGCACAGCTGTACAAACATTATTAAATAAATTTGGCCAATATTTTCAAAAGGAAGCTAATAATTCAGTGAAATAATGGAGGGGGAAAAGGTTTGAAGGGAAGACACAGGTCATAAATGACCTTCCCCAGATTACTTCCAGCATTCTGTTTCGGGCAGGTTATTTAATTGCCGTCGCTTTGGCCCTGCGCTCACGTGGGCTCTTTCAGACACAAACATGGATACAGTGAAATGAGCATTAGGCCTAATTACCATAAGTGCAGGCATGTGTTGAATTTCGAGTCCGTTCAGTAGAACTACCATTGCTGTGAACTTTGAACTCTGACTGAGGTCAGGAACAAAGTGATACCGTCATCATTACAATTGCTCATGACTGCTGAATAGTTTCATTCATGATATGTTGCATTTCTTTGTAATGTTATTATTGTCCTCACTGTCTCTAGTGGTCTTTGCTTCACCTGGATTCCATTGAACATGAAGAAAAGTCCAGTGCAGACCAAAAACTCACATGTTAGCATTTAGCTTGTGATGTCACAAAGCGCTCACAAGTAAAAACAAATGTCAGTGGGCCATCACCTCTGATCGTAAGTGAAAGTGAAACTAACTACAGCCCTCATACATAGGAGACCCTCACAGATAGCCTTCAATCATCTAAGTCTGTCTACATATCATTCTCACACTTTTTTGGCATGCAGGACATGTCAGTCAGAATGAATCACAGATATACTTTCCCCGAAAATTGCAGTTTCTTTAATTGTAGTTTCTCTTTCTACTGATTTTTGCATCGGCTGTACAATTCTACAAAAGTCTGATACTGCTTTTATACACAAGTTTGATAAAGAATAAGTTCAAATTTAGTAACTTGCATTTAAAACACAACCCAGCATTCACACAGCATCATAACATGTTGATATTTGTGACCCTGGACCACAAAGTGTCAATTTTTCAAAATTGAGATTTATACATAATCTGAAATCTGAATAAATAAGATTTCCATTGATGTATGGTTTGTTAGGATAGGACAATATTTGGCCGAGAGACAAGAAGTTAAATATCTGTAATCTGAGGGTGCAAAAAAATCTAAATATTAAGAAAATTGTCATTAAAGTTGCCCAAATTAAGTTCTTAGCATGCATATTACTAATCAAAAAATAAGTTTTGATATATTTATGGTAGGAAATTTGCAAAATATCTTCATGGAACATGATCTTTCCTTAATATCCTAATGATTTTTGGCATAAAAGAAAAATTGATCATTTTGACCCATGCAATATATTTTTGAAAATAAAATAAAATATACCCGTGCTACTTAAGACTGGTTTTGTGGTCCAGGGTCACATAGTTAAATTTTGGTTGCAACTGGGCTATTCTGCATTTCCTACCAGAACTAGTCAAAAATAAAATATAATATAATATCTGAATATAAAAACTTATTATTGGTGTTTAGTGATTTAGGATAAGCCAAAAACACAGTTTGGAAAATAGATTCATGATACTCTCTTATTATATAAATTGTATAAATTCTAAACACAAAAAAAGCTATGGACTTATATATATATATATATATATATATAATATATAAGACAACCTCAGAGCAATGTCTCAGAGCAACACACAGCAGTCATGTTTAATTGCTAAATGAATCAGCATTTTTGAACAAAGTGATTCAATGACTCACTAAAAGACAGTCACTTGTTTCGTTCCAGTATGATTCAGCGGTTTTAAACAAGTTGGTTCAGTGAATGATTCAGCAACTTCCTCATATCCTGAATGAATCAGAACCAGCAGAACCACTCTAAAATAGTCTGAATATAAAAACTTATTATAGGTGTTTTGTGATTCAGGATAAGCCAAAAACACAGTTTGGAAAATAGATTAATGATACTGTCTTATTATATACATTTTATAAATTTTAAACACAAAAAAAGCTATATACGGACTGCGGCTTTAATTATATATTTTTTTAGCTCCAAACAAAGCTAAGACAACGTTAGAGCAATGCCTCAGAGCAACACACAGTAGTCATGTTTATTTGCTAAATTAATCAGCATTTTTGAACAAAGGGATCCAATGACTCACGAAAAGACAGTAACTTGTTTCATTCCAGTATGTTTCAGTTGTTTCGAACAAGTTAGTTCAGTGAATGATTCAGTAACTTCCTCATATCCTGAATGAATCAGAACCAGCAGAACCACTCTAAAATAGTCTGAATATAAAAACTTATTATAGGTGTTTTGTGATTCAGGATAAGCCAAAAACACAGTTTGGAAAATAGATTCATGATACTCTCTTCTTATATACATTTTATAAATTTTAAATAATAAAAAAAAAAGGCTACAGACTGCAGCTTTAACTATATATTGTTTTTTAGCTCCAAACAACGCTAAGACAACCTCAGAGCAATGTCTCAGAGCAGTCATGACACAATAGTCATGTTTAATTGCTGAATGAATCAGCTTTTTTGAACAAAGTGATGCAATTACTCAATAAAAACAATCACTTGTTTTGTTCCTGTATGATTCTTCCTCCATATCCTGAATGAATCAGTGTTTTAAAAGTTGAATAATTTAGAACTGACCCCTACTAGGATGTATAGAACTTTTGATTACCTGATGGGACAAAATCACAACATACTGTTATAAAATTGTAAGTAAAACTTTTAGACAACTTTAATGTTTATTCAGCAGTCCCTATGTAACAGACAACAATCTTCAGAAATTGTGATGCTTCTAATAAAGTAAAAAAAAAAAGCAGTTGTGAACTTATTACAAAATACACATACTTATCTCTGCACTAATTAACAAATTATATGTAATATGTGGGATAGTTTAGCCAAAAAATTACAATTCTGACAACAATTACTGCTTTATGGGGCTGACATGAACATGTGTCAAAAAAAAAAGGTCATGAGGGTGAGCCATTAATTACAGAATTTTCATTTTTGGGTAAACTATTACTTTTAACTTACGCTGGAATTTTTTCCTTTACATTTTCGGGTCAATGGGAGTTCCTGAAAGTGATGAATGATAGGATACGCTTGGCTTCAAATACCCTTCCAAAGCAGTTTCAGAGATTTACTGTGCTTTATAGACACTGAGCTTTGGCATTTTTCCGACCTGGGACAGTCTTCCTCACACCTACTTCCTGTCACATTCCTCTCATGTAGTCAGTATGGGTGTTGGAATAGACTTTTGGAAGTATATATTATGTATACACTAAATGCAAATTAAATGTCTTTCAATAAACGTGTCTGCTAAATGTGTAAATGCATAATTATCAGATGTTAAGTTTCTCTTATATGCATTGGATAATAGCTTCTATGTGTCTATAATGTTAGTTAGTTTAGTTTGAGCCTTGTTGTTGTTACTATCAAATAAGTGCAATACACTAGTGAGAACACAGGTAGGCCGTCTTAATTCTTGCTCATTGTGCCATTCATGCAAATACCATCTGCGAAGACAGTGTGAGAGAGAAGGGGGTGGAAGAATAGATTTTCTGAAACATGCTTTATGAGTGGTTGTATCCTATAGTGATATTTTTAATTGCTTCACACAAATTTGTTTTGAGTCAGGCTGCTACATTAATGTGCATTTCGGCAGATGAGCACGTAAAAGGCGTGTCCTTGGGGAGACATGCGCTGTTCCCCGTAATGAGTGAAGGTAATGAAAGACTTCACGCAGACAGATGTATCCATTCAAAACAGTAATAACTACAGTTAAGATGGCAAAGAGCAAATTACACCCAACTTTCATTAGAGCACATGTTTACCCAGGCACTGCAGGGACCTGTAATTTTTATCCTGCTCCCAGGAAACGAGGAAAGGGTACTAGCGCTATCATTGCCCCACATACAAGGTCAGGAGAGAGACAGAAACATGAGTTACTCGTGACTGGGTTTCCCGAGAGAACCGAGCGTATTCACCATGCAGTATGTGCTGGCGAGAGCAGAACGCTTCGTATTCTGTCAAAAGTGCACTGCGCTGAGGAAACCCAGATTATTCTGTCTCTGATTACATAGCAAACACAGAAACTCGATTTGTGGGAGGAGATATGGTGTATGTAATATGTGGCTAGTCAGTTCTCTGCAGGGCCTCGGAGGGTCATTGATTTCACCCTTTGGTCCTTTTGATTATTATTATCTGCTCTCATAAGAACTATCGCAGCAGTGATGAAATGTATAAATACTGGAGATAATTTGAATAACTAGACAGTCCTTTCTGCCGTATCTTTTAATAACCACCTGGAGGGGAAGGGACATAGGCTTAGAAAGATACAGGTAGGTGATATGAAGATGTGCAGGTAATTTCACAGAATTAGCTGAATAGCTTTCAGTCCTTTCAATGCAGAATTATTGTACAGCTTTTGTGCCTCGGTCTTAATTAAAGAACAAGATTCTTATGCCTATCATGTTGTATTGTTTTAAGTGGGCTCATTTTAAAATACAGCGTGACCGCTCGATTGTGAATCTGAGTTCTATACAGTACGTTCAATGAAAAGAAGGCATAATTAGTCGTCTTCCTGACCCCTAACATTGTCCAGTTCGTTTAATAGAGATATAAAGTAAGACGGCACAGTTGAACTTGTGCTGCCAATTAAATCGGTAACAAACTCTGTTGCTTGACTAAGCCTGAGGAGATGGATCACACCACTATCAGCCTGCTTTAACTTCAAAATAGAACTAATGCTTCTCTATAGTGTTGTTCTTTTGCACTTCAGAATAATATTTGAAAAAGACTGTTGTGACATTTAGTGTCTTACTGTACATATGATCTGTATGTGGCAAACAGTTGTATAAACAATACATTGTAGTTGTACTGAAAATCTGTTTCAACATTGATTTTTTTTTTTTTTATTATTATTATTTTCCATTTAGCTATGGAAGTCCTTTTCCGCCTTTTTTTCTCATGACTGTATGATATAAACTCGTAATTCTACGAGTAGTAGAAATAGTTTATTTCTTATATCATATTATAAATTCGCAAGTATGACTTTTTTTTCTTGGAATTGTGAGTTTGTCTCACAATTATGACATTATGATATGCAATTGTGAGTTAAGTCAGAATTCTGATATACACATTTGCATTTCTGAAAACATATCAGTCTTTTTTTCCTTCAAAATTAGACTTCATAACTTCCAATTGCAAATTTATATCTAAATTTTGAGAAAAAGACAGAATTGTGAGAAATAAACTCATAGTTGCAAGAAAAAGTCAGAAATGCAAGATACAAACTCACAATTGTGAGTTTTTTATATCACAGTTCTGAGAAAATAATGTAGAATTGTGACGTCATCTCACAATTTTTTACTTATAACATGCAATTGCCAGTTTATATCTCACAGTTTTGAGAAAAAAAGTCAGAATTGCAAGTTTGTATCACACAGTTGTGAGAAATAAACATGTAAACTCACAATTGTAAGAAAAAAACTCACAATTACCTTTTTTATTTATTTATTTATTTATTTATTTATTTTTCAGAGTGGAATGGGCTTCCATAGTTAGCTGCTAATTAGCATTACAAACCTGTATACTTCTGTTACACAGATACTTGTATAGTGTATTTAAACTGCTGGATATCAAAGTCACTGTCACAAAGTTGCATGTTTTATATTATCTGACAGATAATATAATATATTTGACAGTATCATTTAATTGCAAATTTTTGTCTAACTGTTTGGAGTTTGTCCAAGCAGTACCCTTATGACTTCAGTTGCTGACCGCAAAATCAAGTTTGTTGGTTTTTTTGTTGGTTTTTTTCCCCAGTAAAATGAGATCTTGGATTTCGTCTGATGAACTGTGGTGTTTCTTCACATCAATCGTTAGCTTATTTTCAACTTATGCAATATTAAGTTCATTTGGTCAAATAATGACCTGGATTTGTCTTTGGCTTGTTTTGTCTATAAACACTTGATCAGCTTGAAAAGACACTGGAGAGTACTTGGGATCAGTCTACACATTGTGGTGTTGTGGAAATCCAAACAATATATTTATCATCATCATAGTGTCCATATTTTGACATTAAGCTTTAGTCTGGCCTTTTGTAGCTGTTGGTTCTTTGGCATCCCTTGGGTCCAGCACTGGAGTGTTTTCATCATTGACAGGCTAGTGAGAGATTTGGGTTGTTCTACAATGACTAAGAGTTGCTTTTACTGTAAACGCTGTTGGTCTGAAATATTGCCAAGGTTGAATAAGTTACAGTCAACCAATGCCTCTGTGAAACATGTGTAGGTTGCTTGGTAAAGGACTGTTATTTTATTTTATTTTTTATTTTATTTTATTTTATTTTATTTTATTTTATTTTATTTTATGCATTGCTTGAGATTTTCTTATTATCACTAAGGTTTACAACCATGTCATAATTATCTACATATAATTACCTTGGTTAATGCTTTCTTCTATAAAGAATAGCTGAAATTAGGAGAAGTTTAGACTTGACTTCATGTGAAAACTCACAATCAGCAAAAAAAAAATATATATATATGATAAATTTACATAACAGGTTAACCATAATTTCCGATGTGTTCAGCTGTTGAACCTAATAAAGGTCATTTTAACTCTGGTCATTAACGGTGTTGTGACAGCTTACGTCCCATGATGAGATGAAAGATCACACACTGCACTTGGCCATTCTACATAAGTCCTCTCCATGCATGTAAGGTAATGGTCTGGGTTGGGAAATGAGAGGCAGGCGGGGGCCATGTAGGCAGGGGTAATGTGTTAATTGAAAGTTAGGATCACTTTGTGGCCATTAAAGGGGGAAACCTGAGACGTGCTAACGCGGCAGAGGCAGGCAGCACCTGCTGTCGCCAGGCTAATTGTGTTGGATTTGCCCGTGTCTGTCAGGAGCTGGCGCTCATCATGCTCCAGCCTCCAGTTACAGCTGTATTATTACCCTAGTTTGACATTACAGCAGGAGTCGCTGGGGGGGACTGGGCCACCTCACGACCCTTTCCACCACCTTTCCAGACAGATCTGCTTCCAAAAAGCCAGCGGCGGAGAAGAATAAGGGAGACATTTATATCAGCACATAAACAGAGCAAGTTTTAAAGCGACCGTGGAGTGTCGCAAACTGTCTTGTGATTTGGTGATGTTATTCCAAGAAATCTCCAAGAATAAGGCATGAAGAAATTTAGTTGACATTGCAGATCAAAAGTTAGTGGTTAGATCATTTAAAAAATAATTATTATTAAAGTTTTATTAAAGTTTTAGTTGACTAAAAGTCTCAAAAAATGTATCAAAGTAAACCTGAAGTTTTAGTTTAGTTTTAGTCAATGAAAACGTGACATTTTAGCAATAAGATTATTATTAATTAACCGTTAATTAATTAATTTATTTATTTATTTTGACAGCCATTTTAATGTAGTCTTAGTTATACTCAAATGTACATTTTAGTTATCAAATTTAGTCAACCTTGTCCTGTTTTTGTTTAGTCAAGTATACGTATACGATATGCATTTTAGTCAAGTTTTAGTCAGTGAAATCTTGAAAAAATTATTTTTGCTCAAAATTGTAATCGTAATGATTGTTGTCATTTGAGAAATGTAATTTTGCATTTTAGGTATTGCACTTTCACCAGTAAGCACAAATCAGTAGAATGTGGACTCATACACATGGTTTATTTTACCTCATCTAGTGTACAGATTTATTATTATCTTTTATTATATGAATTAATATGATGCACTCTCTCTGTCTACATGAAAACTGGTAAAACAAACGAAAAATATTATAACAGTGAAATTCCTGATAGTGATTCCAGTAATTCTAAACTGCAATAGCCTTTTCTCTATTAAAAATTAAATGCATTTATTTAGCAACTATAACGCAAACAATACAGTCAAGATTTCATGACAGAACACATACTGGCTGAATACCGCATCTATTTAGATCATTAAACTCCAGCTTGTTTGTTGTGTTTGCAGATCATCGTCAGCCCTCCAATGAGGAGCGAGTGCATGCACATGGTTGCCAGATTGCTTAAAATAAGCAAAACGCTGAGCAGAAAATGTTTACTTGTAACAGTGAAGCTCTGATACGGGGATTTGAACTCTTGTTATCTGGCAACACACGAAAGCTCACATAGTAGAGGCGTGTAAAGCAGTCCGCAATAACATGTTGTCTCCTTTTTTTTTTTTTTTTTGATGAAAATAAAGATAGGTGTTGGTAAAGTTTGTATTTTTTTTATTCATTTTAATCTCGTCTTTTTTTTTTTGCATGTTGACACTCTAGTTGACAACACTAGTTTTCGTTTACTGACCTTATTGTCGTCTTGCTCAGTAGAAAAAAGCTTGTCAATAAACATTTTTCGTCATAGTTTTCGTTGACGAAATTAACACTAATTTATAACAATAAGAACATTTCTGTAGCACCAGATTAACATATTAGAATGATTTTTTTAATGCTGAAGTGACATTGAAGCCTGGAGTAATGGCCATTGAAAATGTAGCTTTGCCATCACAGGAATAAATTACATTTTGAAATATATTGAAATATTATACATTATTACTGTTTTGGCTTTACTTTTAATCAGATAAATGCTGCATTGCTCAAAATGGCTGACATAGGAAGATTTTATATAGTTTGATTCGGTATGCCGTGAGATCAATCTTAAGAATTGGTCAAATTATTAAAAAAGGTCAAATTTTTATATATTTTTTACTAGTTCTGAAACTACTCAGGTGCCTTGAGGTCATGCTTGGTATAACGCGTACCAAGTTTGGTCTGAATCCACTAAAGCATTGCGAAGATATAGCCTCATGTCTGTTTTTGCACAAATTTAGTCAAAATTGGAAATTAAGCATGAGCCAAAGAATTTTGCTTCTAGACCTTACGGTTCAAAAGTTATTAGCAGAAATTTAAGTGCGAATTTGGCCTATTGGTAATGCTAGAGAGTTTGAGATAGAGACTTCAAATTTGCTATGGTTAATATTGAGATTGTCCTCTGTCTGTGTGCCAAATTTCATAACTTTCCCACAAGCAGTTCTGTGAGCTGTCATAGACTCCCAGAGCACAAGAAGTAATTATTATTATTAAATCAGTCTAAGCTTGGATTAAAGGTGTTTGTGCATCAGTTGGTTTCCAGAATGACATACTTGACTTTACTTGATTTCCTTCATTGATTCAAGCTCAAAACAGCAAGCTTATGTATGTTCATTCTTGTGAATCCAACATAATAACCAAGATAAGATAACCTTTTCTCTTGAAGTTTAAAGCAATTATAGTATTAATGGTTGAGCCCCACTGTTCGTAGAGTCTCTGTTCAAGTATAAGTTTATTTAAACTTGGTTACGTCATTAAAATTTTACTAATTGGACAGATATCTGATTTTTGAGTTTTAATGCCCTCAAAGATGTATCAGCAGAAAAGTGAGCTCTTCTAAAGTTGCATATTAGTGGAATGCATTCTATCTGGTTTGTAGACACATTTCTATAGGTGTAAATGGAATGTGCGTATCCGTTCAGAGAGCAATCCAATCGAACAAGACGCAGGAAGTGACTAAGTGTTGTCTGAATGTTTGAGACTGTAAACCCCCTTCAGACAGAAGGCCAAGGCATGTGAGGGATCTGAGAGCTCTTAAAGGCAGCCCCACTTGCATATGCATGTGCAGCACACAAACCAGGAGTGCTGTGCGGGTGACTAGTGATGAAACCATACTGTGCTTTTGAGGGCCAGCTAGGGGCAATGGCGTATAATCTGATTCCAACTCCTGCAACCCCCCTTTTATTTTTAATTGTCCCTCTGTAGCATTTAAGAGCTATTGATCCCCGGAAAAGCATTAAGTTAAAGAATCACTATTACTGTTCATATTCCCTGCTTAGGCAAGGCACATCAAAGGACATTTTAATGTCACCGACTTTCTGAGGGAATTTGAAGCCCAGGTTTGAACAGGCCAGCCTATGAGCGAAAAGGACACGCAATAGACAAATGCGAGGGCAATTTGCAGCTAATCAAATTGTGTCCGAGCATTGATTTCTCTATATGTAAAAGTTTACCATGCATGGATTTCAAAAGCTGACGGCATTTAAAAGTCAAATGTTATGTTCCCATGGTTAATCCTGTAAACTGCGCAGGGCGGGCAAAGAGGGGTGGGCTAGTAGTCATGACTTGGAGAGTGCATACGATCGAGCTGATACTGAAGAAGCGAGTCGGGGCAGGAGATGACATTTAGGAATAAGATTTTAGTTTGACGTAATCTTTCCACTACATATAAACTGGCTTCACTTACCATAACAAATTCATTTGGGTAACACCACATGTTGAAGATGGAAACAGAAAGTGTTGAATAAAGTTGTTATTTAAGTTTTAAAGTATTCCTGCAGCTTGGTAAAATTAAGGTTTGTAAAATTAACAACTGGTGTTACATGGGCTTTTTTAACAATGTCTTTAGTACCTTTCTGGGCCTTGAATGTGGTAGTTATGGATTAATATGGATTTGGAACGACATTAGGATGAGTAATTAATGACAGAATTTTATTTTTAAGGGTGAGCTTTCTCTTTAATAGGCTGCACTTGTTGGTTATGCTACCTGTATCGTTTTTATGTGGGTTTAATTCACTTTTCTTCCTGGATGCATTAGTTAGCTGGTAGTAGTTGTTGGCTTTATCACTTGAAGTCCTCATAGTAATTTGGATGGCAGTTACTGCCAATGATCAATAGCCAAGAGTCGAAGCCCTTCTCAAACTCGCTTTCTCCCTCGCACGTGTGTCTGGAAGTTTTTCGGGGATTTCACAAGCTCCCACACTTAATATTTCTGAGCGCTTTTGTTTAAGCAGTCGACTTGCATCCCCTTCAGCTGCAAAATATAGCCCTTTCAAGTGAGACGTCCCCCTTCTTATGCCTCCACCCCCAGATGTTTTGATTAGCAGCGACTCGTATGCTGGTCAGATCCCGGGATTAATGATGGATAATTTGCCTATGGTTGGCACGGCGCTCCGCCACTCTGCCAGCCTTTGGATGCCATATGGGCAGAAGCAGCTGTTTTCATTACTCTCCCTTGCCCAGATGTGTCAAACAGGATGCCTGCTTCAATCGGCTGTCTTGCTGGCACTTGGCGGGGGGTGCTTTGGACTTGCTTGGCAGCTAATTACTTTAATGTAGCCGAGGACGAAGGCCCCTGTGTGTTTTTTAAAGGGCTTTTTACAAACAGCTGAATGCCAGCTGTCACCTCCATGCACAATAAGGGAAGACGGATAGGGTGCGTGCAACCGTTGACAAGAGAGATTGTAGCCGCAAATATGTTCAAGAGGAGGAGCAAATTGGGCCCGGCCCAGTGAACACAGGGAGGGCTTATCAGTCCAGTGTCCAGCATCAATGCAAGTCAGCAGCTTCAGAACAAGTTCACACCGCTAAACAGCTTGCAATAGAGTCGGGGTTTCTTCCTCTTGTGGCTTGTGCAGTAAAGTGTACACTTGCTGTACGTTTAGCATGCCAAGTCTCATTATGGACCGTACACGCAGTTGCCAGCAAAATATTCTGTTCAGTTTACACTTATTAATAGTCCTTTGCTTAAACATGCTTTAACCAATCTTGAGTCTCTCTTCAAGTACTTTAGATCAGTGGTTCTCAAACTTTTTGTAATAAGTACCACCTCAAAAATATTTGGCTCTCCAAGTGCCACCATAATGACGAACATTAAAATACAATAGCGTTGTAGACCCAACTACTTAGCTACAGCGCTGCACAGTTTTATTCCTAATAAGAATATTTGTCAGCCACTTTAACATTGTAAATACACAGTATTTAACACTGCAAAGTGCTTACAAACAGGTAAATAAAAAACTTAAGTAATGATTAAATTAAAATGTGTTGTACCTAAACGTTAAATAAAAACTTTACTTAAATGTAAAAATAAATAGTTTACTCAAATAAAAATGAAATTGTATTGTGTTTTAACATTAATTTATATTTAATTTAGTGATTCCTCCTGTACCACACTTTGAGCACCACTGCTTTAGATGGTAAGACATACAGCTCAAACAGTATGTGACATTACAGTGACATCACTATAAAACCTTTTTTAACCAAATAAATATTTAATATTTGTATTAAATAATATTTTCACAGCTTTGATGTTGGTTAATGCTAATAATTAACCTAGAATAATAAATGCTGTAAAAATATAGCTTAAGATTTATAGGTAAAATATTTTGTTTGTAAGAAAGCTTATTTTATGGTGATGTTACCATGAAATGTATGTACTTGAAATTTATTTTTAGTGATGTACCTTTAGTTAACAATTGAACCTTATTGTAATCCAATGAATAATGATATGCTATAATGAACTCAAAAATATGGAAGCCTATTTCCGCCACTAAATAAAAAATAAAAAAGGTAATTGCAACTTTTTATCTGACAATTCTGACTTTTTTATTGAAATTGCGAGTTTACATCTTGCAATCCTGGCTTTTTTTCTCAGAATTGCATGATACAAACTCACAATACTGAGAAATTAAGTCAGAATTGTGTGATATAAACTCGCAGTTCAGATTTTTTATTTTTTTTTTTCCACAAAATTGTGTTCTGACTTCATAAGAGACATAATTGCGAGTTAAGTCAGAACTGTGAGACATAAACTTGCAATTCTGAGAACATAAGTCTGCTTTTCCTTCAAATTGGACTAATTTATCTTACAGCTCTGGGAAAAAAGTGAGAATTGCAAGATATAAACTTGCAATTGCAAGAAAAAAAAATAGATATAAAAAAAATAAGGAAAATAAGAAAAGCAAGGTTTTATCTCACATTTCTGACTTTATTTCTTGCAGTTGCGAGTTTACATCTCACAATTCTGAGAAATAAAGTCAGTTTTGAGTTTATATATTTTTTTCCCAGAATTGCGTGATTAAAAAATGTACAATTGCGAGAAAAAGTCAGAATTGTGAGATAAAAAGTCTGTTACCTTTATTTTTATTTTTCGTTCAGTGGCAGAAACAGGAATCCATAGAGAAAAAAAAACTACTGTCAGCTGGTTAAAATATTGAATCACATTTGCTTTTTCATCTGCTTTTTTCTTAATTTACATATTAACACATTCAGTGTGTTTTAAAGGAAAGAAAATGAAATAGCCAAAGTGTAACTAATAGTTTCAGCTATTTGTGTGAATGACACTTCTATCGTAAATTTATGCAACAAATTTATTCACTTCACTTGCACAAAATAGATTTTGTACTTCTCAAACTGCATTAAAATGCATAAGAAATGAAAACAGAGATGCAAATATCCCATAATTCATAATAAAACAACATTCTTCACACTTTATTGATGTATGGACATTGCATGTGTAAACAAGCAGGCTTCTGCTGATTTCTGTGAATGACAGTGTTTCATGTATGGGTGATATTTCACTTGTTGAGCTTTGATGATAATTAAATTTCGCCATTGCAAGAATGCAAATTGAATAAATGCGTTAACAGCGCTAGGGGAAAAAATTAGCGCCGTTAAACATATTTAATTAATTGCATATTTTAACACTTTAACTTTGACAGCCTTAAAAATATTAGGAACTGTGAAACATTCAACTGTGATTTCCACCATGCAGTTGAAAAAAACTTTATCGTTCAACAGTATTCCCTTGTTGTGTATGATTGACACGTGTCAGGATGACTCCTCATTCTATATTCACACCTACAGCTGTTGAAGAAATACAAATAATAGGTGTGTACGTTTAGTCAATAGCATCATTACAACAGCACAGGCTATCAATAAGTCTTCATTATAATGCAGTGATCTGTCTATATTAGCTCTTATGGTGCCCAGCAGCACCATTATGAAGCAGCACTATTTGAGGGCTTTCTGCTGCTGTCTCATATTTTTGACATCCATCAATAAGGACTTTTCCACTCTTGTAGGTTTAGCACCTCAAGTGCTGCCTTGACAGATAGAGTTCATATAGGGCTAATGATCAGCTATGGTCACCCACTAGTTGGTGTTTATCTGAGGCGTAACACCTTTCTGGCTGTTTTTGTTTGTTTGTTTTTCTGACATTAGGTGGTTTTAATGTTCATGGTGACCCTTGAGACCATCATACTTGGCTGACTCATGGAGCAATGCAGAGGCTATTTTCGGATGAGTGTATGTTCGAGTATATATAAGAGAGTTGCAAGAGAAAACAGACAGCATTGCTTTACCATCTCACCCATTTACAATTACAAGAGTGCTGGTTTGTGCTGTTTTGTTCCTGTAATCTTCCATAGGGGAAAAATAGTACTTCAAGAATTTGCTCAGGTAAAAATGGTAGTTCTATCATAATTTACTCACATTAATGTTTTTTATGTATGTTGTATTTTTCCCTATTTTTTTCTGCTGTGGTACACACAAGCACAATATTGTCCATGCATCTAAATTTGGACACCATTGGTTTTCACTGTATATGTATATATATATATACACACACACACAATATACACAATGTTTAAAAAACAATATATATATATATATATATATATATATATATATATATATATATATATACACACACACACACAATATACACAATGTTTAAAAAACAATATATATATATATATATATATATATATATATATTAGTGGTGTCAATCGATTAAAAAAAATTAACTAATTAATCGCACATTTTACCTGAAATTAATCGCGATTAATTCTACCTGACATTAAAGTTTTTAATTATACTTTTATATTGCAATAATTTCACTTTAATGCTTCAAATTAATGTAGAAACAACATAAAGAACATATATTTTTAATATTTGTTTAACGCCATCTTCTTTTAGGACTGAAGGCAAATATCACTGATTGATTTTCCCCCCCTAATACTTAACCATTGAAAAAAAATTTATATATATATATATATATATATATATATAATCATTCAACATTACAGTATCATTAAGAGCTATTACTTTAACATTTATTAGACTTTAAAAAAATAACTAATAATAATAATTTAAGTGAACTTGAAACAATCTTCACACAAACCCATTATAATAAATGTCATATATATATAGTAGCTACCTGTGCTCTTCAGCAAGAAAATATAGCCTAAATTATATCAAATTCTAAATTATATAAAGATAAAACTTAGTTATTAATTTCCTCTTTTTAATTTTGTTCCTTAATTAACAGACATCACAGCAACTGGTTATAAGGATATTTTGGCTGCTGTTAAAGGTTGTCACTGCTGAACTTGATCTGACACTGCTTTGACCTATAAATAATTTTTTTTTTTTTTGTGAATTCATGTTTTACCTGACGATATAACTACGACTTTGCATGCTCGCAGTTTCATTTGGGTTTAATATAGCCTAATACAGCGCGCGTCGGCACATTTGCGCGTGAACTTCAAGAGCGCACGCTACAAGCAGAGTATATAGGCTGACAGGACAATTAAATTCGTTTTTACCGACATATGGCCTGACAGCATCTCATCTGACCGCAGTTCACTAACGTTTTACTTAAGCTCCCCGTCACCGGTACCGCTTCCGCGGTCGTTTGACTCGCGTCTGGTGCTGAAGTAAAGTTGGAGCGCGCATCTGAAAAGTCTCCTGTTTGATGTGTTCGTAAAGACGCTCTGCGCATTTAAATAAAAGCATTTCATAAGCAGTTGTGAGTGGGGTGGCCCCGCCCATGCGTTAATTGCGTTAAATATTTTTAACGCGTTAAAATAAAAAAATTAATCTCCTGCGTTAACGCGCTAATTTTGACACCACTAATATATATATATATATATAATATTTTGTTCCTCAGATTAAAAAAAGATTTTAAATGAAATTACAGTTTACTTACAGAATAATTATTACAGTTATATGAATTATATGACAGAATTGTTATTTTGGATTAAATATGCATTTAAATGCTAATGCATAATAATTAAAGTAGTAATAATTAGTAAAGAATTAATTAAAAATAAGTCCTTTAAATCCCAAAATTTAAATTTGCTGAAAAATACAAAATGTAGTTGAGTGTGTTTCTTTATTGGAACAGATTTTGAGAAATTTAGCATTACATCATTTGCTCACGAATGGATCCTCTTCAGTGAATGAGTGCCATCAAAATGACAGCTGATTAAAAACATCATAATATTTCAAGATTTAAGTTCATCAATTAACGTTTTGTGATGCAAAAGCTGTGTTTTTGTAATGAATAAATCCATCATTAAGATGTTTTTAAATTCAAACCAGTGCTTCCAGCTAAAATACAAGCCCTTTATCCAAAACTATTGCATTCTCTGTGAAAAATATGCGCAGATCAAGCAACATTTACAAGCGAAAATAATCCAAAACAATTCTAAACAAATATGTTGATAATGTGACATGACAATGAGAATGGACTTTTTCAAGTGTTTTAAATTTTGGACTAAAACTTCTTAATTTTTTTTTTTTTTTTTTTGTCTAGATTTGTTCCAATCGTGTCAATTACTTTTGGATTATTGTGACATTTTTATCAGCTATTTGCACTCTCATTCTGACCCATTCACTTCTGAGAGTCCATTGTGAGCGAGTGATGTAATGCTGCATGTCTCCAAATCTGCTCTGTTAAAGAAACACACTCTACATATTGGATTGCCTAAGGGTCAGTAAATTTTCATCAAATGTTCAGTGAAGTTGTTAATATAGCGACGCCAATGTGTCATGTAATTGGCCATGTGTTTTATAATTTAATACTCACTTCTTGGAGTCAGTTATGTCAGTTGTAATGTCTGATTCATGCTTCTCTTTCTCTCTAGTCAAACTCAATTTCAGGCTTTTGTCCATGTTTCCCCATAGGAGCCCATTATTATGCCGTACATATGTAAGAGAGCGCCGGATTTTACAGCATAATCAATTCGGGACTTGACACACTTTCGTTCAGCAGCCCACTTCTTATGACTCTGTTTGGCTGCTAACCGGCATGTGTGAGGGTGCTTCATACTTTGAAAGTTTCTCTGAAATGATTTACATTGAAAGTCATTCAAAGTTTGCCGAGGAGGCAGTCTCAGGAGAAGAGGAAAACATCTTAAGTGAGTCAGCCTGTAATTTGAATAGCACAGGACTATAAGTTTAGTGCTATTGTGAAACTGCAGTCTCATTAATCTTAAGTATTCAATTAGGTTTGTCAGAGATGTAAAAATAATTTCTCCTCTATTTTTAGAAGACAAACACCCGTAGTTAATATCGCACGATGCACAGAGTCCATTCAATATTGAACCTTGAATTTGATCCAACAGATATTATCGTATGGTAATATACAGTTAATAATGTGAGAATTTCGTTATGGGAAGCGAATGCATTTATGTATGACTCATCACAGTTAGGCTTATATTCAATAAACGGACACATAAACTGGCCCCGGGGCCCTCCAGAATTTTGAATACATATTATAAGAGAAAAGCCAGCGAATGTGGCGTGATTTCAGGTTAGGCTCTCAAAAGATGAAGGAGCCTCAACATTTCTTTGATATGTTCAAAATGAAATTATAATTCAGGATGGGGGGGCGCTAGGAAGAGGGGGAACATATTGCACCCATTCAAATCTAACTTTGTTCCCCAAACTGGAAGATTGGATTTTCTTTATTAAATTATCTCTCTTGTTCACACACTCAAGGGGGCCATTGGCTGTAGGCGCTGAAAGAAGGAGACGAGGGGGAGCGAGAGAAGCGGCGAGGGGGGGAAAAGAATCTCGTCTGGGTTGTTGGATGTGAAGCTGGCATAATGCTGGTTTGGGGAGGAGAATGAAATGTTTTGTTCTGCTGATGCCCTTCTCTGAGAAGGGGTGAGTTTGGACTGCTTTTTTAAAACTGTCCGTCTCTGCTCCCGCTCTGTCTCTCTCTTGTGTGAGACTTTGTTGTGTGCCAGCATCAGGCCCTGAGCCTCTCACCGCTCCGGGCCTTTGATGTAGCCCCGCTGTGCCGCCACCCCCTCGCAATCCGATTGGCGGACGGCAGGCGGGGCGGCTGGGGCAGTGTGGGAGTGGAGGAGGGATGAAAGTGAGCGGGGCAGTGAGAGGGCACCTGCACACAGAGCCTGGCCTGTGCCTCCAGCTCCAGCCTCAACTGCGTACCCTGACCGCACTGTGAACTTCTGTGTCAGCCACCATCACACGGTCGACGTGACCCTTCTCTCTCTCACCCTCTCTCTCCCCCTTGTTTTTCTCTCTGTCTGTTTTGCTCGCTCTCACTCACTGTCACTTTGTCCGTGTAGACGTGAGTGTGTATGTGTGTTGGTTGGATATTTGTGTGTGCATCTCGCTTTTGCACTTGAAGATTTTCCTTTTTTCTTCTGAAAAAAAAAAAAAAGTGTAATTAATTGTATTTTGGAACATTGGCTACAGGATAATTGTATTAAGTTTTAAAACATTCAAATACCATAGTGCCAAATCTGAACTCTTGTAGATATAAAGCTACATAAACTACAATAAGCTACAATAAACAGCTGTTGCTGTGCTGTCACTGTGTTTTACATTCTTTCATCATGTATGTTTGTTTTATGGTTTCCGACATAAACGTTCGGTTTAGATGATATTTTGTCAACAGTAAGTCTTGGAAGTGTTAGAATGGATTGAAAATGATAAATCACAGTATGGAGTGTTTATGAATTTATAGGTATATAATTTACAGTTACGTTATTTTTTGTAAGTTTACCTAGTCTCTATGGAAGCCAATTTCCACCACTGAATAAAAATTTAAACTGAAAAATTACATTATCTACAGTTCTTGACTATATTTCTGGCAGTTGTGAGTTTATATCATGCAATTCTGATTTTTTTCTTAGAATTGTGTTGTAAACTTGCAATTGTGATTTATAAACTCAGAATTGCAAGACACAAACTCTCAATTCTGAGAAATGAAGTCAGAATTGCATGATATAAACTCAGTAGTGAATAATAAGGTCAGAATTGCAAGACATAAACTCGCAATTCTTAGAAAGTTTGAATTATGAGATATAAACTCACAATTCTGAATTTTTGCAATTATCTGACTATATTTCTTGCAATTGAGTTTATATCATTCAATTCTGACTTTTTTCTTAGAATTGTGTTATAAACTTGCAGTTGTGAGTTATAAACTCAGAATTGCAAGACACAGACTCTCAATTCTGAGAAATGAAGTCAGAATTGCATGATATAAACTCAGTAGTGAATAATAAGGTCAGAATTGCAAGACATAAACTCGCAATTCTTAGAAAGTTTGAATTATGAGATATAAACTCACAATTCTGAATTTTTGCAATTATCTGACTATATTTCTTGCAATTGAGTTTATATCATTCAATTCTGACTTTTTTCTTAGAATTGTGTTATAAACTTGCAGTTGTGAGTTATAAACTCAGAATTGCAAGACACAGACTCTCAATTCTGAGAAATGAAGTCAGAATTGCATGATATAAACTCTGTAGTGAATAATAAGGTAGGAATTGCAAGACATAAACTCACAATTCTTAGAAATAATGTTGCAATTCTGGGAAAGTTTAAATTATGAGAAACTCACATTTCTGACTTTTTTTCTCAGTTTTTGCAAATTATCTTGCAATTCTGACTATATTTCTCACAGTTGTGAGTTTATATCATGCAATTCTGACTTTTTTCTTAGAATTGTGTTATAAACTTGCAATTGTGAATTATAAAATCAGAACTGTAAGATATAAACTCACAATTCTGACTTTTTTCCTCAGTTTTTGCAAGTTATCTCAAAATTCTGACTTTATTTCTCACAATTGTGAGCTTATACCATGCAATTCTGATTTCTTTCTTAGAATTGTGATATAATCTTCCAATTGTGAGTTATAAAGTCAGAATTGTGAAATATAAACTCAGAGAAATAAAGTTGCTTTTCTGGGAAGTAAAATCAGTGGCAGAAACAGATCCATAGATCTCTATGCTCACCAAGCCTGCATTTGTTTGATTAAAAATACAGTAAAAACAGCAATATTTTACAGTGTAATTTATTCCTGTGTTGGCAAAGCTGAATTTTAATCAGCCATTACTTCAGCTTTCAGTCTTTTCACTTTCAGTCTCATGATCCTTCAGAAATCATTTTAATGTGATAATTTAGTTCTGAAGATTTATTTTTATTATTATGAAAGTTGAAAAAAGTGCTTTTTAGATGGATAGTAATTTCAAAAGAACTGCATTTTTTATATTTTTTTTTATAAATGTTTACAATATGTACAATGAAAGTCTTTACTGCCATTGTTGTTGACTAAAGAAAGAAACTGACAGTATATGTATGATTAAGACATTATTAGAAAGAATACTGGCAAACAGAAGAATTAAAAAACCTTGTTGTTAAGGACTGCTATTAGACAGGCAATGCTCATATCTTATGTTGGAAATTGGCTATAGTGGAAACGATTGAAACTCTAATAGAGCTGGAACAATGCTCCTTAATTTCTCCATTTAAGACTCATGGTTCTGCAATGCCAATTGAAATGAACATTCAAATTCTTTGGCATAATGAGTCAGTATCTATTTAATGTGAAGCAGATGAACACTGGCCAACATCTGTTAAGTTCCAACTGTAGGCTGATTTGCAGCTCTTGAGCTCCGTGGGAATTTGATTAACCATAAAATGGTGCATTATGTCACCCCTATTAGGGCCATTTAGTGTTGCCAGAAGGTCAGCACAAAAAAAGCCCTCATCTTCACTTTTATTGAGACATCTCAGCAAAAAGGGCTCTGTTTCAGAACAGCTGTATTCCAGGAGAGGCTCCATCACAATGAACCTCTATGCAGGCCCTTTCATCACTCCCAATGCACAGCGGTCAGAGGAGCCTGTGATGTGCCCGTGCTCAGAAAAGAGAGGAATGTTGGCTGAAGCTAAAATCGTGTACTTTGTAGAGGAGAACTTTGATTTGTGTTGGATCGCTGATGTTTTGATAGTAATTTTGACGTGAGTCATGATACACCGTGGATTTGTGAACAGATTGATGATGTTTGGCTCACGGTTGGTAGTGTTGGTAGATTTTTTTCATTCGCATCTGGACATTTCTCAGCCTTAGAAATGAAAGCATCAATCAGACAGAGAAAAATGATTGGGCTAGCAGGAAAACGCACAGCGAGTGCGCTGTCCAATTAGATTATTGCTCTTCAAACGTTTGTATGACCACATGGCATTAATGAGAGATCCGCAGTAATACCTCAATGAGTTGCAACAGTGCACCCTCAGGTACCTCAAGTTGTAAATAACTATAATTTTACCTCAATCAGGGTCATGCACCAGCTCTCTCAGAGTGCCCATATGCAGGCCAGGCCTGGCTCTCAGGGAGCCCTTCATAATTAAGACCTCTCCTCTGGTCAGGCCTCCTTTGAGGACACATATCTTAAGCTGACCCTGCGCAAATGCAGTTGTAGCAAAGGTGACCCACTTGTAAATGAGGGTCACGCTTCAGGTGGTGGGAGGTCACAGGGGTTGTGGCGGTTGGCTCTCTTTGTGCTCTGGGTCTTGGCCTCTTCTTCCACCCCCTCAGCAGAAATCTGTGTTCGATTGGGTTAGTGCCGATAACGTATGGAGCTGGAGGGCGCGCTGAGGGTCACCTCCGTAAGCACGGAGATGTGAAAGGTGACAGGCAGCAAGAGTAGAGCCAATAGAGACCACTGAGCATCTGTCACATCAGCCAGACAAGACTGTTTGCTCAGCATTCATAGAGTAGATCAAGATACTTGGATGTAGGTTACAGGGACTGGATCATACGGCGACCTTTATAAAAACATTTCAGCTGGTGTTTAATGCATGCGTTGTTGTTATATTTAACATAAATAGATACATAAATACCATACTGAAAGGATTGCATCTTGACCTTTTTTAAAGACCGTATGATATGGCCTGAAGAGCGCAGTTTACATTCCTGTCCTGATGTTTTTCCTATGAAAACAGGACATTTGGGACGGGTTTTTTTTTCTTCATTTCTTAATTTTTCAGCAATTTTATCATATGTTGATTTTTATTAAGAGTACAAAGCTTGAGATTAAATATGAGACATGCAAAATGAAGGTAAATATCACTAGGGAACTGAACATTTTTTAATTGCGTGTCATTTTCAGTTAAGCTATTTTGTCAAATTATGCAACAAAGTGTGTGGATATTGTTTGTGTGTGTATTAAAGATGCTATGAAATTAACCTTAGCAAGACAAATGAGTTGACCATTTTATTCCAAAGTGTTTAAAATGTCATTTCCACAACAGAATGCTATTTGAAGAGTTCATGGCCTTCAGAAAGTGTTCATGTGGAAAGTGTGTTTTTAAGAGATTATTTCTTTTTCTAAAACTGCTGTTGTTGTTTATGTTTTTATTAATGTGTGTTTTATTCAGCAAGTATGCATTAATCAAAAGTGGCAGTAAAGACATTTATAATGTTACAAAGGTTTATAAATGTATAACAATTAGATTATTTGAGAACAAAATCAGCATTATAAAATGATTTCTTATGGATCATGTGACCCTGAAGAGAGGAGTATTAAAATTTAGCTTTGCCACCACAGAAATAAATTTCATTTTAGAATATAATATAATACAAAACTATTCAAAATTTAAAATCGTAATATTTTTAAAATTGTATAATATTATTGTTTTTGCTGTATTACCAAATAAATGCAGCCTTGCCAAACACAAACTTTTGAACTATAGTGTACTTTAGTGTATATCAAAGGCGTGAATTATTATTTGTTACTTGCTAGTCTATGGCAGGTGGATTAGTGGGAGGGACATTTTTGTTTTAGAGAGCATTTGATTGGATTAAAATCTATATAGTGCAGGATGGGTCCACAATGTTTTTGGCCCATTTTCTGAAAAGATATTAAATCTGCTGAAGTTAAACTTTTAGGAGTAAATAAATGAGCAACCTGATTTCATGATGAAAACGTACTTGTGCAGGGCCCCAGACTGTGATACACAGTTTTTTGAGAATGTGCAGGTTAAAATTTGACGTCTGCACTGCTCCAAAGTGTTTGCTCCAAACAGGGTGCTTTGCAGAGTGCAGCACATTGTAGCAGGAGTCAGAATTCACTGATCATGCGAAGAGAGGCGCTTTCAGTTTCGAGCTCTTGGGTGTAGAACTTGGTTTAATACTTGCTGCGTCAGGACAAATACAAAATGGCAAAAAATATTGAGGAAACAATGGCAGAGGATTTGGTTTTCAAGCTAAAGTAAAGTAAAAGACCACTTCTTAAACCAGAGAAGGTTAACATTTTGGTATTCTTGTGGAAAACATGTGAACACTGTCACCAACAGCCAGTTTAGTTTCACTTTTCTTTTTGTTTTCATTTTGTAAAGCTTGTTATCTTTGCTGTTTACCTCACGTTACGCTATGGAGGCTTTCTTTTACTCTTTATTTATTTGATTCCTCAGCGTTTTTTTTAAGATTCTGTAATTTATCAGTTGGTATATAATACAGCATGCGGTGTATGCCATGCCTCGTTGTATTTGTTTGTGTTAATAAACGTTATGCAAGCTAGAAACCAACTTAGAAAGTTAGTCGCAAAAGAGCGACCAGTGGGAAGAATCAGTCTTCTGTGGGAACTTTTTCGCAAGATTTGAAATACATACAAGTGGCGCTAAAAGAGTGTTAGCTTTTCCTCCAGAACAGATGAACATACATATGGTATATTTTATGTGATGTTGGTTTTGTACGCGTCACTGCAGTTCTGACTTGAAATGTGGCGCTATAACTCTGTGACGTTTTAAAATAACGTACCATCTGCACTACACCTAAACCCACCCAATAGTATGAACAAAAGCGAATTTGATGTAAAGACGCAATTGCCAAAATGCTGTTTAACTAGTTTTTCAATTACTCATCTTTCAGCTCTTTCATCGTAAATCATGTTTTTTTACGTCATTTGTACCCAAAGATTCTGCACCCTAGGTCTAATTCTGTTCCGGCAGAGCTATCGAGCATTTCTTTTGGAAACCGTTATGGTACAGCCACCTGTAGATGTGATATTTGTAAGTATTAAGAAAACAAATGTGTGTTTAGGTTCTGATTCATCTTCCATATTTTGCTCTCTCGGCTGAGTGCAGACATCTTAAAGAGTGGAGGAGACCGGGGGGAAGTGTGAAAGTACTCCTGCACGGTCCCTCAGACTCTCATAGCAAAGCGTTAGAGCAAACAGCACTTAGGCCAAATCCCAAAGGCCGTGCCGAGTGCGGCCCAGCCCACATTAGCTCTAGCACAGCTCCCTGAAATGGACTCGGCTGAGCGGAATGAAGCCCATGAAGCAGCGTGCGCACCATGCCGAGGGCTTTATCAGGCACAGATCAATGGATGGCGGCATTCTCCTGGAGCTCCCGCGCTGCCAGGGCCAATACCGGGTCTTTTGGGAGTGGGGAAACGAACGGGGGGAAGCTGGGAGTCATTGATAGGCTTAGTCCATGTTTGTGTTTGTGTGTTGTCAGAGGCGTTTGTGTGTGTGTCTTGGCCACTTTAATCAGGTTTTTCCAACAGCAAACACATAGTGGTTAGTGAAGCGTTGTGGGGTGGAGGAGCTTTTCTCCGGGGAACAAAAGATAGGGAGACGGCGTAGGAGGGTGGGTGCGGCCCACTCTGCCGGCTCTCTCTATGCCACTCGGTTCAGCTGGCCGGCTCCAGAGGCCCCTGCCCTTCCAGCTGTAAAATTGGCTGACAGCGAGACTCTAAAGTCCCGTACTCTTAGAAGGGTACACACTCAGCTGCAGCATTTACCAGGCCTGATTGCCCCCTTAAGCAAGCATGCCTTTTTCCCAAACCTCAACCGTTATCACACATATGGAGATTACACATGAGTAAACAGCCCACGGTTGTGTTTGTTGCAACACAGTGAACTGTGTTTTCTAAGAAGTTCAAGAGTGTTTTTTTGCTGGTTTTGATGAATACCATAACATAATGTTTGCAAAGTTGTAAAGCTTGTTATTTAAAGCTATAAGTATTGGAGAACTGCAAAAGTAAAAGATGAAAAGTTCAGCTGCAATGTACAACTGAAAATACAAATGTGTCACTCACACATAAGAAAATAGTTTTTAAAAACTTTTTTTTTGTCCATAAAATAAAAGTCATTGTGGCCCAGGGTCATTATCATTAACTGAAACTAAAATTACAACTTAAAAAAAAAATAAAAATAAAAAAATAAATAAATAATAATAATAATAATAATAATAAATACAGAAATTCCATACAAATGGAAATATAATATAATATATAAAATGAATATATTACTCACACAAAGGAAGATATTTAAAAATATATATATATATACTAGTGTTTATTTGTCCATACAATAAAAGTCACTGGGGCCCAAACCAGGGTTATTATTATTAATTAAAACTAAAATTACCAAAAAAATAAAAATAAATAAATAAATAAAAATGAGATTTATGCATCATCTAAATAAATAAGCTTTACAGTGATGTATGGTTTGGTAGGATGTGACACTATTTGGCAGAGATTAATTATTTGAACTATTTGAAAATCTAGAATCTGAAAAAAATAAAAAAATAAAAAATCTAAATACTTTTTACAAAATATCTTCATGGAACATGATCTTATCCTAATGATTTTTGGCATACAAGAAAAATAATTAATTCTGTCCCATACGGTGTATTTTTGGCTATTGCTACAAATATACCCGTGCTACTTAAATCTGATTTTGTGGTCCAGGGTCAAATATTACTCATACAAAATAAGATATTTAAAAAAAAAAAAAAAAAAAAGTCACAATGTTTATTTGTCTATACAGTGACAGATATTGGGGTACAAACCAAATTTATTAGCAACTAAAACTAAAATTACAACAACAACAAAAATACAAAAAATAATATTTCAGCTAAGTGTGAATTCTCATTGAATCTCATTAAGTTTGAGTACTAAAATAAGCAAAACTAATAAATAAATAATAAAAAAAGAATTATATAGACTATTTAAAAAAGTAACTAATAAAAATGACAAAACAAACATCAAAAATATGTAATAGAATACTTAATATATACTAAAATATAATAATATAAAATAACATTCAATTCTAATATTATTCAAATATAAATAAAAAACTAAAGTATATCAACAATAGTAAAATAACACTTGCCTAAACATCATTAGACAAAGACATGAGGGTGAGTAAATAATTTTCTTGATGATTTTTTAGTTAACTGTCCCTTTGAGCAATATTGCAAGTGTGAAACTTTTATACAACAGTTCAGTAAACCTTTATAAATTTACTGGCATTTCAAGATTAACTTACATTTCAGGCAAAATGTAGGGATTACTTTACAAAGTAAAAAATAGTTCTGTGTGAAATGTAATTGCTGTTAAACTAAATATCAGTACTTTTGCAACAAAATATTAACTAATGGAATAACTCATAATAATGAATATATCCTCATATTCTTATACATATAGATGTGACACTGTGTTGCAAAACACATACATTTACTTTTAAAGAAAAACAATTGACCTAATAACAAAAAATGAACTCTTAAAATTGCCTGTTCGAATTGAAATGATCCGGTTAGAATTGTCCCAGTTAAAAGTCAAAGCATAAACACGTCATTAACCTTTCCCGTGTTTGTTTAGTTCTTTTTGGGTGCTCTTATAAGCATCAAGCTCCTCTGTGCCCAGCGGAGTTACTGGCTTAATCAGAAATTGAATGAAAATATCTTCGGGAGCACCTAGCCTTGAGAATTAGCACCGTGGATGAAGGATTTGCAACAAAAGAAGGACTGATTAGAGAAAGGATGTGGCCTTACGAATCATCCTAAATGTATGAAATTGGCTAATGTCAAGGCCACGGCACGAGCGCCCGGATGCTCGGAGCGGGCGAACGCGCAGGTGGCGCCAAGCACAACAGTCAAGGCCCCGCCATCTTGTTTACATGATTCTCAGGTCTCTCCTTTCATCACGGCGGCCGGCGCTCCTCCTACAGGAGCTCGGAGAGATGGCGAGAACGAGAGAGATTGCAACTTTGGCCCTATTGTTTAACAGCAGAGGACACTGAAAATTATTCTGAAGAGCAGAAGACACACGGCGGCTCCGTGACCTTTAACTGCACTTCCTTAGCTGAATCTCATCCAATTAGACCACTGTATATTTTCCCTAATAGCGGCTGATGAGGCAGGGCGTATGAGCCAGCACGCCCGGCCCCGCGTTGCTATGCAGCGAGATGGCTGCTTAGCAGCAGAGGAGCGCTGGGGGATAAGTGAGCAGAGAGCTTTAATTTGATAGGGTTAGAATCCTGCAGGCTCCAGGGTCGCAGGTCATCAGGAGCTCGTCTCACACTGAATATGAAGAAATCAGAAGTAAATTGCTTACATCTGCTGCTGGTGGTTGGGGCCGGCTGTGATTGGCTCCTGGAGGTGGATGCCATCTCGCATGGGCTAGGCGAGGGGGCCTGGGTGTAAAGAAAGCTTGTAATTGGAGTAATTCAGCATTAATAGATGTTAAAAACATCCTCCGAGCAGCTGCTACGAAAAGCCAAGCCTGTATGAAATGCTCCGAGATCTATAGCGTGCTTTTTCCTTCCTTTTTAATTCTCTCGTGTTTTCGTTTTGTGTCGTGACTACTGATGATATCAAGCTTGTGGCAGCACTGGCAGCACAAGGTGATCTGAAGGTCACCTGTCATGCGCCGCAGCAAAAGAACTGTAATATTTTACAGATTCTTTGCTCTGTATTTTTATAGAGCCATTATGGTGCATAAAGTTGCATTTAAGTATAATTTACTCAGTTGATATTGTGGGGGTTGCAGTACTCATTATTAGGGCTGGAAAAATGACTCGATGCATTGGAAATTGAGAAATGATTCTGCATCGTTTCTGAGATTTTCCGATTTTTTTATTTTATTTTTAACAGCAGATGCACGTCATTATTTAGAAACCGCCATAATCTGCTTGCTTCCAATTCCATACACGCACTTGAACCTAAAATAATAATTCAAAAAGGTTGAAGCGAATTACAAGGGTGTTCACAGTGGACTGTTTACATTAATTTAGCATCATTAAAGCATTCTGATCCGAGGTCTGTTTACATGACTCAAACCCAAAGTATACTTTACTTTTCACACATACGCAAGGGTCAGCATACAGTGCACATGACACAAATTTCATCATCAGAATAATATGTGCACCACACGATTTTTGTACCAAATTTGTATTTGTTTTGCAGTAATCAGCTGTTTCACAAGGTGGCAACACTGCCCCAGGCCGTTGTTTCACAGTGAAAAGCAAAAGTAAAAAAATGGAACAACAGCAATAAAATTAGAATACCATCTGCTGTTAAAAACTAAGCTAAGAATCGGTTCCAGAGAAAATTTAATGATTCGGAATCAATCCATGAATCACGATGCATCGAATTATCGTCACAGCCCTAAATCATTGTTGTAATTTAAAACAAAAACTGTTAAACATATTGTTGTTTATTGAATATAGCTGAAATAAAGATGAAAAACAAGTACTTAAAAATAAAAAACTGAAATAAAAAAAATACTACAAAAAAGCACATAAAATTACAAAATATTTAATTAAAAATAAAATGAAACTCAAAAAATATGACAGGTAAAAAATACTATAATGAAAAGCTTAAAAGAATAGTTTACCCAAAAATGAAAATTATGTCATTAATTGCTCACCCTCATGTCGTTCCAAACTCGTAAGATCTTCGTTCATCTTCTAAACACAAATTAAGATACTTTTGATGTAATCCGAGAGCTTTCTTACCTTGCATAGACAGCAATGCAACTAAAATGTTACTAGGCCCAGAAACTTAGTTATGACAGTGTTGAAATAGTTTATGTGACATTCTGATTTCGCAATATTGCGGATGTCACATGGACTATATTACCAATGTCCTTACTACGTTTCTGGGTCTCTGAACATGTCAGTTGCGTTGCTGTCTATGCACGGCAATAATAAAAATATCTTAATTTGTGTTTTTAAGGATGTGCAAAGATCTGCAAAGATCTTGGAATGACATTAGGCTGGGTAATTAATGACGGAATTGTAATTTTTGGGTGAAATATCCCTTAAAAAAAAGTAAGCATAATAAAAATTGTGAGTATACTACAATAACATTAATATACACCGATATGTAATATAAAACCTGTATTTTTATGTCACATGAGCTATAATTGTAATGTGTTTGTGTGTGTGTGTGTGTGTGTGTGTGTGTGTGTATTTATATATACACATACTTACAAACTTTTTCCCCTCTCTCTCGCTTTCTCTTAAAACATCCTGCAGCTTTAACACTTCCCTGGGCTCATGTCACTGCTGTAAAGCCGTCTCTGCAGCCCTGTCATTGGGACTGTGTCCAATGGAAAATTAGACTGACTGTGAATTATCGCAAATGTTCTGGCAAATGACACTCCATTTGAAGGTCTTTGTCACCAATTATGTGTCTATTAAAAAACAGTCAATCAGTCAATGTGTAAATAGCTAGCTCTCAGAGGGCTCACTCACTGACAGGAGGCTGTCGATAGTCTATCTGATATGATTTAGCTGTTAAGAAACTAGGGACTCGCCTTAATTGTGGCTTCAAATCTCCTGACAAACTACCTCTATTCTTTCTATCGCAGCTGATGGCTTTAGCTAACACCTACCGAGGGGCTAACAGTGCCTGCGTGTAAATCATTCCAAACCTGCACGGTTTGCTACTGCCACCGTCTTGCTATAAGACGGTAAGTGTTTGAAGTTTACGTAACCCCAAAAGCTTGGTTAAGGCCCTGCACGACCCCCCCCCCACACACACACACTTCCACCACACCCCTTAACAGTCTACTGAGCAGCTCCGACATGTAACTAAACAAAAACACTAATTGGATGTCTGGCTGACTAATTTGATTTCCGAAAGAGCTGAAACCGAAACCCTGTTAGCTCCTTTCGATGACAGACGCTAATATTATGTTCTCACGCTGTAACTGCAGTTTTAGTGGGTATCCTTTCCCCAATCAAAACAACCGCTGCTTACCATTATTGCATTAGGTTACCATTTTGAAATAAATGACTGCATTCTGGTTCAGGCGAGTCGGTGTAACTTGGACAGACCCATTAGAGTCATCGTTCCTATGTCATTGTCTTGTCTGTCTCAGGTGACTTGAGATAATTATCTCAATCATGACAGTGTTACAGTAGTTGTATTTATATGACTGGATCAAATCTGTCCTCAGTTGGACATGATGGGCCCTATTTATAAATTCTGGTGGTTATTTGTTATATTTTTAGCGTACATCCTGCTTCCCCAACGACTGTCAACAGTTTCAAGGAGGACAGACATAGAGCGTGAGTAAAGACGAGAAAAATAGGTCTAATAGTGGCGTCTGCTTTCAAGTGTCCCTCTGGTACAGAGACTTCAGCTTTCACTGTCATCTTACAAATTTGAAAATTTACATACAGCATAGATATTATTCTACCTTTCCACAAGCACTCTGTTTGTAAATCTTATAAGACTAAACACATTTTTTTTACCACCACCGTTCAAGATGAAAGATCTTCAGTCACTAATGGTTGATTTTTGATGTTTGATTTTGGCGGATTGGAAGTATATGAAGATTTACGCTGTCTTAGCTCACTTAAATTGGCCATTATGGAGTCTCATTCTTTGGAAGAAAATGCTATTTTAAAGACCATGTGGACGGATAAAGTCCTGTACTTTCGTTGCGGAGCTGTATTGACAGGTGGATATTACTATTCCCCGGGGACGGGCTTTCAAAGAAAAAACAGATTAAATAAATGAGTCGCATACCTCAAAGTGAAGCTACCTTTTTGACACTACTTTGTAAGCATGATCTGCACCAAATATTCATCAAGACACAGATGATACAAATCCCTCAGAAGATAAGCACTTTCCTCAAAACTCTGCTAAAAGGATTTTACTAATGCTTTGGTCCTTCCCATCTGTTTGGATGGAAATCTTAGACTCGCAAGGTTCATCGCTTCAATTAGTAATTATATAACGTCTGATGCGACGTTCCTCGTAACCTCCTTGCTAATGTTTTAAAAAAGACGAACAAGGGTTGTGCGTTTCTTCGAGCTGTGGCTCTCTGCTATCCTTAAGCGTCGGAACATGGTAATAGGAATATCTCGAGGTCAGTCAGGGTTAGGCAGGCTTCCTCCACAGGAAATGAGCTTTTGGTGTGCTGTGTTCCCAACGTAATGAGCAACGCCCCTGTGTTTAATCTTTGCTAATATTGTTATAATAACTTGATGAATTATTAAAAACAAGCAAATATATGACTACATAATCCTAAGACCACCAGTGTGCAGAGGGCTGTTGTGTGTGTGACTGTTTATATGGAGGTCTAATAGTGCAAAAAATATAGAAATATGATTTATTTTTTTTCTTTACCTTGATCCACATGTTTTGAATTGTTTGTGTGATGGATATACTTCTGAAAGTCATCGTTTTTTATTTCATCTATTAGTGGGATTTTCATAAGAGCCGTCAGTATCTCAATTCACGAATCCATTTCCCATATTGTGACCATATTGTGTTTATCCAGCGCGACGGCGAGGGCAAAACCGTCCCCGGCTCGGGATGTTTTGCGAGTCAGCAAAAGCTAACGCTGATGTCGGTAATAGCCACGGCTTTGCTGTGAATTTCCATGATAAAGGTGGACACAAAGATGGAAAAAGGGGAGGAAGAATAGTCGCAGAAATGAAGAGGCCCTTTTCGATCCGCATAATATTTCCTTTCGTGAGCATGAAGCCCAGTGTTGGACACACTTTAATGTCGAAATCACAAATGAGCAAATGCAAGTGTTTTGTCAATAGCTTGTAAATAGTTATTCATATGATGCTAATTTTACCCGGTCATTTCCATCACGTCATTCGACGCTGGAAAATTGCAATTAAGTTTGAATAGATAAAAAAGGAAAGAAACACCAGACATGCCAACTGCTCTGCATTTCAAGGCTTGATTGGACTACCAGCTAGTCAGTATGCTGCAGTGGGTTTCATCGCTGTTAATTGATCCTTTTTTTAATTAATGTGGAAAGAGGAAGGCCGTATCTCTGTCCTGTCTGCTCGTCCTTTCTGTCTGTCATAACAGTATCAAACTCCAGCTCCCCGAGTTGTAAGCTCTCTCTGCTGTGTCTTGTAGGCAGGTGGACTATTTTTGGTGCGCTTCTTTGCAAAACCATACATGGGTTCATTAACCAGGCCGTTTTCATTTGCAAGCTTTTGCCTTGTGATTCACATAAGGGTGCGTGGGATCTTTTCTTTCAGTACGTTATTTCATTTTTTTGAGCCTTTCACGTCTTTCCACTCAAAAAGGCATATGTGAATATCAAATTACCTCATTTGCTTTTACTGTATCAAGTCCTTTGAAAACTAGTAATGCATTATTTAAAAACCGATCCACAATTGAGTTTTAAACAATTTAAGTGGTGGATTATCTCAAGGTTACATCAAGTAAATTACTTTAGAGTTGTAACTAAATCCAAAAAGATGTTAGTTATATGTATATATGAATCTGCATACTTTAAATGGATTCCTTGGCCCTGTGGTAGTTGCATATGTTTCTTTTAAATAATTTCCAAAAGAAAAAAAAAAAAAAATTAATAGAATCTTTTGCGTTAACTTGCCATTTTTGACCACAATCATCTTGATCATTCAAAAGTGTGAAGCAACATTTTAACACTTGACTCTCCTTACAAAAAGCTCAACTTCATTTTTATGATTGCTGTAAAAGTTACCAAAAGAGGATTAGCTTTTTTTTTTTTTTTTTTTTCCTCTCAGCAGACGATGAAAAAATAATGAGGAATGGCAGCTGAAGACTGAACATGTACGTATCTGTTTCTGTCTAATTAAATCTGTGAAGGAGGCTCAGACTTGCTTCTGCCATGTGGTGCGGACATGCTTGCAGCTCTTTTTGTGGTGGCATACTGCCACCTATGGGCATAAAAATAAAAATGGCTGGAGTCCCAACAGAGGGCGGTTATGATTGCCTTTACTTATGGAAATAAATGTTTCATAAACATGAAATGTACAATTATATATTTACAAAACTAGAGGGTAATTTCCCTGACATTCATGTGCATTAATTAATATCGCTGTTTAAAATTTTAGTGGAATGACAATGTCTTTTTGGTCAGATCTATGCATATATATCATTCATTTTGAAATGAGTCTCTCTATATCTCCAAAATAAAGGATACTATAAGAGGAGAGCAGCTGCAGAAGGGTGCATTTATTGAGACTTTATTTATCTTCCAAGAATATGGCCATGGCCATTGTATCAGGCCTAGAAGGAAAAAAAGAACAAGAAAAAGAGAGAAGCTGCAAGAGGGAGATGATGATGATGATGATGATGATGATGATGATGATAAAACAGAAAAAAAAAGCCAAAGTATGTTTCCAGATTTTTATCCTCCCACGGTCAGAAGAGTGACTGCGAGGAAGTCTTGGCCAGGCCACCTACGCTCTTCACATCCTCTCATCTCTGCCGCTGTTTCTCCATCATTTGTTTATTCATTCGTCTGTTTTACAGACGTCCTGCGGCTGCTGTCCCGCTCTCCAGGTGTTTAAGGAACTGTCAAACTTTTGATGACTTCATTGGAAAAATAGTCTTTTTTTGTTAGTCCTCTGTTGTGCATAACATTTAAATAGGCAATTGCAATATTGTCAAGTATTGAAACCATATTCCAAGAAAGTACAGTTCATTATTTGTTTAAATACTATTATTGTATCTGTATTGCACTTAATGGCTGAAATTGAGAATTACAAGAAACATTTGCTGTAGTATTGAATAATTTGTGACTACTTTTCAGAATAGTACTCAGCATAGAAAGTCAATATGTGTGTCAGTAAGACATCTGATGTGATTTGTAATTTGCACCATGAAATGTAATTTATTTTTATTCCATATTCTTGTGATTTAGTAACAGGTGTAGCTGTATGTGCTTTGCTTAACGTGCAGTAATGTATACACCCAATAAAACCAGGAAAAGCATATATTTCTTACACACTGACATGAGAATATGGTAATTTATCTGCTATTATCTGCAAAATATCTTTCTTGCGAACTCAGGAAAGTGACTTATTTTTCAGTGAATGTAATAATCCTAAGAGCCCCTTTTTCCCTGTGTCATTGTGCTGAGGCGCTACGTATGTTAACACTATTAAATCACCTCAGATGTCTAAGTGATTCAATCTTATTCACTGCGGACAAGTGAATTGAATTCCCCTAAAGTGCCTGTCTAGATCCTGTCTATGTGTGACGGGTTGCTAGGTTGCAGAGAGAGTTCGGAATCTCTCCAGCGCTGTAGTGTGGTGTGTGTGTGTCAGAAACGGCTTCTCATTGGAAAATGTCTTGCGATGGTTGAATTAATGGATTATCGATATCAGGCCACATCACACTGATGATGTTTCAGATTTGAAGAGCTGTGACCTCTTAAATAGAAGCGAATTTTATATGATTTACTGAAGGCTGCACATATGGTGCACATACGGGCCGGAAATTCTCAGTGTCCAAGTGTTTCTAATTGTACATCACAATGTTATGAGCTAAATTCCTAGTAATTAATGAATTAAAAAACTTAGCTTGTCTATTTGAGGTTAACAGATGGCATGGCAAATGACGGACTCTGTGAAACATATTGTGACATCTGTTTGATTTTCTCTGCATGCTGCATATTTGTGAATGTATTTTATATTTTTATGGCTATACTGTATACATAACCGTCTTGCACTACTAAATAAGAAACTGTAGTAGTGCTCTTGGCCTCCCCTCCCCTAAACCTCATGCCGTTCCCCGTTCTTGGCCCTGTCCTGTCAGAGACGCTCTATAGCACAGTGGTGCTTAGCGACCCTGACTTTCTGACCTGCTTTCCCGCTCAGCCTCAGCCACTTCTGCACGAATGGCCGCTGGCTCTCTATCTCTCCTGCTCGTCTAACTGATCAAGGACCGGTGTTAGGAGTGCCAGGCTACACCAGCGTGCCCATCTTTGATTCGGTTAGTTTATTATGCTCTCCTGAGAGGCCGGCTGTTTCAGCACAGCGTGACAGTGCCCTCCAGGTCAGGTATAAGAATAACAATAGGGGTGCCTCTTTCCATCCGCCTCAAAGGCGGGGTTTGGATTGTTCTATTAGCATTCTTAATTGTGGCCATGCAAATTGTCTGAGTGGACGATGTGGAGAGTGAGGAGACGAGATCCTTTTTTTTTTTTTGCTAAAATGGCAAGCACGCCAGAGTTGATTAGGGGAACAAGTGGTATATTAAAAACTAGGATTAGTTCACTCCAGAATTAAAACATCCAAGATGTTCATTTTTTTTTTCGTCAAAAAAGAAATTACGTTTTTTTGAGGAAAACATTCCAGGATTTTCTCGATATAGTGTACTTCTTTGAGAGCCAATGGGTTGAAGGATTAAGGTTCTAGCAAAACGATCAGCCATTTTCTAAAAAAAGATAAAAATGTATATACTTTATAACCACAAATGCTTGTCTTGCACTAGCTCTGCATCCATGACTTATGTCCATGCATTATGTAATCACCTTGGAAAGGTTACGTAGGCGGAAGCAAGCAAACATGCAAAGAAAGTCAAACGTCCTTTACAAAAAAGGTAAAACAAAAATATTGGACGATTTTGAAGATGGAGGAGAAGAAGAGATGGAGTTCTTCGTCCTACCCTACCTTTTTGAACCGATGTACACTGACGAAAAACTAACCACTCGTGACTTTTCCAATGTGATTACAATGTAATGTATGAAGTTGTAGACACGCAGCTCAGAGCTAGTGCAAGACGAGCATTTGTGGATAAAAAGTATTTTAAAAAAATTCTTTAGAAAATGACAGATTGTTTCATTAGACCCTTATTTCTTGGCTGGGATCGTGTAGAGCCCTGCACTGAAACTGCCATTTGGACCTTCAACCCGCTGATCCCCATTCAAGTCCACTATATTCAGAAAAATCCTAGAATGTTTTCCTCAAAATCCTTAATTTATTTTCGACTGATAAAAGAAAGACTTGAATATCTTGGATGAAATGGTGGTGATTATAAGGAAAGTTTAATTCAGGAGTGGACTAATCCTTTGAAAGGATGGTTTACTCCAAAATTTAAATTATGTCAAAAGACATAAAAAAAAGTCTGAACAAAAAAAAGTCTGAACTGTTCTCCTGCATATAATGAAAGTGGATAGGGACCAGAAGCTGTCAAGCTGTATGAATTGTTCGCCATATTCCATGTCTTCCTAATTGATAGCTCTGTGTGGTAATAGCCTGAAATTTAAGTAAAATCTCCCACTGAAAATTTGACAGATGTTGTCACCATTAACTTGAATGGAAAAAAGCTGTGTGAACATCTTACTATAAATATTTATATTACTATTCCTTTAAAAGGCATGTTGGACTTCTACTGTCTGTATTTGCCTGTACTAGTGTTTGCCTGAATGCTATACTATATTACATCCATCTTAAAAGGAATATTTACACAAAAAAGCTAATTATGTCCATTTTACTCACCCCCATGTTGTTTCCAAACCTGTATGACTTTATTTATTCTGTGAAGACTCCTGAAGTCCAAACAATATTGAACCACTATGACTTGGATGGAAAACACAGTATTGGGTGAAATATGGACAAACTCAGTGACTGGGTGGTTTTGACCAAATTCTGACCCAAATGTTTAACCCAACCTTCTGGGTAGTTTTATATAACTCAACTATTGCTTAAAAAATTACTATATGGCTGGCTTAAATTGAACCCTAAATAGGTTATATATTAAAAACCAGACACAGAATTACAGGAGGCATCAGCAATAATCAAAAGGTGCACATTTATTAGTAAGCAATTAAAAAAAAAAAGTTAATTATTTAATTATAATTTATTCAACTTATTTGTTGACCATATTCATTTCCAAAAGTTGAGTTAAATGAAACCCAGTCACTTGTTTTTAATCCAGCACTTTTAGAGTGTACAGGTTTGGAACAACTTGAGGAGTAAATGACAGAATTCATTTTTTGGGTGAACCATCCTTTTAATTACACAGTTAACCACCTTTTATAAGAAAATTCTGTCTGTAACCAAAAAGATGTCTGTAATTTCATCAACTATTGTAACGGCAGCAGCAAGGCAAGGCTCTATTACCCAGGGACTCTTAATCACGGCAGGTCCCATAAGTAAAAGCCCTTATCATGTGCGAGGAACAGCGCTGCGAGTGCCTCGTAGATAGAGTGGAGAGAAGCAGACATGCTTGCTCTAATTCCCTTTGACAGTCTGGGGCCTGTTTGCTACCTGGTTAAGCCCCGGCTTTTTCATTTTGTGTTTGGTATAAACTGACAAAAGGGAATATCGCAGCATACAGCTGAAGGAAAGTGGAGAGCTCTTTACGGGTGATTGACAGCTCTTGTCAGTCAGTAAGAGGCACCTGCTTAGGCCCTGGCGGAGTGCGTCCTTCAAGCTGAGGCACAGAGGTGTTGTCGTAATTATCTGGGAAAAAAGGAAACACAATTAACAGTGAGCATTTAGCAGTGAGAGATTATTTACTGGGGCCTGTCCAACAGAGGCAGACGCAGACTTGCGCTGGTCTAGAGAGATCCGGGCTGTCCATCAAGTCGGGATGTCCAACCGGACCAATCCAATTAAAGCCAAGATGATTTCACAAACCAGCCCTTTCTTTTCTATAATGAAATTCCTTCAGATGATAATTGGCCGATATTGTAATTTCCTCAGAGCGCGAGTGTGTCGAAATCGGTCGAAATAATTCTCATAGAGTCAAAAATAACACCACCGCTATTGTGTATGTGTCCTCAAAGACTGCCTGTATGAGTCCTTGGTCTAGAGCCATCTACATGGGAGGTGGGTTATTCAGAGGCCACAGGCATGGAGCTTCTGATTGAGTCGTTGAAGGAGTAACAAAAGCCATGAAGGCCTGCGACTGAGACAGGGGTCTGCCAGCGCTTCTCTGCACCGACGCTGAACACAGACCCTCCAGGCAGTGCGGGGCGAAGCAAAAAAGAGGCTCTGCGATGAGCTACAGAACAGCCCTTTCACTCCGGAGAAGGGAAATCAAATGAGAGACTGGGTGTGGGGTCCGCAGGTCAGCGAGCAGGTGGGCGCGAGAGGGAGAGGGGGAAGAACGGGCGGCGGAGCGGGCCGTCACATCTGGGCCGAATTAGAAAGGTAAAACAACCGAGGCTGAAAGCAAAAGAAAGGGAGGCGTGTGTGAGGATGTGAAAGACAGATCTGCTTTCTAAAGTAAGACCAGGTTAGCGAGGCAGCAGGGGGCCCAGATGAAAGTGATTAAGCGGCCCGGCTTTGAGAAGCAGGTGCCCCTCTGCTGGAGAGAGCTTCCCCTACACGTCTAACCACAGACCGACAATGTTTACACTACCTACCGTCATGCTGCTCTATGACTCACTGAGAGACAACCTGGAAAATGATCAGCGTCAAAGCTTTTGCTTCGCTTTATATCATCTGTCTTGAAGAGCTCAACCAGCCGCAGCATTTTGGACTTGATTCAAACGGCTTGAATTTGAATTTTACAGCAAATTTAAAATTATGATAACTACGTTAAAGTTTTAACATTAGTGTTGTTCTGATTATTATGCACATGAATAATTAAATATGCTAATGTTCTGTTTTTAAAACATAATAAAAAGCATATGAAATTATTGCTTGATTTATTATCTCTGTCAAGCAGTTAGTACAATATCGCATCCACCTGGCATAAAACGTAACGTTTTATTACGCTGTTGTGTTTAGATGGTTTGAGTTAGGATATGGATATGAATTAGAGAAGCTACATTTCATGATTGTGTTTGTTTTAACCTGTGTTGTTCCGACTTTATGAAACATATCATGCTGGCTGTTCAATTATTGAAAGTGGATTACCTCATCTCACTTTACCTCATCAATTAATTGTTCGAGAGTTATTTGAAACTATCGTGCCGTGAGATTTCCTGGCCAGTTGATTTAATGTCCTCGGTTCGCCCTTTCTCAACTCAGACCACAGCGCAGAGAGAAACAATTCTTTCAGCAGCCAATGAACACAGCGTTCTGAATAGTCCCATAATTCCCCATGGCTCTATAACATTCACTGTCTACCATCTTCTTGTCTTCCCTTGTTTCCCCAGCTAGGACTGACACATTTGGTAATCGATTCATCGCTACATTAACTAATGCAGTAATCAATTATTCCAACTGTTTTTTGGGGGAGAAACAGAGGCATATTAAAAAGGCATTTATGTCAGCCGCTCGGTTCTAAAATGTTTTGGGTGCAATGTGAGCTTTGTCTGATGATAAGCGCTTCTAGCATTTTGCCCGTTTCTCTCTCCTCTTTGCCCATTCGGCTGCTAACTTAGTTAGGCAGCACAATGAAGTGGAAAGTTTCCCTGGTTCGCTTTTCTCGTTTTGCAGAATTTCATCGCACCGTTTATTCCAACGTGACAAGAATGGCTCTGTGGGGCAGTATTTGTTTCCATGCATCTGTTGGCTGGCGAGTGGGAAGAGCCCTGGCTAGGCTTGAAGGCCAGCGTGTAGGAGTCAACCGCTACACAAACTTACATACAGAGGCTATGCAAAGCAGCTTCAACAGATCTTCTCTTTTTATGGTTTTTCATCTAATTTGTGTTCTTGCAATGGACATTGAAGAGAATATGGTAAAGTGCTTCTAAAATAAACAAAATATAAGTAAGACACACTTTGTAGGCCTGTATTAGCACTCAGTACTTCAAAATTTGCTCATCTTAGAAGCATTTACGCCGTTCTCTGAAATAATTGGTGAGTCGTGGCTTTCAAGGCACTTCATTGCATCTTCAAGGCCAAGGCAACTCTGTGTGTAACTGAAACTGGCACTACACTAATCAGATGGGATGTGACACTTGATAAAAGGTCAGGTATACTGTATATCAGTGTACGTGACTTCAATAACTATAATGACAGCGACAATAGGTCATTTGCCTTATATTTTCATACGTAACTTGAAAAGAACGTGAACTATTTGTGAACAAACAATTGTATTTCTGATAGAGATTGTATCAGAGTACATAATTTGTATAATGATAAATTGGTTTAATTTTTATTACTTTCATTTTGTACTTGTATTTATACTTTTTATAATTTTTTTCTTGTGTGGACAAATTTCTTCATTGAAGCCTGTTTCCGCCACTGAATAAAGAAATTAAGCAAATGTAAATTCTGGCTTTTCTCGCAATTGCAATATCTTGCAATTATGAGTTTTTTATCAGAATTAAAAAAGACAGCATTGTGAGCTATAAAGTAAACAAACTCGCAATTGCAAGTTATAAAGTCAGAATTGCGAGATATAAACTTGCAGTTCAGACATTCAGAACTGTGTGATTAAAAAAAACGTGCAATTGCGTGTTATAAAGTCAGAATTACAAGATACAAACATGCAATTCTGACCTTGTTTCTCAGAACTGCATGATGCAAACTTGCAATTCTGACTTTTTTCTCAGAATTGTGAGATATACACACAATCGCAAGAAAAAAAAAATCAGAATTGTGACAAACTCGCAAAAGTCAGAATTGTGTTCTAATTGTATTTTGCAATTCTGACTTTATAACTTGCAATTGCGAGTTTATATCACGCAATTCTGACTTTATTACTCACAACTGAGTTTATATCTCACAATTCTAAGAAAAAAGTCAGAACTGTGAGTTTGTATCACGCAATTCAGAGAAAAAAGTCTGAATTGTAAGATTAAAATTGCAATTGCGGAAAAATTGCATGTTTGTATGTCGCAATTTTGACGTTTCAACATACAATTGAGAGTTTCACGCAATTATGATTTTACTACTAAATATTATTATTAATTATTACTTTATTAGTAATATAAATCTCAAAAAAGTTTGTATCACGCAATTCTGAGAAAAATAGTCAGAATGGCAAGATATAAATCAGAATTGCAAGGAAAAAAGTTTGAATTGAATGTTTGTGTTTTGCAATTCTGACTTTATAACTTGCAATTGTGAGTTTATATCATAAACTTATTACTCGCAATTTGGCATTTATATCTCACAATTCTAAGAAAAAAGTCAGAATTGTGAGTTTGTATAACGCAATTCTGAGAAAAAATTCTGAATTGTAAGATATTAAACTTGCAATTGCAAAAAAAATTCATGTTTGTATGTCGCAGTTCTGAAGTTATAACTGGCAATTGCGAGTTTGTCACGCAATTATGATTGTATTACTAATTATTATTATTAATTATTACTTTATTATTAGTATAAATCTCAATTCTGAGGAAAAATAGTCAGATATAACTCAGAATTGCAAGGAAAAAAGTTAGAATTGCATGTTTGTATTTTGCAATTGCAAACTGCAAACTGACTTTATAACTTGCAATTGCAAGTTTATATCATATACTCACAATTGGGAGTTTATATCTCACAATTTTGAGAAAAAAATCAGAATTGTAAGATATAAACTTGCAATTGCAAAAAAAGTCAGAATTGCATGTTTGTATCTCGCAATTCTGCATTTTTAACATTTACATTCAGTCATTTAGCAGATGCTTTTATCCAAAGCGACTTACAATAGAAGCAATCAGAGCAACAAGAGAGCACAGTGTATAAGTGCTGTGGCAAATTTCAGTTAGACTAACACAGTATACATTACAAGATTTTTTAAATAATTGGAATAGGTAAGTGCTAGTATCCTTTTTTTATAACTCACAATTATGAGTTTATATTGTGCAATTGTGAGGGAAAAAAAGTCAGAATTGTCAGATAAAATATTGCAATTACCTTTTTTTTATTATGGAAACAGGCTTTCTCGTTCTTGATTCATACATCTTCAGCGTCAGGTTTTTGATTAGTAAAAAAATGACCTCAGAGGACTTACTACTGTAATATTGTAATATTTAAGCATTCCTCTTGTTGCTGGGCTGATTGATTTGTAGGTGTTAAGATAATATACAAGATTAGCCTCTGAAATAATTTCAACCTAAACACATTTATCAAGTCCACATTTTGTGAGTAGCCAGTTTTCTTACTATATAACAACCTATCCAATTCCAAATAAGATATATATGCTGACAAATTGATGTAAACTGCAGTAGCTTATTGAAAACTTTTCATTCTATGTTACCGTGATTTCTTACGACTGAATGACTCAATTTGAGATGTTAAATAAAATATCTGTCCTCCACATCAGTGTCATTTAAGCCAAAAGCTTAAGATAATTAATTCAAGTCATTATCATTACTGGATCATCATCAGACTGGACCGAATACCTTCTTCTCATTATTCCATAGCGAGCAGAGTTCATTATGTATTGCGAACGGCTCTACCTGTAGGTACCAATATAGCGTTAGAAGAAGTATTGCCATGGAGGACTCATAAATAGCCAGCTTAATTACAATTTCACACAAATCAAATGAAAGAATGAAGAAATCAATAAATCAGTAGATCTCTGGGTAGGTGTCTGGGCAGACCTTATTCCTTTATTTGTTTTCTCTTTTTACCACTGCTCTCCTCGTCAGTGGGGAGCAGGAATCCCAAATTATCCACAGGGTTATGGGGCGCACTGCCCTGGAGCCCCTCACCCCATAGCAGAGGTAACGTATTCAATGGCCTGGGGCGAGTGGTGCTGAGAGTGAGCCCTGCTGCATACTGATGGGTGAGCAGGGGAGGCAGTAATTGGTGCAGTGGAGGAAAGGGGAGAGAAGGGCAAGCACAGG